>CM035783.1:37639127-38056627 GCA_020466265.1 Siphamia tubifer | reverse complement strand
ATAAAACACAAAACAGAGAAGGAGAACAAGACAATAAAATAAATCTAAAAATACAATAAAAAGTGCTAAAACGACACAGATAAAAAAAATTATTTAAATTAAAATTAGCAAACAATAAAATAACTAAAATCAATGAGCCGCTGAGTCAAAGGCCAGAGAGTAAAAATGTTTTTTAAGACAAGTTTTAAAATTGGACAGTGTAGGTGCCTGTCTGGCAGAAAAGCCTCTTTCCCCTCTGAGCTTCCGGAAGAAGAACTTTGTGGCGTATGAGATCCAAGTGAATCAGTCCATGGAGGCCTGAATCTGTAAACCTGACTACGAACGGTCTGGGTTTACAGCCGTGAATCAGTTTCCTGAGGTCCAGCCACTGATCTGTAATTTAGTTTTTTATATCTCTGGCATAGTATTTATTAAAACGATGGAGAGCTTCCAACAGTAGGTTTTATCTGTTTTATTACATATAGATAGAGGTAAAGTTAAAGTAAATGCAGGTGCGTAGCAGACACAGAAGTGACAAAATAAGAGCGTATTCATAGATGAAACCATGGATCTGTGGTTGGCCCACACAGTCAAATCATTTTAGTTTGAAGGAGAATTATATCCGAGATGTAACCAGTCCTTTAACTGCCAACATGTACAAGTAGATGTCAATGAGCAATACTGATGGAGTGTGTTTTAACCTAAAATAAAACCCTTAAAAGTGAATTCCTGGTTACAGGTCTAATGGTACAGGTTTGTAAAGAGGACTCATTAAGGACTGCTGTAGCAGTATTTCAGTCACATGACTTCATCATTTTACCTGTACTGGACCCCCTGGTGAGTCTGAATATGAATCACTAATTGTTAAGTCCTGTTTGGTTATTTAATTGACTTTAGCTGAAAATAGATGATTCCCAAACCCTAACCCCTGATATCTGATCCCTAACCCTAACCCACTCCAATGGTGGAAGAGACAATCACACCTCCCACTGCTGTCATCTGTTTAAAAAATACCTCTGTAAACACCAGCATAGCATCAGAAAGAGTTTTATCAAATCAGTGGACATTAGTGTTTTTAGACAAGATTATGTTTATCAGTTGATTTTCCTTAAAAAGACCAGAGCAGAATGTTGGTGCTTGTTGCACGTCTGTAAGATACCCATAGATTAATAGTGACACTATAATCTGCCCATATTTTCACAGTAACATTAAAACATGCCCATATTTTTATAGTGACACAAAAATATGCCCATATTTTCACAGTAACATTAAAACATGCCCATATTTTTATAGTGACACAAAAATATGCCCATATTTGTATAGTAAATATGCCTATATTTTCATTGTTAAACTAAAATATGCCCATAGTTTCATAGTGGCACAGAATATGGCCATATTTTGACAGTGACATTAAAATATACCCAATTTTCAGAGTAAATATGCCTAGATTTTCACAGTTAAACTAAAATATACCAATATTTTCATAGTGACACTAAAACCTGCCCATGTTTTTATAATGGCACTAAAATATGCCCATATTTTCACAGTGACATTAAAATATAGCCAATTGTCATAGTAAATATGCCTAGATTTTGATAGTTAAACTAAAATATGCCCATATTTTCATAGTAACACAGAATATGACCATATTTTCACAGTGACATTAAAATATACCCAATTGCCATAGTAAATATGCCTAGATTTCCACAGTTAAACTAAAATATACCAATATTTTCATAGTGACACTAAAATATGCCCATATTTTCATAATGACACTAAAATATGCTCATATTTTCACAGTGACATTAATATATATCCAATTGCCATAGTAAATATGCCTAGATTTCCACAGTTAAACTAAAATATACCAATATTTTCATAGTGACACTAAAATATGCCCATATTTTCATAATGACACTAAAATATGCTCATATTTTCACAGTGACATTAATATATATCCAATTGCCATAGTAAATATGCCTAGATTTCCACAGTTAAACTAAAATATACCAATATTTTCACAGCTAAACTAAAATATACCAATATTTTCATAATGACATTAAAACATGCCCATATTTTCACCAGTCTTTCACTTTGACCCACTGCTACAGATTTATCACCTCAGTCAGTCTGATGTAAAAAAAAATCTAAAGCCCACTTCCTCTTCTGGACACATTTTGGCCACAAACAAGTTGACGCCAAACGGGAAATGTTGTTTCTGGAGGGAGTCCAACAAGGCTGACACAAACAGCCTGATGAACAGCGCTGTCGCTGCAAAAGCCTTAATGTGCAGGCTTTGGAGAATTATGATGAGGTTAGCTTAGAGCCTAGTGGAACACATAATGCCAGCCCTATTTGTTTATGTCATTTTAGGTTTTAATCGGGGTAGGGGTGGGGGTGGGGGTGGGGGGCTTTGAATGCCTCACTAGTGGGTGGACATCAATAAAACTATGTTCCAGTCGCTGGGATTTTGAGCAATTGATTTTAAGGCTGAAGGTCAAAAGCATATGATTTAGTTTAGTACAAACATACAGACAACTTTATGGCTTTAAGAGGGAATTCAAATGATTGTCTTAGTCTGATGAATATCTGAGTTTTAAAAGTAATATATACACCTTAGTAGAACTATAATTGAATGAAAGAGAAGATTTGGAAGTAATTAAGTAAAAGTACGTCATTACTGTAATTAAGTAGATTGATATATATTTACATATTTATTTTTCTGTAAACTTTTGACTTTTGCAATCTACATTTTTTCATAAATATCTGTACTTTATATTACTTACATTTATATAAATACCTGTACTTTATACTCCTTACATTTATATAAATACCTGTACTTTATACTCCTTACATTTATATAAATACCTGTACTTTATACTCCTTACATTTATATAAATACCTGTACTTTATACTCCTTACATTTATATAAATACCTGTACTTTATACTCCTTACATTTATATAAATACCTGTACTTTATACTCCTTACATTTATATAAATACCTGTACTTTATACTCCTTACATTCTCAGAATAGATTCATTACTTTTTCAAACTAAACAGATGTGACAGTATGAAAAATAAGTCACTGCACATGTCCACTTTTTACAAAAATGTCCTGCACATACACAGGACACATCAACCACATTTTCTACACAGTAAGTCACTTCTAAAGGCTTTATTTTTGGATACTTTTGAAACATTCCTGATTTTTCCAGGTTAGATAAGAATTATTTCATTCATGGCCAAAAAAAAGCTGTTTTACTTTTTTGCTTTATTAAAATTGAGAAGTTGTCACTTTTTTACTTTTACTTAAGTAAAGGAATTTAATCAATACTTCTATGTTACCAGAGTATTTTTTTCACACAAGTAGCTGTACTTCTACTTAAGTACAGAATGTGAGTACTTTTACTACTTCTGACCAAGTCAGACAACGTGGAGCTTCTTCACACATGGTGGTCCATATCTTCATGGTCATGGTCCATATCTTCATGGTTGTGGTCTATATCTTCATGGTTGTGGTCTATAACTTCATGGTTGTGGTCTATATCTTCATGGTTGTGGTCCATATCTTCATGGTCGTGGTCTATATCTTCATGGTTGTGGTCTATATCTTCATGGTTGTGGTCCATATCTTCAGGGTCGTGGTCTATATCTTCATGGTTGTGGTCTATATCTTCATGGTTGTGGTCCATATCTTCATGGTCGTGGTCTATATCTTCATGGTCGTGGTCTATATCTTCATGGTTGTGGTCCATATCTTCAGGGTCGTGGTCTATATCTTCATGGTTGTGGTCCATATCTTCAGGGTCGTGGTCTATATCTTCATGGTTGTGGTCTATATCTTCATGGTTGTGGTCCATATCTTCAGGGTCGTGGTCTATATCTTCATGGTTGTGGTCTATATCTTCATGGTTGTGGTCCATATCTTCATGGTTATGGTCCATATCTTCATGGTCGTGGTTTATATCTTCATGGTTGTGGTCTATATCTTCATGGTTGTGGTCTATATCGTCATGGTCGTGGTTTATATCTTCATGGTTGTGGTCCATATCTTCATGGTCGTGGTCTATATCTTCATGGTTGTGGTCCATATCTTCATGGTTGTGGTCCATATCTTCATGGTCGTGGTCTATATCTTCATGGTCGTGGTCTATATCTTCATGGTTGTGGTCTATATCTTCATGGTTGTGGTCCATATCTTCAGGGTCGTGGTCTATATCTTCATGGTTGTGGTCTATATCTTCATGGTTGTGGTCCATATCTTCAGGGTCGTGGTCTATATCTTCATGGTTGTGGTCTATATCTTCATGGTTGTGGTCCATATCTTCATGGTTATGGTCCATATCTTCATGGTCGTGGTTTATATCTTCATGGTTGTGGTCTATATCGTCATGGTCGTGGTTTATATCTTCATGGTTGTGGTCCATATCTTCATGGTCGTGGTCTATATCTTCATGGTTGTGGTCCATATCTTCAGGGTCGTGGTCTATATCTTCATGGTTGTGGTCTATATCTTCATGGTTGTGGTCCATATCTTCATGATCGTGGTCCATATCTTCATGGTTGTGGTCCATATCTTCATGGTCATGGTCTATATCTTCATGGTCGTGGTCTATATCTTCATGGTTGTAGTCTATATCTTCATGGTTGTGGTCCATATCTTCAAGGTCATGGTCTATATCGTCATGGTTGTGGTCTATATCGTCATGGTTGTGGTCTATATCTTCGTGGTTGTGGTCTATATCTTCATGGTTGTGGTCTATATCGTCATGGTTGTGGTCCACATCTTCATGGTCGTGGTCTATATCGTCATGGTTGTGGTCTATATCTTCATGGTCGTGGTCTATATCTTCATGGTCGTGGTCTATATCTTCATGGTCGTGGTCTATATCTTCATGGTCGCGGTCTATATCTTCATGGTCGCGGTCTATATCGTCATGGTTGTGGTCCATATCTTCATGGTTGTGTATATTAGTCATTTTATATGAAGCAATCCTTTAAAAAACTTCACTCAGTAAATAATGACCCTTAAGTGTCTCATTTGTCCTCATCCATTCAACCTTATGTTTATCAACTTTTCAAAATTCATAACTAATGTGAATATTTGTATGATTTTAGAATCATTCTGAAATGAAATGTTCTGTTTCTCAATCAAATATGTTCATGGTTAATAAAGCCATTGTTCTTTTAATTAATTGTTTTTTTACACTAAGAATTCATGATAAAAAAAAATTTAAATATATACCTGGAAAGGGACAAAGTCATTGATAAATGATGGTACCCCAAAACAAAGGTCAAAGGTCAATTTTGTAAAGTGAGCATAGGAAATTTAGTTTAGGCCTCAATACACTTAAAATCAAAGGTCATTAATAAAAAAAAAATTTTCATCAAATTTCTTAATAAGTCCCATAGTGGGTTAATGACACATGTATCTATTTAATCCCAATTTAATTAAATAATGTCATATTTTATTAATTATTTAATGATGTATTTATTTCTTTAATTTTGGCCCTTTTACTCCTCCATACCCCAAAACACCCCTCACTTTTTTGTTTTGTTTGTGCAGCACTGTCACCCCCACCCACCCCCCGTATTCTTGCAGATGCTGGATAAATAAGCAGAGCAGTTTGCTGCCAGTGTGTGAAATGGTTCTTATCTATCTCTGCCATTAGAGAGTGGGTTCTATTATAAACCTTTGCATTATTCAGTGAGCCTGAGAGTCTGATCATTATGGATTTCAGCCCTTTTCTCCTGGTCCCCCTTGGGTCCAGCTTGGTCCTCTGGCTCATACATGCATGGATCTGACCTTGTCCTCTGCAGGCTCTAAGAGCTGGAGCATGGAGGGGAAGGTGGTCAGCCACAGACGGAGTGTGTCCGCAGCAAAAGAAGGACGAACACCCACTGGAAACTGGCTTTTCTCCACTACACTGGAGGTTTTTTGGATGCAACTGTATGTTTTATCCCACAGATGTCAAACTTTCCATGAATTAATTAATTATAGTTCTTCGATATCAAATTAATTCAAAGGTCTTTTTAACTCAGATTTTCCTCAGTATATCACAAGTCAACGGAAGAACTTGAAACAGAGCCATGCAAAGAAAAGTTAAGGAAAGTCATTTTAAAATTATTCATAATATCTACCCAGTGGCAGAGTTTCTCAAAAAACGTTGTAAATTTTAAATAGATGCTTGTTCGTTTTGTGACAATTCTGAGGAAACTTTGGAACATCTGTTTGTTTTATGTCAAGTTACTCCAAAATTTTGGTTTGATATTAAAAACTGGCTATCTCTTAAAATATGATCATATACCACGGCTCGACATTGGTGATATTCTTTATTTTAAGGAAAATTTTAAGAAATCTATATCTGATCTTATTAATATAATTATTATTTTGTGTAAATACCATATCCATTGTAGTAAATGGAAAAATTCTAAGCCCTCCTTTAATTGGTTTATAAAGGACTTTAAATTCTTCTTTTCATCACTTAATAAAACTAAGTCACTAATATCAACCAAAAAATTACACAGTGAAATTAAGGGATATCTTTTGTTTTGACCTAATGAAGTTGCTCCATTATTTACTTAAGTGTTTGTAAAAAATTTACTTGTTTTGCAGCTCCTTTTTCATTTGGTTCTGTAATTTTTATTTATTTTATATTATTACCTTAAAACAAAACAAACAAACAAACAAACAAAAAAATCAGCAAAGAATGTTCAGATGTCCACAAATTTGGAATGGCTTAGATAAGTTAGTAGTAAGTAGTTAAAATCAGTGGAAAATTGTGAAAACTTTTCTGTTACCAACTGTATTTTTTATTGTTGCAGTTGGTATATACACACTGATTTAACATGTTGCCACGTCATTGGTTTTCAATCCGCTCTTCCAAAGGTAGCATTAGGTGCATTAACTACGTTAGCTACATATGTCTCACGTCACTGTTGAAGTGGGCTGGTCGCATCACAACTGATAGCGAAGTAAAATTCCGCTGAGAAATTAATCCCTGAACATGTGACAACTCATGTTATGCAAGGTCAGTTTCATTTCAAACATTTTTCTTTCGATTTTCGATTCCTACACCAGACCTTTCTGTGTGGAGTTTGCGTGTTCCCCTCATGTCTGCGTGGGTTTTCTGCAGTTTCCTCCCACCACCCAAACACATGCACTGATAGGTTCATTGGTTAATCTAAATTGCCCATTGATGTGAATGTGAGAGTGATTGTTCGTCTATATATGTTCAGCCCTAAGATGAACTGGAGACTCATACAGCATCACCCATTGTAGCTGGATTAGGCCCCCACTGTGACCCCAGTGAGGATAAAGCGGGTTCAGATGACGAGACGAGACATTGTACAATCCTTGCATGGCTTCCTTCCTCACTTTTTTGGGGATTTTTTTCCTTTGTATTGCATATTTACATGCATTTTTTTGTTCAAATAAATACATTACATTACGTTAACTCAGGCCCAGGGCTGTTCATAGCTTCATGGGGGCCCTAAGCAAGATGCTCTTTCAGTGCCCCGAGTTTGTCGAATTATGATGCAGAGATTTTGAAGTGCTTCAGATGGTCTAGTTCAGAGGTTTTCAAATTGTGGGATAGTGAGCCTCCCCTAAAAGAACTCAAAAGTAGCCCCGCCCCCAGCAATACATTTGATAAACATATTGATTTAAATGTTTTTAATTTATTATTTATTTAACTTTTTTTTTACATTTTACACATTATTATCTTCATTTCTGTGTGCTTAAATATCTTCTTTTTTTTTTTTTTACATATTATAACATTTGTGCATGTTTTTAACATATTGTGTTTTAAACATTTTAACTTCTTTTTAAATACATTTTGACATCTGTGTGTTTTTAATTCTTCTTTTAACACATTATTGTTTGTCTGTTTTGTCTCTATTCTATCCTGTTAAAAACTATTTTAATTCTCTGTGTTGTCTCTAATAGTAAGTAGGCTCATGTAATCACAATCAAAAATCACAAAATATTCCACACTAATCACAGCTGCACATTTTCTTCAGCATTAGTTTTTGATAAGTAGCTGATTCTGAACCAACTCATCTAAGAGATGAACGTGTTCTAATGCATTTTCTCGACCATGAAATGGGAACACAACCATATTTGAACATTTCATTTTTGACATTTTGAGTTTCCACTGCAGTCTGACAGAAATCACCTGTGCTTTGTTACATTTTAGAGCAGCTAACTGCTTTTCTGTGAACAGTCATTAACCACCATGCTACCAGTCACTACAGGCAAATTAATTCCACCCCTATAAAAAAAAAATGTCCAAAGGAAAGATGGCCGACAGGAGCTTTACAGACAGAAGATCAGTTTACTAAAATAAAAGACACACCTGTTTGTGTTGGGGGGCGGAGCCAATGTTGGTGCAAACAACAGAATATAAGAAGACACCATGAAACTAAAGGAACTTTTAAATAAATATTGAGTTTGGCTCATGATTCTAAATAATGTTTTTAATTCTGGCCCAGTGTGAATTTTAACACACTTCTGCCTTCGGTACCACACTATATATATATATATATATATATATATATATATATATATATATATATATATATATATATATATATATATATATATACACACACACACACACAGTTGTTTTTATGGAAGACAATGGACACCTGTAGTTGCCAGAATAATCCCGGAAAACCACATCAAACTATGAACAGATTTATGGAATAACATGTAGATTTAACATTTTAAAAGTGGAGATTTAATATTTTAAACATGAAGCTTTAACATTCATAGGTATAGATTTAACACAGGCATGTCCAAACTCTTCCATAAAGGGCCGGTGTGGCTGCCGGTTTTTTCAGAGTTCACAGTTTGAAGACTGACATCATTTGATTAATTGAGTCCAGTCTGATTAAAGTAAAGGTAGAGTACTTTATTTGTTATTATACATTGTACAATGACATTTGTCCTCTGCATTTAACCCATCCTTCATGCCATTGGGGCACCTGTAAGGAGCAGTGGGCACCCATGGGCACCCATCTCCAGCTGTAGAATCAGGCTAATGGTCAGAATCACCTGGAGGATTTTACCATAACAAATATATATTTGGCTGATGGGGGAACCCGGAGGAAACCCATCCAGACAAGGGGAGAGAAACATGCAAACTCCACACAGAAAGACCCGCAAAGTCCAGGAATCGAACCAGGGCCTTCTTGCTGTGGGACAAGAGCGCTAACTGCTCAGCCCTTTGTGGAACAGTTTGGTCATAACTGATTTAAAATTTTTAAAATGTGTAGATTTAACATTTTAAATATGTGGATCTTTTCATGTTTGAACCCAACTGAGGTGGCTCGGACATAGTGAGGACGCCTTCTGGACGTCTCCCTGGGGAGGTGATCCGGGCATGTCCAATCCGGGAGGAGACCTGAGGGCCGACCCAGGACACGCTGGAGGGATTATATCACTTGGCTGGCCTGGGAACGCCTCGGGATTCCCTTGGAGGCGCTGGCTGTGGTAGCTAGGGTGAGGGAAGTCTGGACTGCTGTACTGAGGCTGCTGCCCCCGTGACCTGGACCGGATAAAGAGGAAGACGATGAGTACGAGTACATATGTATGGAGCATTATAAATATGTAGTTTAACACTTTAAAAATGTGGATTTAATATTTTTAAACATCTTTAAAATATTAAATCACCATATTAATCTGTCAATATGTTTACAGTCTAGTGTTGTTGTGTTTTTTAAAGCATTGTGCTGTTACCCACAGCTGCTAGTTTGGGGGGGGGGGGGGTCTGTAAAAACAGCAGTATTTTGTTTTTACAGTGTACACAAACTGGGAGGTTGTCCAGTGGCCTTGTGCACAGCATCAAAGTTAGCCTGCAGGACAGAAGTGCCTCTGAAATTCAGATTCTACCAACTGTCTGTCAACACTCAAGGTCTGAAAGTATAGAACATGTAACTGTGGAACATTTCTACTCAGCAGGACGTGCTACATTCAAGTGCAAAATACAGTATGAAGCACAGACCTTAAGCCCTGAGGCGTCAGCGCTGACATGTTCTGAATGGATGCTTCAGTTTAAATATTCAGAACAAATCAACCTTTTTAACTGTGTTTTTATTCAGTTTTGTTCATGGAACTGATGTATGGAGATAAAGGGGTGTTAAAAATGGACTGATTTAGAAAAAGAAAAAGTCAAAACTAAATGGACTGGAGCCAAATTACAATACTAGTTATTTCTTTTATTTATTTCCTTTATTTATTTATTTGTTTTTAATCAAATTTTAGTATTGTTTAGATTTTTGGCAAATATTTTTCATGTTATTTACTCTTTTGTAAATATTTATAATTTTTTGTTAATTTTGTTGCTTATTTTCTTTCATTTTCTACATTTTGTTCCATTTGTGTCTTACTTGGTTCATGTTATTTATTCCTTTTGTGTTGTTATTATTGATCACTTTGGCTGTTTTGGTTTTTTTTGTTCATGTTCTTGCTTATTTTTTTTTATTTTTCTACATTTTGTTTCTTTATTTTATTACATTTCTTCACTTTTGTTCCATTTTTGTCTTACTTTGTTCATATTGTTGGTTTATTATTAATTTTTTTACTTCATTATTTTTCATTGTTATTATTCATTTTTGATTTAATTAATTTTAATGAATTACGTTGGCTGTTTTTCTTCATTTCGTTGCTTATTTTATTCTTTTTTGACTGTGGAACTGCTAAAGTCTCAGGAGTTAAAGAGTTAAATATGTGATATTTAATGCAACGCAATGACATCTGTGATTCCCTTTTATTTTTTTGTAATGTAAATGTAATCATGTGATAATTATTAAACAGTGAATTAGCGGGGCCTCGTGTCTACAAATGAACACTATGCAGCTGCATTATTCATGTACAGTTGACTGCTGCTGCTCCTTTGTTGTATATAAGAACATGATGATGTAATATGTAGTATAATCCAGAGATGATGTAACATTATGAATAATATATACCTTTGTAAACTTTATGCGTTTTCATTGTCATCTCTTAAAATTATATAATGTTAATCATTTACTCAGTTTGTTTTATAACGACTCATTAAATAGGACAAAAAAATGGAACCAACAAATTGTCGTCAACATGTACAGGATGGATTCTGGGTTGGTCCTAAAATATTTTTCTTTTAAATGTTATAACTGGTGACTTTTTTTTAGATTTTTTTTTTTTTTTATGATTTTAACAAAGATGCACCCTTTCATTGCCATATTTTTAGGATACTGTTTGAATAATTTAACCCTTTAATGCATACTGCCCTACAAAACAAAAAGGCAGTAACTGGATTTTTTTGGGTGAAAATGAATTATTGTGGGTTTTGTTTTGTTTTTTTACAACATTCAAATCATTCTTTGTCATGTAATAAAATATCTTAACTTAAATTTATGTAATTTTGGAGAAAATCGGTGGGTGTTTGTACAGTAACTGCAAAAGGTACTAGTAAAGCAAAGTAAAAAGAGAGTAAAGACAATTACTGTGTTTTTACTAATGCACCAATAGTTTACAGTCAATCACTGTATTTGCCTGAAACAGATTATGTAATTACCATATTTTCCACACTATAAGGCGCACTGGTCAATGGATGGATGTTATGAAGGTTTTTCATATATAAAGCGCATTAAATGAAGTCAAAATCAGGAGATAAAAAGACAAAAACATGAGATAAAATCAAAATTATCATTTAAAAAGTCAAAAACATGAGCTAAAAAACTATTTGGTTCCATCCCCCCTCCCCTTGGCTTTTCCATTTCCCATAGCTGCGGCCTCTGTACAGTGTACGTGGCTGATGGACCTTCTCAACAAGGGACACCTGCACCTGCTGAAGGGGGGTGTTGTGGTCTCCAAATAAATGGCTCAAGTGGAAACCCCCAACATAAGAAAGGACATTGTAATCAGAATAAAGTTTTAACAGTTTTTATTAATCAGTAAACAGATTGGTAAAATTAAAGAAATTAAATACTTTACCAAACATAAGAACCAAGGAGAAGCTGGAGACGCCGGCAAAAGAAAAGAATGAGGAGGGGCCCAGGCTACCCCTTATAGGGACATCGAAGCTGTGCCCCCCCTCCCCTAACTTAACAAGATAGTCCTCACTGAAACAAAGAGATATAACAAAATGACGGGGGTGGCGGCCATCTCCAGCTCAAACTGACATAACAACTGAAAACATGAATAAGACCTAGAAGAACAGAATTGCATGCAGAGCCAAACGTTGCTGGGTCTGTGTCTTCCATGACAGTGGTGGAGCTGGCATTTATAGCAGGGGGTGGAGCATGCGCTGATTGGGGAAACCTGCTGCAGGTGCCAGCTGGGTGTGTCTGAATAAGGGAGACAGGGGGTGTTATGCAGACAGTGATTGATAATTGACACACTGAGTGTGTGTGTGAGTGAGAGTGTCATGGCCACACGCAACAGGGGGGCGCGCCAATTTACCAATTTCTCACACAGGTGACATGGTAGGAAGAATGTTTTGCAATGCAGATTTTTTTTAAGCTCTCATGCCACCCTCATGTAAATGCCTGGGTGCCTGCCTGGTCCGCCTGTCCGTAAAACCACCACATCATTATGGTTTAATGAGCTCAGCCCTTCCTCTGTTTGATATGTTGTACCTTAACTGTGGGGACCTCATTTACTGTGTGAACATATTCATTTTACTGGAGCTGCTACAGCAGTTTGAAGATCAGTGGGATCCAGGTGGTCTGACGTTTTAGCGGCTCGGCACATTGAGTGTATGCGACGTGAACGTGTTATGCCTGAGTTTCCTGCCATTTAGATGGAGACACCACCTGGCTCGTCTTCAAAACTCTCCACTCTGGAAGGGGTCTTCAGATTTTTGAGTTTTCAGATCCCTTCCGATAAAAATATTTTGTCGTTTTTAGCCGTAATCATCCTTGTTTAAACAGCCCCCAAGGTGCGGTAAGTGCTAGTACCCTGTTTTGTAGTGCAGGGGTTAGTACCTTTAAAGCAGTACTAAGGAACATTATTACCTCCACCAAGGAGGTATTAAATTCAGGTCCATTTGTCTGTCTGTCTGTCTGTCAGCAGGATCACGCAAAATATTCTGAACAGATTTTGACGAAACTTTCAGATAAATAGAGAGATAATGGATCAAGAAATGATACTTTGAGCAATGAAGGTCAAAGGTCAAGGTCACACTAAAGGTCAACATCTAAAACACATAAGTAGTAATACCTCAGGATTCAGACAAGATAGAATCTCGCAGTGTTTTGCATTCAGATCAGATGTGTCAACACCTATGGCTCGATCACGTTACGTTTTGGCGTCATATTAAACTAGGGCATTAACGACTTCAGTTTTTTTCAAGTCGACTTATCTGTCAATAAAGTCGCGTTGACTGGGTCATGATGACGTCATCACATTGTTAGCGAACAAACAACAGACACATAAAGGAACTAAACAAAAAACACGGGCACACGTCTGTCCAGTAATGAGCAACTTGTATTAAAGTTCAGTGCAACGTAACAATGTCCACTGACACAAACAACACTTTAACTGCAACAAAACAAAGGCTAAAGTTAGCAAAGAGTTTTCTGTTAAATGTAACTGAACATCAGTAGGTGAACATATGTCCGCATTTGGTCTGAACCCACGGCTCTAAAACTGGACTGTCCACACGTCTGTCACACGTCCTCACTTTTTATATTACGTGTAATAAGTTTAAGGCCAATAAGAGGAACACAACACTGTCCACATCATGTGTTTGGAGGAAAAAAAGAGTGTGTTGTCTTAATGCAGGTTGTTAGCACTGCTTATCACTGGTTAGCTAGCTAATGCTGCTCGTATCATTCACATTAGCCGATTCCTCTTCAGATGCGTTTTTTTTTTCATCTAAAGTGAAGTATTTCCACACATGCATGTTCACTATTGTTTTGTTAGCCCACCATAACTGTCTCGTTTACGTCTGGTCTGTGTTTACGCGCGTGCGTGCGCGAGCGAGCAAGAGAGAGAGAGAGAGAGAGAGAGAGGGAGGAAGGGAGAGAAAGAATAACATGCGACTTGTCGACTCCTCCAAATTTAAGTCGACTTGTCGATGTGTCAACTAGTCGACATTTTAGTTAATGCCCTATAGTTAATGCCTTAGTGGAGGTCTGCTGTCTCTGTCTTGTATATAAATTCATGTGTGGTTTAAACAGGTCACAGAACAACATAATAATCTCACTGATGAACCCCATCTGTAGTGCACTTTGTTACCAGTCACCAATGTGGGGGTACTGGGTATGAATGGTCTTTTTATTTGTACTTTTCAGTGTATGTTTTTGTTTATTTGTTTGTTGTCCTTGTTCTTGTTGTTGGGCATGTGCTATTTATGTGTTCTTAGACCTTGAGTCTGGCAAATAAAGATGATGATGATGATGATGATGATGATGATGATGATGATGATGATGATGATGATGACTATGATGACATGTATTCTGAATTGTTTTGTTGCCAAATGAAATAATTCTTTCTGCAAAACTAATCTATCCACGGGTACAAGTAAAGTCACATTGAACCTTGAACTATGTGGACTAGTGATGCGCGGGCTACCCGCTGGCCCGCGGATATCCGCGGGTGACCCGCGGGGCGGGCGGGTTGGGTCGCAGTTTTTAATACATATTGCGGGCTGGGCGGGTTATATTTAATATATATTGCGGATGCGGGCGGGGCGGGTCAGGGACGATCAATACCCGCATTTTTCCATACGACATTCCCAAAAATGGCACAATATGGATAGACTGAAGGTATACAATATTTCAACTTAAAATAACCTCAGTAAGAATAATCAACGACATATCAAAAATATGATGATGAAAGACAACTCAATTGACATCGGCAGTTTCATTCCACGAGAGGCGGCACGCTCCAGTCAGAATGAATGGGTAACAGCCACGTTATTTTCACATCCTTTCCATTGCCATCTACAGGAAAGGGTTGCCTTCATATCTTTACAGACCATGTTAAGACCGATGAGGGAGGATAGAGAGGTGTGTGCGTGCATGGAGCAGTCTCCACAGCCGTGTTATGAAACGGAAAGGAGCCCCGCTAACCTACAGTAGCATCCTCGTCTCTCCTCTCCTTCCAATTACTCGTACACTTAATTCTCCTATGACCCGCGAGTCGGGCGGGGTGGGTCGCAGTATTAATACATATTGCGGATGCGAGTGGGGCGGGTCAGGGATGATCAATACCCGCTGAAGTGTGTGTGTGTGTGTGTGTGTGTGTGTGTGTGTGTGTGTGTGTGTGTGTGTGTGTGTGTGCGTACGTGCTCGGCTCGCGCATGTGCAAGCCCGTCAGTTCCTGTTTTGAATGCTGTTTTATCCCAACTTTTTGTTATTTGTTATTAGCGCCAAAATCTCCCTGAACACTCAGAGATAAGAGTGAAAATGTCGGACTTGATCAGGGAGAAGATTAAAACAGGCGATGCGAAGGTTGTACGGAAACGTTGTATGTGTTGGCTTTATAGAGTGATGATGTGGGTGGAGTCTATTTTATGTGCTGGAGTGAATATTGAGACGTTAGAAAGGAGGCAAAAATGATGCTTTTAACATTAGAAGCACAAGGTAAAGATGCTGCGAATGTACTATGTGAGTTTAGAGACAAATTTAAGCTCGCGGGTTGATAGCGGGCGGGTTGGGTTTATCAATACTTGATAGCGGGCGGGTTGGGTTTATCGATACGTGACATCATGCGGGTTGGGCGGGGCGGGCCGAGCCACGTCTTGGGTTTGGGCGGGGCGGGTTTCTGTAAAACCCCCTAACCGCGCATCACTAATGTGGACTATTGGGAGGAATAAAGCAGAAAGGAAAAAAAACAACATGGCACAGGATGTAGTATTTGATAAGAAGAAGTGCTGGTCACTTGATCTAAGTGGGAGTAGGGGGGGGGGTGCACAGACAGAGCTCACTCTCCATATTACTCCATCCCACTCCAAACCCTTCAGGTTTACAGAGTTTCATCTTGTCATGTTATTGAGTCTTAAAACACACCTGCTCCTACAGTGTGACGGCCCCACTCTGACAATAAACACTAAGTGCTTCAGCTCCTCTGTAACGCTGCTGTGTCTTCACCAACGGTCGCTCTATTATAGCACACAATAACATTTTACAAGCTTTAATGTGTCCGTCTGACTCAGGAATGGACCAAATCCACTTTGCAATGGGTCAGATTTAAGGAAAATGTGTTTTTCTGTCACATACAGTAACATATAAGGTGCATTAAAAACCTTCTGTGGGCTCCAAATGCAGCAATTCTACAGCACAACAACAATGTTCTGAAATATTTAGATATTTTTTAAATTTAAAACAAGTCAATAAATAAAATGCAACACTTTTGAAATTTAAAAAAATGTAATTACAAAAATAATAAATACATAAATATACATTTCAAACAGAAAATTCATTTTGTATTATGATCTATCTATCTATCTATCTATCTATCTGTCTGTCTGTCTGTCTGTCTGTCTGTCTGTCTGTCTGTCTGTCTGTCTGTCTGTCTGTCTGTCTATCAATTTCAGGACAACTAAATGTTCTGAAATACAGAACATTTATACATGTTTACATGTATAATGTTAATATAAACATTTATACATTATACAGAAATACAATACACATTTTAAATAATATCAATAAAAGTAAAAACCAAAAAAGTGGAAACATATTTTTAAATGTAAAACAAAATAAGAATAAATATAAAATAAAATATACAGCAATAAAGTAACAACAATTTTTAAGTTCGTCTCGTCTCATCACCTGAACCCGCTTTATCGTCACCCCTGACCCTGATCCTAGTCATGTGGGTCTGTGGGGGCCTAATCCAAATTTGAAGTTACAACTTAAAACTGTAAAATAAAGGAAATAAATATGTTTTTAATGTAGAAAATGAGTGAAAATAACAATAAATGCAGATTTCAATGAAAATTAAATAAAGAAAAATGATCAAATAAAACCTGTTGATGCTACAGAAGTGATCAAGGACCAGAACAGATCTGGGTCTGTGGGATCACTTCCTCTTCTACGCTTTCATAAAGCTGGAACGTAGGGATTTATCACGTTGTCTGTCCCATGATGCTCTAGTCCTACCTGAACTTTGATTGAACTGAAGTGTGCTGAACTGGTGAGCTCTTATACCCACTCGTACCCACTCGTACCAACACGTCTGATAGTGTTTGTGAAGGTAAAGAGCAGATGCTCGTCACACAGAAAATGTTCTTTTAATGAGTGTGAACGCACGCTGGGCCTGTTCTGACTGATGCTGGTCCTGGCCCCGCCCACTCACTGTGTGTGTGTGTGTGTGTGTGTGTGTTTTTGTTTGGTTGTATTCCTATCTTTATGGGGACATTGATCTTTTTACACAGTCATGCCATGGGGACCAAAATCCAGGTCCCCATGGGGGTTAAATATAAATGTGGGTGAACTATGTGAAGTGTGCAAATTGATGTAAATGACATCCACTATAAACACATACATTTTTTTTCCTGGAGGTCCCCATAAAGTATGAGGGAAACAGGTGGAAAGCAAAACATGTATTTTTCAAAGGTTTCAATATATGTTTACTTTTTTCTTTTTTCCTTATTATTTTTATTTTATTTAATTATTTAATTAAAAAAAAAATTATATTTTACCTATTTTTAAAGCAAATATTTATTTATGAAATAAATGTATTTCTTGGATGTTATTTTTTATTGAATAGATTTTTTTAATTATTTTTTTTAAATATAATTTTTAGTATTTGTGTGTGTGTATATATATGTATATATATATATATATATATATATATATATATATATATATATATATATATATAATTATTATTATTATTATTATTATTATTATTATTATATTTGACCTTGAGTGACCTTGAAAGTTCACACCTATAGTATACGTTTTGAGACAGAGATTCTTGAACTTTGTTTTGTCTGGAACCACTTGTTTTTATTTTCCACATTAAAGATGAATCATGACACTTTTTCCAATTAAATTAAATTCGTCAATAATGAATTTTTGTGTTCTTCAATGTAATCATTGTTAAACCACAGTAAATGTTGAAAAACTAAACCAGATACATTAAATTGCATGTTTTTCTCCTGCCTTTATAGTTGGGACACATAAAAGAGGAAGCATTTTTATCAGGAAGATGCAGAGTTGGGTTTGTTTCTGTATATTTGCACCGTTGGCAAACAAACACACAACTGACTCTTCAACTCTTTATGAACTCCTGTAACCTTATATGCAAGAACTTAATTTCCCCAAAGTAAATACTAACGTCATAACCTGCTGACACTGGCACATCATCTTCCAGAGGTGGGAAATAACTGAGGAAAAATACTTTGTTACTGTACTTAAGTAGATGTTTTAGGTATTTGTACTTTACTGAAGTATTTATTTTTTCTGCTAAGTTTTGACTTTTCCTCCCTATATTTGTTCAGAAATATCTGTACTTACTCCTTATACTCCTTACATTTACATATATGTGTACTTTATACTCCTTACATCCATACTTTATATTCCTTACATTTATATAAACTAGTGCAGAGTAATGTGAAAGGAGGAGAAATAAAGACTATAATAATTAGTCATAATAGTTTTTACTTTTACTTCAGTCAATGAGTTAAACCAGTACTTCTACCAGAGTTTTTTTTCATACAAGTAGCTGTACTTCTACTTCAGTACAGAATGGAAGTACTTTTACGACCTCTGATTACCTCTCATATTTATCCATATTTGCGAGGGGGAATCACATGACATGACAACCACCTTAATTTAATTAACTGTATGTTGTCTGGTCTCCTATGAACTCATTGATGAAGCACATGTGTTGTGTGGATGTGACCTGTATGAGGCTCACACACTCCTGACTGAACAACTGTGTAAATGACTATTGATTCCATTATCAGCAGGAGCCACTGGTCATTATGGACGAGCAACATGAACACAAAAGCTATTTACATGTGTCTCAAAGTTCATCAAAAGTTGTTTGTTTAGTCTTAATAAACACGCAGTTGTCACCTGAGCTGTACATTTACCTTACATTTTATAACCTAGGTTTCAAACATGCGGCCCAGGGGTCATATCCAGCCCACCACAGGGTCAAGTCTGGGCCCTGGGAAGGAGTTTGGGGTAACTCCTACAAAACCACCATGCACTGTAACAATCTGGACTTTTGTGGTTTTCTGTTCGTCTTCCTGTTATTTCGGTCATTGTTAGTGTCTGGGCTTTTATTTTGTTATGTGGGTTCATGTCTCACCGTCTCGTTTTGCTTCCTTCCTGGTACAGGTGTTTGTCACGGCCCCTTGTGAATCCACCTGACATGTCCCACCTGTTTAGCTTCCTATTTAAGCCCCTCCCATTTCTCTGTCAAATTGCAAATTTGTTTTGTCCCTGTGCATCAGATGAGCGGTTTACGTCTTGTCTTGGTCTCTTTGGTCATTGATCTGTCTTGATACAGCACCAGACACAAACAAGACCCACATGCAAGACTTACAGACCAATATAACATTTGTACACTTTTATTAAGAAAATGTGGATGCTGCTTCAACCGGGGTCAGAATAAAAGCTAAATGGGGCAGCAACCGGGAAACAGGGCAAAAGACAAATCAGGGTCAGAACAGCCAAGACAGACAGGTAAAAACCCAAAGATGTTACCGGTGCACAGGCGAGGGTCACAGTGCCAGCAGGGAGGAGCAGGGCTGTAGTGGAGGGTAAACGCACGTAAACGCCGTTTACGCACCTCTGGAATTCAGGAAATACCATTTACCCACATCTAAATAGCGTTTGCGCAGCTCTTAATGGCAAAGTTAACGTCAAAGTTCCCTGCGCCTTGATCTACCGTTGGAATAATCCAAAATAAATTTGGTGTCATTTTAAAAAATATTGTTGAACATACTTAAGGCTTTAGTAGGAATTTTCATCTGCTCTGTATTCAGATATGTGACCTTCCAATCAGTGCCTTTCGGCTGCGGCAGCGACACCAATCAGGATCCAGGGAATATGTAAACACATACACGTTGTGTAGTTGCCTGCCTACCTGTTCAAAGTTAATCATCATGGATATTAGGAGATATTTGAAGAGACCATCCAGTGCTTCCACTTCCGCAGATGCAAGCAAAAGGCCTCAAGTACAAAGTAAGACTGACAGAGATCAATTTATATGAGTCGTTAAATATGCTTTATGAAGTTTGACTATGGCAATGACAGAACGAGCTTTCAGATAAGCTAATGCGTAGTCATGCTATCCTTGTATTGCACTCGTCACCCACCGCGAGTCATTCTATCACGAAAGCTAGCAATGCCGCAAATGTCATTTTACAACAATACTTGTACTGTACAGCACGAGACGTTCTCGTGCTTCAAGGTGAAATGAGAATAGCAAATCAAATAAAGGTCAATTGTCATTCTAAATACCGCAAAAATACGATTTATATGATGGCTTATATATGATTTTAAAAAAAACAGCCATTGAATTGGCACGTGTAAAACAAAAATAGCAATCTTATATTTTCTAAATATAAAACAATATAACAAAAAACATGCTGTATAGGCTATTTATGCTGACCTAGGTAGTTATAGCCTACATGAGTGACAACTTATGTTGTCAGTGTAATTGGCAGACTGCTTAACTGGTGCTCTCAGCCCCACAACACTTAAATTCTACCTTTTTCAGGCAGTGATGGTACAGGCAATGAGGCAGAGATCACAGGGAGAGGAGAAACACCAGGAGATCAGAAAGAGATAGAAGAGGACAGAGGAGGAAATGAAAGAGGACCAACAGAGAATAAGGAAACAGAGAAAGATGAAATAGGAGATGAATAAACAGGTAGTGCGAGAGGAGTAAGAGAAGAAACAGGGACAGGAGAGATGGAGAGTGGAGAGTCTGAAGTAGAGGGAGATGCAGAATCTGAGGCTGAAGAAACAGTGAGAGGAGAAAGAGAGAGCAGATGCCCTCCCAGTATCTGCACAGAAAAACACATACAGTTTAAAAAAGATAACCATTGGCTTATTGTCAATAATGAATATCTTGGATGCAAAATCTGCAAAAAAGTGAAAGGCCTTGGAGTGTTTAAAGAAACAGGAATGTGTCTCTCAAATGAATGGGCCGCAACTAAAGTCACAACGGTCATCACCAGTATCAGTTGTCATGCTTGAGAAGTAAAATTTTCAAACACAGATCATCAAAGAGCCACAAGGCAGCCGAAAACATAGTGAACACAAAACACACGTCGGGTCGCGTCGGGTCGCGTCGGGTCGCGTCGCGTCGCGCCACGTCACGTCACGTCACGGTCTGTCTGATCAAAAAAAATCATAGTTTACCCACCTCTAATTTGACCACTACAGCCCTGGGGAGGAGGCAAACTCAGTGTCAGTGGAGGATTCCAGGTCCGGCAACGTGAAGCAGATTCAGACAAACAAAGCAGACAAGGGAGAGACAAAATAGAACCAAAGTACCAAAACAGACCGAAAACCAGAGAGACCAGGACAAAAAGTAAACCGCTCATTCGCTGTGCTGTGAAGAAACAAACTCGCCGTCTGACAGAGAAACAGGAGGAGCCGATATAGGGAACTAAACAGGTGGGACACATTAGGATTAATGAATGGGTTGAGACACACCGTGGCCAGGAGGAAAGTAGGTCAAAGGTGAACATCAGTCGCCGCAAATTATGCAGAGCGCGCTTGGTCTGTGGGAATCACCTTTGACGATAAATCCATAATTCAAGTACAACTCCTGGTATTGTCTGTTAAAAGTTTTCCTTTTCTTGGACGTTGGAGTCTCTTCATTGTGCCGTTTCCTCTTCGAAAAGAAACTTTCCAAAGACATGTTTTGGTTTTTTTTACTTATTTTGCTAACATGTGGGGTACATTTTTGACATTCAAGTGACAGAGATGTAACCAAGAAAATCCAGTCATTTTTAGAAGATTGTTCAGACTCGGATAATAAATACGAGAAATAATTAATTCATTAATTAATTGGTAGTCAGTAGCCCAGTACCATTTGATCCACGGACCGGTACCGTTTGTCACGGACCAACGGAGCAGAGAAACACGATAGATTGGACTAAAAGAAATGGAATTTCTTTCAATACACCACAATGTATTAGAAACAAATATGCAGTGTCTCAAGTTACAGGGGAAAATCCAAATCTTGTAGTTACAATCGGGCCAGGGTCCGGAAACCAGGAAATGCGGAACAGCAACAGTATCAGGACTAAAGCAGACTCTAGGTGAACAGAAACAGTGGTCAGAAAACAGGCAGACAGATAAGGCAGAAGTACAGACAGGGATTAGGCAGAATCAGTACCCTTTATCCAAACGAGGTCCAGGTCCAAGTAATCCGTCTGTTCCAAGTTGAGGTTCCGTGAGGGGTTCAGGCACAATCAGAGTCAGGCATAAGCAATGGGTCAATAGGTGACAGGCGAACAGGATCACGAGTCAAAAAGGGTCGGCAACACAAGGCAAGACAAACTATGAACGCTGGTGAATCAATGGACAACACGAGGTCAGAACAAAGACAAACTGACAAAGAGCTTTTCCAGTTACAGGCTTAAATACACAAAGGAGGGGAGGGGAAACACAGGTGATTTAACAAGACACAGGTGGGAATGATTTCATGAATGACACGAGAGGAAGTAAAGACGACAGACATGACACATGAGGGGGGGGTTACCAAAATAAAACTGGAAATAGACACGACAAAACATAAACATGAAAATAATCCCAAAAACGTGACACCGGTCCGCGGTTGGGGACCACTGCTGTATAGGATAAGAAAACATCACGATGGGAGGTGTGAACAATGTGTGAGTGAGGAAACAACAGAACATGTCATGGTACAGTGTCCAAAGTATGAAGAGGAAAGGATGGTTTTGAGGGTGAACCTAAGGAAAAGAAAAAGGAATAATAACTTGAAGGAGATATTACAAAAAACAAACAGGGCAAGAATCGGGTAAGTTGTTAATTACATTTTTAAGAAAGACAAAACTAATTAAAAGAAAATGAGTTAGAGAAGAATTAGATATGGGTGGGGGAATGTTAAATAGAAGGTAGATTTGGAGAGGAGGGGTTTTTTGTTTGTTTGTTTTTGTTTTGTTTTGTTATGGTGTAATGCACAATGCCAACTGCTAAAAAACTCCAAAAAGAAGAAGAAGCCCAGCCACTCACAATGACAGAAAAACAGGAAGGCGAACAGAAACTAACAACACAAACCAACGTCCAGAATGTAACAGTTCTGGTCGGTTATCTTTCCTTTGTCTGTTTTGTTTTTCTGAATCTACTTCACGTTACCAGACCTGGAATCCTCCACTGACATGGAGTTTGCCTCCTCCCTATTGGCGCCATTTTGGATTCTGACCTCGTGTTATGACCCTCACATGTACACCGGTAACATCTCAGAGTTTCTCCCCGTCTGCCTTGGCGGGTTTTCTGGTTCTGACCCTGATCTGCGTTTTTGCCTTCACCTTTGCCCTGTTTCCTAGTTGCTACCTTGATTAACCCTTAACCTGGTGACACCTGTTGAAGCAGCTTCCCTAGTGCACACATTATTTTAATAAAACTGTTCAAACTGGAATCTGGTCTGTGAGTCTTACATGTGGGTCCTGTTTGTCTCTTGTGCCGTATCATACACTTATTATGGACACTGCAAAAAAAAAAACAACACAGGTCATGTATTAGTTGTGATTTTTGGGACAAAATTAAGCTTATTCACAAGAAAGTAATCCCTGTATATTTATGATATACATGTGTTGACCATAAAATAAATATTTGCAAACTGTAAAATGAGTCAATTTGTTCTTATAATGTGTTGTGTGTTTGATATGTGTCAGAATACTTAATCAGTAATGAAAAATTAGTTTTACAAAATTAAAAGTACACTGTCTTCAGTAGTAATAGGATTTTTTGAATATTTCTGGGGGGTTTTCTTTCTTGTATTGGTATCAGTCTGTTATTTTCCTGCCATGATTTACTGACAAGTGAAGGAAAAAGAGGGAAAAAAAGAAAGAATTCACTTTTCCCACTGCCACCCAAAGCTCATTGTTAGTGGGTTAAAAATATAACCAATTGGAAAGAGGTGTTGGTTTAACCCTTTCACTAAAATGAGTCAATTTGTTCTTATAATGCGTTGGATATGTGTCAGAATATGAATTCAAAAATGATATTTACAAAATGAAAAGTTACAAGTACACTGTCTTTAGTATGAATATGAATTTAACAGGTGGAAGAAAGTGGTCAAAAATATGTCACCGCTTACTGTGAAGATTCCTTTGACCTTGGACTCTACATTGACAATACACTGTAGATTTTGCAGTGTTAATTTGGAGACAATGGGACCAAATACACTCTAGAAGAAGTTAAATAAACTCTCTAAGTGTTGATTTAACACTGCAAAATTTACTGTGTACCTCATGTAAGGACATTTATGTCATACATTCCTCAGTGTCCAGTACAATATATTTATCTATCCCTACTGGTTCCTGGTGAGATAACTTGCTACTTTTTTTTAACTGCACGTATACTTACACTTTTTTTTTTTAACCTATCTGCACTATGCACCACAAGAGAGTTTTCTCTTCATTTTGTTGTACATGTGTATAACGACAATAAAGGCATTCTATTCTATCTATTCTATCACATCACTGACAGAAGACGGAAGAAAAGTCGATCAATATCAAGACAACGGATGTCTTCAATCGTAAATGAAAAATAAGATAACTGTCAATATATTCGATACTTGTGTGTATTTGTATTTATTTATTAGTTGTGCAGACTGTAACATAAATATTTGTGAAGTCTCACATGAGTCCAGTTGAGTATAAAATATATTGTATGTATTTTATCCATCAGAATACATATGGAAAAACTAAGACTTAAAAAATTACAAGTACCACTTCAAACTTTACAGCTAGGACTTCAACATCACCACACGCCTGTGGATGCGGTAATGACGTATTTTTACAGTTGAGTCACTTGTGGGAAGTCGTATTTATACCAAAGTCATACTTGTACGATTTGAAGTCATAATTTTTCCATGTGTATTCTGACGGATAAAATACACACAATATATTTTGAGAATTGAGAATTCACAAATATTTATGTTATGCACAAGAAAGAAAAGAAAATATTTTTTATTGAAAGAAGAAAAAAGAAAAAAAAAAGTTTTGCACAACTAAAGACAAATACTCACAGGTATCCAATCTGTGGACACGAATATTTTGACAGTTATCTTACTCCATATTCTCCAGTTTTTCCCATGGATAGAGCCACACTGTGCTATAAGTCACAGATTCTCTAGAACGGGGGTCTCAAACATGTGGCTCAGGGGCCAAATGCGGGCCGCCAAAGGTTCAAATGTGGCCCAATGGGATGAAGAACAATAATAACCTTAAAAAATTATTTTTAAATTGTGAAAATATTTACATTTACAAACTATCTTATATTAAAAAAAAAAAATCAATAATAATCTGAACAAACATGAACAACATGAAATATTAAAAGAAAATGTAACACAATTTGAACCATTGTACGCTTCTTCTTTAAATGAAATTTCCATTTTTGAAGGTTATTCACATCTCTTTGGTTTTAGATAGTTTCTAAAATTAAGCATTTTCATAATTTAATGGTATTTTTTTTATCACTAAAACAGTGACAAATATTTGGATTTGTCATTATTTTTAGGTTATTATGGTATTATTTTACTGGTCCGGCCCATTGGAGATGAAATTGGACTGAATGTGGCCCCTAAAAAAATTAGTTTGAGATCCCTGTTCTTGTGGCTGAGAGCTAAGGGTTTGAATTCCATCTGTTTTCTGTGTTCAATGGATAATGTCTGTCATAATAACCTCCACAAATGAGGCTATGTTTTTGCCAGGATTTTTCTATTTGTCTGTCTGTTTGCCTGTCTGCCTGTCTGTTTGTCTGTCTGCCTGTCTGCCTGTTAGCAAGATAACTCAAAAGGTTGTGGACGGATCTTGATGAAAATTTCATGACGTGTTGGGAGTGTTACTGGGAACATATGATTAGATTTTGGTGATGATCCAGAAGAGATCCTGGATTCTGGATCACTTTCAAATGTATTTTCCATTTACCGCAAAATTTCAAAAGGATCACTTCCGGAATGTTCCTTACAACATACAGAACATTCATTCTCTGTCATATAGAAAATCTAAGTCAGGGAAGTGAAGTGATTTTTTGACCATAAACTAGTTTGTCCTTCAGTCTTTTAATAAGATGAGAGAAAACACCTGAAGATCTGAGTGACGTCTAGGCAGAAGGTTATTCACCCTCTTCCTCTTTCTCTTCCTTGTCTTCTTGCTAATCGTCCTTCTATTCCTCCTACTCCTACTCCCCCTCTTTCTCATCTTTCTCCTACTCCTCCTCTTCCTCCTTCTCCTCCACTTCCTCCTCTTCCTCCTACTCCTCCTCTTTCTCATCTTCCTCCTTCTCCTCCTCTTCCTCCTCTTCCTCCTACTCCTCTTCTTTCTCATCTTCCTCCTCCTCTTCTCCCTCCTCTTCCTCCTTCTTCTCCTCTTCCTCCTCTTCCTCCTCTTCCTCCTTCTCTTCCTTTTCTTCTGGCTCGTCGTCCTCCTATTCCTCCTTTTACTCCTCTTCCTCTTCTCTCTCCTCTTGCTCATCCTTCTCCTCTTCCTCCTTCTAGGCAAAAGCAAATGTATTTGTATAGCACATTTCATGTACAGGACAATTCAAGGTGCTTTACATAAAACATAAGAAAATTAAAACAATTAAGATGCATTAAAAGACAAATAAAATAAGAGACATAAAACATTCAAAACAACAAATGAGAATCTAAGTAAAAGCTCCAGTGAACAGTAATGTTTTCAGTCTGATTTAAATGACAGTTTTTCTCAGACCTCGGGTATTCAGGTAGTTTGTTCCACAGGTGAGGAGCAGAACAACTGAATGATGCTTCACTTTGTTTGGTTCTGATTTTGAGAACACACAGTAAACCTGTTCCTGATGACCTATGACCTCAGGGCTCTGGATGCTTCATATGGAACCAGCAGGTCTAGGATATATTTGGGTCCAAGGTTGTTTAGTTCTTTATAGACCAGGATTAGATTTTTAACTCTATCCTTTGACCTACAGGGAGACAATGGAAGGATTTGAGGACCGGTGTGATGTGGTCCAGTTTCCTGGTACTGGATCAACTGTAGCTGCCTGATTGATTTTTTTGTTTAGACCAATGAAGGCACCATTACAATAATCTAATTTACTGAAAATGAATGAATGAATGTGTTTTTCTGTGTCTGGTTTGGACAGAAAACCCTTCATTCTAGTGATGTTCTTCAGGTGGTAATAGACAGATTTGATAATAGCTTTTAAATGGTTGTTAAATTTCAGGTCTGAGTCAATAATTACACTGAGATTTCTGGCTTGGTTTGTAGAGATCAGTGACATGGACTGAAAGTGAGCACTGACCTTTGACCTTTCTTTCTTTTTCTTCCTCCTTCACATCCTCTTCACCCACAGGTCATCTCATCTTAAAGGTAAATAAGTTAATAAAATCTTCTTCTTCTTTTTTCTTTATAACTGCACTTAAATCCTGAAAATCTAATTTATTTATTTATTTATTTATGGTTTATTGGAGGTGAAACGTATTAATTATCATTCCAATTCATTTAAATGAGGAAAATTGATTTGGAAGAGGAGTAAATCATAAAGTGAGTGTGTTGTGCAACAAATTAAATTCATTCTTTGAGGTTAAAGTGTTCTCAGATCCATTGAGGTGAGCTGTGTTTGTTGTTATGTCTCATCTGTCATTGTAGTGTGTAGTACAACAACACCAATGACAATATCACTAGAAATATTACAAACTCAAACTCAATCTTAATTTCCCCTGAGATTCCAACATTTCCCTGAGGATAATGGAGTATCAATCTATCTGACCCCCACCACCACCACCCACCCTCATTTCACTGCATAAAGGATTTCTTTTTTTTTTTTTTTTTGCAAATTCATTTTCAGTTCATTCATTTACGTCAAATAAAAGAACATAGTCATTGACCAAGATGTTTCAGGCGTCTGAAGATTGTGGCCTCTAATTTGAAATTAATTGTATTTTTTTTTTTATATAACTATGTCCATTTTCTGATGCATGCAATGACAAAAAAACACACACTTCAAACAGACAGATTTGTGAATCAGGATATTGTCCACAAAACTTCAAGTATAATTTGTCATTTATCCATAACAGTACAAAATTAAAAATTAAAAACCACCAAAAAAGTGTATAAATCAAAGGTTTACTGAAATATAAATTACTTTTAGAATACACTGCTCCTTTCTATCTAGCTCTCTATATATACATACTATATATATATATATATATATATATATATATATATATATATATACATACATAAATACATAAGCTCTGACACACTCATTCATAATTTTTTTTCAAATACATTTTTAAAAAAATTTTATTATTCATATTTTTTTTATGAAATGTTATTTGCAATGGACATAATTTTAAGTAAACTTGTAAAACTTTTGTCCCCTATAGAAGAATAAAATGTATTGCTGGGAGGATATTATGATAAAAATTAAAGTCTGATTTATTTTTTTTATTATAACAAGCTGTTTTATACATTTATTACAAATCATAATAATGATAATTAATTAGTATATATATTCAAAGTTAGGTTCAAAATAATTGGCAAAGAAGACATTTTTCTGATACTATTATTGCACAAACGACATAAAGAAATATATATATAAGTCTATTATAATAGTCATTAAATGATTAAAAAAGGGAACTCTGTGTTTCTCTAATTACAAATAAATAAAGTTTCACATAAATCCATGCAGGACATGGTGGCCATGGGCCCAGCTGTGATCAGCTGACAGTCAGTTGATCACATTAGTCATCCAAGCCCAGCTCATCCTGACTCATTAGACGCTCTATTTAAACTCAGATCCTTCACTGTCTACTTCCTGCTCATTCATCACTACCAACCTGCTCAGAAACTGCTGTCACCGCCCCAGCATCCACCTTCTAGACTCACTCCTGAAAGTTTCTCTGTACAGCTACTGGTGTGAAAAAATACTCTGCTAAAAGTAGAAGTATTGATTCAACTGCTTTATTTAAGTAAAAAACTGCAATGAAGTAAAAAGTAAAACTAATATATATATATATTTTTGCTATGGATGAAATAAAACTGATGAAACCAGAAAAGTGTCAAAAATATCCAAAAATAAAGGCTTTAAAAATGAGTTAGTGTGTAGATGATGTGTTTTATTGGTCATGGTACTCAGTGGTACTAGTGGGTATGGACAGAACATTTTGGAAACATTCAAAAGTCATAAATAGGAGATTTTAAAAAGTCATAATTATGAGATAAAAACATCTAAATTATGAGATAAATAGTCAAAATCATGAGATAAAATGTCAAAATGGTGAGAGAAAAAGTCAAAATTACGAGAGAAAAAGTCAAAATGGTGAGAGAAAAAGTCAAAATGGTGAGAGAAAAAGTCAAAATCGTGAGATAAAAAGTCAAAATCGTGAGATAAAAAGTCAAAATCGTGAGAGAAAAAGTCAAAATTATGAGAGAAAAAGTCAAAATGGTGAGATAAAAAGTCAAAATTACAAGTTAAAAAGTCAAAATTGTGAGACAAAAAGATGCCATTTTGACGCCCATACCAGGTTAATAGTCACTAAAGCTGTGTTTCCACTACATAGTATTAGCTCTACTCAACACTATTCAAAGACCACTTGAGAGCGTTTCCATCACACTATCGTATGTGGACGTTATCACGAGATGCCATCAAGGTAATTTTTTTTTAGTCAGCCACCAAAGACAGAAATGTCTCAACCTCCACAACGACCACAATGTCATTTTTCAGACTGACATCATTGCACTGTGGACTGAATTTAACTTACCGATGTTTACTGTAACTTTGAATCTAGTTTTTTTCAAAATGGCGGGTCACATGTTGATAAGGTGCAGGGTAGTTGGGTAACTAGCATTTTCTCATTAACTAGCTGTTAGTGAGAAAATTAAACGATAAAAAAAAAAAAAAAGTTTTCACAGCAGTTACTGTATTTTCTTATTTAAAGTAAATATTTTTTTAGAAACACTCAAAATCTGATTTATTTATTGACATGTAAGAAAAACAGAAACCACTGCAAAATAATGACTTTCTCTAATGTTTCTGGAATAAAACTAATGAAATGTCTCCACATGTGTGTTAGTGATGAAGAAAACTCAAGTCTTAAATGCTGGTTGGATCAAGTTTCCAAGATAAATCTGGACTCAAAATGTGACATTTTACTTTGCATTTTTCTGAATATTTTGGTCATTTTCTGGATTGTTTAGTTAATTTATGGTCATCTTTAACACCGTCCAATAACACTGGTCTACAGTCAAAAGCTTCTGGAATCAAACTAATGAAATTTTCCCACGTGTGTTAGGGATAAAGAAAACTCAAGTCTTAAAAGCTGGTTGGAACAAGTTTCCAAGATGAAACACGAAATTCTTATAATGAACAAGAGAATAGGTTTTGGTCCAAATGAATATTGGTCTCAGATCTACTAGATCTACTTCAAAACATTGTCTGCACATTATGATCCATTCACTTTACAGGTTCTTAGTGGAATATTTACAAATCCATTATAATCCATGTACATAAACCACCATATATGTGGAAGAACACAACATCACATATATTAAAAACTAGGCCTGTCAAAATTAATGCATTAACACAGGCTAATCCATCATCATGATTAATGCGATTTTTTTTTTTAATTTACACAACTAAATGAAAAAGTTGTTTGGTTTGAAAATGTCATGTTATAACTGTTGAAGGTGTTGAATATACATGTTAATTGCACATATATATTCCTAATTTTGCATGTGTTTTGGACATTTTACCCCAATTTTTGGGGTGTGTTTTTATGTATTTAATTAGTTTTTACATATTTAGAAATTTTCTTCCCTTTTTTGTTTGTTTAGCATGTCTTGAATATATATATATATATATATATATATATATATATATATATATATATATATATATATATATATATGTTTAGCATGTCTTGAATATATATATATATATATATATATATATATATATATATATATATATATATATATATATATATATATATATACACACCATCATATATATTAAAAACTTGAGCTTACCAGCACTTTTATCATTTGTTTTCTGATTCAACTTATTGAAGACGAATCAGAAATTTAACACATTTAATGTCTGAAGCAGATACTTTCTAAAAAAAATGTAGAGCAGTGTACTTTATTAATCCCTTACAGGAAACTTCTTGGTTCCGACAGCAGAAGAGCTGTAGTAACAGGTTCAACACCACATGCCCCAAATAAGATTCTACGAATACAGAAACAGAATGTAAGCACAGACACATTACACACTGTAAGAAGTATAACCCTGCTTAAACAAACAAACAAACAAACAAAAAAGTAGTCCAGATATCACATCTATAATATTTGACTTCACAGAAACTAAATAGGCCTGTTTATATGGGAGTTTTTATTCCTGTTTAATTCCAAATATAAGTTAATTCCACTTTAAGATGACCATGTAAAAATCTAATTCCAGTTGAAAATGTTAATTCTGAGCAACAATTGCAACAACTATCATGGAATATCACTCCTCAGTACCTTCTGGAAAGTCTTTGCCTGATTACCACTCAACCTGATGCAGAAACTCGCAGAGTGAGCCTATCCCGAGGCACAGAGCAGAAAGATCAACCATTGATATGGTCTTCTCACTAAGAGAAATGCAGAGAACAGAGGCGTCCACTGAACATTACCTTTATTGATTTGACGAAGGTGTTCGACTTGGTCAGCAGGCAAGGCCTATTCACGCTGCTACAGAGGATTGGATGTCCTCCAAAGCTTTTGAGGATGATCTCGTCCTTTCATAAAAACATGTACGGTACTGTCCAGTATGAAGGTTCATCCTTGGACCCCTTTCCAATGAAGCAAGGATGTGTACATGCTACTACACTTTTCAGCATTTTTTTTCTCCCTGCTGTTGTCCTTTGCCTTTGACTACCTACCTCCACACCAGAAGTGATGGACACCTCTTCAACCTCGCATGTCTCCACGCAAAAACAAAGGTACGCAAGGTCCTGATTAGAGAGATGCTGTTTGATGATGACACTGCCCTGACTGCATACACAGAGCAGACCTTATGGTGAGTCATCGACTGCTTTGCTCATGCATGCAACGAGTTTGAGCTCACCATCACCATCAAGAAGACTAAAGTCATGGGTCAGGATGTTTGTAGCATCCCCAGAATCTCCATTGATGAGTACATCCTTGAGGTGGTGGCTACGTTTACCTATTTGGGCTCCATCATCTCGAGCAATCTGTCTCTTGAGGCAGAGCTAAACAAATGCATTGGCAAAACAGCAACAACAATGGCTCGCCTTGGAAAACGCATATGGGACAATGTCATGTTGACTACCAACACCAAGGTAGCAGTATACAAGGCTTGTATACTCGGCATGCTCCTGTACGACAGCAAAACCTGGATCCTGTACTCCCGCCAAGAGCGTCGACTCAACGTCTTCCAGATGCGTTGTCTCACAAAAATCCTGGGTATTAGCTGGCAAGACCATGTCTCCAACAAAGCTGTTGTTGCACAGACAGGAATTCTCAGCATGTTTGCCTTGCTCATTCATAGGGTAAGATGGCTGGGTCATGTTAGCCAAACAACGAATACCAAATACCGAAGGCCTGCGGGAAGGCCCGACCTCTGCTACAAGGACATTTTCAAATGCAACATGAAGGCAGGAGACATCGACCTAACAGGCTGGAAGGCAGTGGCTGTTGATCGGAACAGCTGGAGACATGTTGTTAAAACCAGCATCCAAACCAGTGAGAAGAGGAGAGAAGAACAGTGGGAGGGGAGAAGACAATGCAAGTAGCAGAGGCTAGCACCAGCCCCTACGAACTGATCCACTGCGCAACTCCACTGTCTCTCGAGACAGAAGGATGCCAACAACATCTGTTTATCCAGAAAATATCTCATTTAGATTAAGAACCTCTTTTACAAGGTAGCCATGGCCAAGATAGGCAGCAGCAATATAAGACATAGTGTCAGGAAGACGCAGTTAAGATATATACAACACACACATTCGACAAATAAACATTTGGTTAAAAAAAAAAGAAAAAAGAAAGAACAGAAGGGTTATTTTTGCAGTGTAGTGAAGGACAACTGTACAACAAATGCAAAAAAAAGCCCACAATGACTTAAAAGTAACATTTCAGTCTTGCATTATGACAGGCTTTTTCACTGCCTACATTTCCACCATTTTTAGGAGAACAGCCACAGTCCCAGCCTACATCCTCTGACAACAGCCTGAGCATCTGCCTCCATAACCTGTAGCCTGACATCCACTGACAACTGTGGCATTAACATACAATTTATGCTAAATGTGGATGTCTGGAAAATATCATTTTTCTCTGGTCCTCTTCCAGACCTTATGTGTCACTTTCTGACACAGAATCCAGTTTTATTTTCATCTCTTCCTTAGAGTCGCAGAAAACCACCTCCTCCTCCAGGAGCCATAACATACTGTACAGGCTAGCCCTGTTTACAGGAGAGTTTTATTCCTGTTGATGCTTATGTAAAAAGAATTTAAAGTTTGCTGACATTTTCTCACATTCTTCACTCATCTTTGATAAAAGGAAATCACTACCCGTTGTTGTTCTTCTATGGTTGTTTCCGATTGTTTAGCTCCAAATCGTTGCAGCATCACTTTGTTACGCCCGCCCTCTGACTTTTACTTCACTGTGATTTGTCGGCCAGTTTGAGGGAAATCTAGCCAAAAGTTGAATTGAGTGTAACTAGACTCCGAGCAGCAGCTCATGTAATGTGAAACACGCCACCACCACCACCTGAAGGTGAGGCAATGGGTGTTGTTTTTGGTTTGTTTTTCTGTTTGACAGGAAATTTACACAAATCTATTTTCAGGCCCAGAATAGAATTAAATGTTGGTAAATGTAGTTCAAAGGTCTGTCATGTCTAAGAAATTGAAAACTCTATGAGACTATTTAGCCTTATTTTGGCTTGGAGTTGAAGGACAGGAGTGAATATTTAAAAGTTATTGGCTTTTTGGGTGTAAATTAGTTTCTTTTCTTTTCTTTTGACTCACATGTGTTCTGTGAATGTGGAAAATGAAAAAATAGTTTTGGTAGATTTCCTTTTGTATTCTGTTCTGTGTCTAGCTGGACCTTTCCTCTAGTTTGTCTGTCTGATTGCTCTTTGTCCTGATGTCTGTCACCTGTGTCTTGTTGTTTCCCCGCCCTCATGTGTGTATACTTGGTATTTTCTTTGTCTGTTACAAGTTCATCTTGTTAGTTCAGAAAACTAAGGCAATTATAACCTTGTCAAGAAGGGAGTAGATTTCTTGTCATTTGTCAAGTCTTGTCTTTAGTTCTTTCTCTTTTTCAAGTAACAGTTTTCCTTATGAGCGATTTCTATTTGATATTTTGTCACCTATTGGTTTTCCTCTTTAAGAGGGATTTTTATTGGAGACATTTGTTTATTATCCTCTGTATGACTCTTTTTTGAATTATATTAGAAGTTAAAGTCAGTGAAAACACAGAATTTGAGAATGTTGCAAAGGAGCTAAAAATATATTGAAAACCTGAACAAAACAGACCAGTCTCTGCCCACCTTAATCATGCATCCTTTTTGCTTTGTTGTTTTGGAGCCAAGTTTACGGTGCATCAATAAAAACATTGGTGCAGTGATTAACTCATTCACTGCCAGCTATTTTCTGAACAGCCAGCCTCACAGTGCCAGCAGTTTTGGAGAATCTTGAGTGATTTTTTTAGAACCAAAGAATATTGAGTTTTATGACTTTATGAACACAGAAAGTGTAGACTTCTATGAAACAACAAAAACAACACATAAAACAAGGTGTTTGATAGAAAAACAGTCATTTATTCATAAACATGCCCTAGTCAGTGTACTATTTCTCTGTGTGTGATATGCTGTAAAACAATGTCCTGCATGTAACGCCACACGGCAGGAAACACACCACATCCTGGTCTCACTGCGGCGGCCGCTGCGCGCACAGACACGACACCTCCGTGTTGGCCTGGTCTTGTTGGGGGTGGGCATCAGCTTTTCCAGCCTGTGCCTCGCCATGTTGCCATCCAGCCTACTTTCAGGGTCCATGTTGTACGGTGCTCTGGGATTGTGTGCTTCGTCTGCCTGGGCCGTCTCCGCCTCCAGCACCCCATGCTGCTTCCCTGACCACATCCTCACGACCCTGCGTGTGAACTCCAAAAGTGACTTACATTGTTGTGGATTTCTGGCCCTATAAAGAACATATGCGTTAAACATGGCAATTTGGAACATGTAAGCCACAAACTTCTTTGACCAGTTTAGGGACCTCCTTATGAAGGGGTAGTAGGCCACATTCTGGTCCAGTTTATCCACGCCATTCATGTTGGAGTTGTAGGCGATCACACACACTGGTTTAAACTGGGTCACTTTATGTCTCTGCCCCCTCTGCCACACATCAACCCCTTCCATTCTGTCTTGGTGGCAGGTTGTCACCATCTTCACGATTCGTTTGTCCTGCCAAGCTACCACCATCATGCGCCCGTTGTGCCGCACAATTCGTTCCCCTGCCCCCAGGTCAGACTTTTTGATATCCCGGATGATCAATGGCTCTCCCCTGTTTTTCCTGAGGGTTCCACAGACGTTTGTCTGTGCTCTCAGTAAGCGTTCGCACAGGGACACAGAATTATAGAAATTGTCCATGTAGACAGTATAACCATGACCCTGGAGACGATCAAGCAGAGAGAACACTATCTCTGGCAGAGTACTACCTTCACCCACATAAGGCCGCAAGTTGAAGCAGTACCCTGTCGCAGAGTCACACAGAATGTACGATTTTATACCATACTTCACCGGCTTTTGTGGGTTATACACTCGGAACGATAGGCGCCCCCGCCACTGCATCATGCCCTCATCAATGCAAATGTTTTCTCCTGGCTGGTACAGTTCTTTGCATTTCCCAACAAGATAATCTAACACTGGGCGGACTTTGTACATTTTATCAGCAGTATTTTGTGTGGCATTGTTATTGAAATGGAGGAACCGCCATATAATTTGAAATCTGTTCCTGGACATTGTCTGGCTGAAATATGGTGTTGCATCTATTTCCTCTACACTCCAGTATAAGTCAAGGCTTGGCTTTTTGATGTAGCCAGTGAGGAAACTCAGTGCAAAGAATGTTTTCAGTTCTGGGACTGACACTGGCTTCCAGGCATTACCTCTGCTGTGTGGTAGCGCCTCAGGGTTGGCTTCAAAGTACTGACGAGCATACAAGTTGGTCTGAGCGCGAATATGCTGCAGCAGCTCATCTGTCACAAACAGGTCTAGGTAATCGGCCGGCTCATTGGAGTCTAAGTCCGCCGCAGCGTTCTGAGGGCCCGGTGTTGCAGTAAACGCCAACCCCAGGGGTTCCCAGCCGGCTTGACACCAGCCCTGGTCCTGGTCCTGGTCGTGGTCCCAGCCCCTAGCTGACACACCTTTCTTTCTTTGTCCTCCACCACGAGGAGGGATGGGGGCCCTGCTGGACCCACCACCTGTAACACATAATTACCATAATGATTAGCAACAGGTGCCCATAATACAACTGGAGGAAAATGGTGTTCATGTAACAAGGACTGAATGGGGGTTAATTCTTACCTCTGTCACGTCCATTATCGGAGCGATCTGGCTCCCGCTCCGGCGATGAGGCTGTGTCGGTGTCAGACGAAACAGACGGCAGCCATTCGTCTGACGTATCCGGGTCTGGTTCACTGGGACCCTCTGAACCGGATTCACCTGGGCCATGCTGGTGCCCTCGGTCCTTCGAAGGCACATGGTGCGCACCACACCCGCTCCCTCTGCCCTTCTTCTTTGCTGGGTATCTCCGACCTACTCTCCCTTCTCTTTCCCCCTCACCTGCCGCAGTATCTCCTGAAATACTCCTAAACCTGCTTTCTTCCACCGCCAGCTGCCTCAGTTCGCTACATCTCCGCTTTTTCGCCATCTTCACTCAACCTCGTCCTTCTTCCTCTGCCAACACCAGTTGTACCCCACCCACAAACCGATTCCCATGGTCCCCGCCTACAGGATTCAAAATTCAATGAGTACACGCCTCATTTTCAGTGACAGGCGACAGGACCTCCAGGAACCAGGGGTCTAATGGCCAGGATGTAACCCGCCCAGAAGGCCCGGTTCTGGGGGTAAAAAGGCAGGGCATCTGGACCCCTGGAACCACATAGAACCAGGGGTCAAAAGGCCGGGCGTTAGACCCACCAATAAGGCTCTGGTGGGACTTAGAAAAATTTCAGATTCACTCTGGTAGTACCATGCCTCTGGTGGGACTTAGAAAAATTTCAGATTCACTCTGGTAGTACCATGCCTCTGGTGGGACTTAGAATAATTTCAGCTTCATTCTGGTAGTACCATGCCTCTGGTGGGACTTAGAAAAATTTCAGATTCACTCTGGTAGTACCATGCCTCTGGTGGGACTTAGAATAATTTCAGCTTCATTCTGGTAGTACCATGCCTCTGGTGGGACTTAGAAAAATTTCAGATTCACTCTGGTAGTACCATGCCTCTGGTGGGACTTAGAATAATTTCAGCTTCATTCTGGTAGTACCATGCCTCTGGTGGGACTTAGAAAAATGTAAGCTTCACTCCTGGTAGTACCATGCCTCTGGTGGGACTTAGAAAAATTTCAGCTTCATTCTGGTAGTACCATGCCTCTGGTGGGACTTAGAAAAATTTCAGCCTCACTCTGGTAGTACCATGCCTCCAGTTCAGAAAAATGACAAAGTCCAACTTTCAGACGTAGCGAGTTTTGCCTCTTGGTAGTTGCTGGGGACCTGTCTATTTTGCCAGACGTGATTGAGTTTTGCTTCTTGGTAGTTGCTGGGGCCTCCCCATTCAAAGTCAATGGAGACACCTTCTGCATAGTGCATTTAGCACTTTCTTGGGAGGTTTTTTTTCACGTGCTTCCCCCATTTCAGAAACCACGATTTTAAGTGGTGTTCCTCCAGGCGCAGGCAGGCAGGATTCGCAGGGTACCTTCCCCGGACCAAAATGAAGGGACATCTGTTCCCTTTTGTTGCTTTTTCCCCTGCCATCCTCCGGAAGCTAACAGCAAGCCTCCAATGGGACTTGCTTCACCCCGGTAGTACCATGCCTCCAGTTTAGAAAAATGACAAAGTCCCACTTTCACACGTAGCGAGTTTTGCCTCTTGGTGGTTGCTGGGGACCTGGAGCCCCATAGAACCAGGGGTAAAAAGGCCGGGCCTTGACCCAGCCTGAAGGCCCCATTCTGGGGCAGAGGAGCCGGGCACGTGGACCCCTGGAGCCCCATAGAACCAGGGGTAAAAAGGCCAGGCTTTAGACCCAGCCTTAAGGCCCCATTCTGGGGCACATTAGCCGGGCACGTGGACCCCTGGAGCCCCGTAGAACCAGGGGTAATAGGGCTGGGCCTTGACCCAGCCTGAAGGCCCCGTTCTGGGGCAGAGGAGCAGGGCACGTGGACCCCTGGAGCCCCATAGAACCAGGGGTAAAAAGGCCGGGCCTTGACCCAGCCTGAAGGCCCCATTCTGGGGCAGAGGAGAAGGGCACGTGGACCCCTGGAGCCCCATAGAACCAGGGGTAAAAAGGCCGGGCCTTGACCCAGCCTGAAGGCCCCATTCTGGGGCAGAGGAGAAGGGCACTTGGACCCCTGGAGCCCCATAGAACCAGGGGTAAAAAGGCCAGGCTTTAGACCCAGCCTTAAGGCCCCATTCTGGGGCACAGTAGCCGGGCACGTGGACCCCTGGAGCCCCGTAGAACCAGGGGTAATAGGGCTGGGCCTTGACCCAGCCTGAAGGCCCCATTCTGGGGCAGAGGAGAAGGGCACGTGGACCCCTGGAGCCCCGTAGAACCAGGGGTAATAGGGCCGGGCCTTGACCCAGCCTTAAGGCCCCATTCTGGGGCACAGTAGCCGGGCACGTGGACCCCTGGAGCCCCGTAGAACCAGGGGTAATAGGGCTGGGCCTTGACCCAGCCTGAAGGCCCCGTTCTGGGGCAGAGGAGCAGGGCACGTGGACCCCTGGAGCCCCATAGAACCAGGGGTAAAAAGGCCAGGCTTTAGACCCAGCCTTAAGGCCCCATTCTGGGGCACAGTAGCCGGGCACGTGGACCCCTGGAGCCCCGTAGAACCAGGGGTAATAGGGCTGGGCCTTGACCCAGCCTGAAGGCCCCATTCTGGGGCAGAGGAGAAGGGCACGTGGACCCCTGGAGCCCCATAGAACCAGGGGTAAAAAGGCCAGGCTTTAGACCCAGCCTTAAGGCCCCATTCTGGGGCACAGTAGCCGGGCACGTGCACCCCTGGAGCCCCGTAGAACCAGGGGTAATAGGGCTGGGCCTTGACCCAGCCTGAAGGCCCCGTTCTGGGGCAGAGGAGCAGGGCACGTGGACCCCTGGAGCCCCATAGAACCAGGGGTAAAAAGGCCAGGCTTTAGACCCAGCCTTAAGGCCCCATTCTGGGGCACAGTAGCCGGGCACGTGGACCCCTGGAGCCCCGTAGAACCAGGGGTAATAGGGCTGGGCCTTGACCCAGCCTGAAGGCCCCATTCTGGGGCAGAGGAGAAGGGCACGTGGACCCCTGGAGCCCCATAGAACCAGGGGTAAAAAGGCCAGGCTTTAGACCCAGCCTTAAGGCCCCATTCTGGGGCACAGTAGCCGGGCACGTGGACCCCTGGAGCCCCGTAGAACCAGGGGTAATAGGGCTGGGCCTTGACCCAGCCTGAAGGCCCCGTTCTGGGGCAGAGGAGCAGGGCACGTGGACCCCTGGAGCCCCATAGAACCAGGGGTAAAAAGGCCAGGCTTTAGACCCAGCCTTAAGGCCCCATTCTGGGGCACAGTAGCCGGGCACGTGGACCCCTGGAGCCCCGTAGAACCAGGGGTAATAGGGCTGGGCCTTGACCCAGCCTGAAGGCCCCATTCTGGGGCAGAGGAGAAGGGCACGTGGACCCCTGGAGCCCCATAGAACCAGGGGTAAAAAGGCCGGGCCTTGACCCAGCCTGAAGGCCCCATTCTGGGGCAGAGGAGAAGGGCACGTGGACCCCTGGAGCCCCATAGAACCAGGGGTAAAAAGGCCGGGCCTTGACCCAGCCTGAAGGCCCCATTCTGGGGCAGAGGAGAAGGGCACGTGGACCCCTGGAGCCCCGTAGAACCAGGGGTAATAAGGCTGGGCCTTGACCCAGCCTGAAGGCCCCATTCTGGGGCACAGTAGCCGGGCACGTGGACCCCTGGAGCCCCGTAGAACCAGCGGTAATAAGGCTGGGCCTTGACCCAGCCTGAAGGCCCCATTCTGGGGCACAGTAGCCGGGCACGTGGACCCCTGGAGCCCCATAGAACCAGGGGTAAAAAGACCAGGCCTTAACCCAGCCTGAAGGCCCCATTCTGGGGCAGAGTAGCCGGGCACGTGGACCCCTGGAGCCCCGTAGAACCAGGGGTAATAGGGCTGGGCCTTAACCCAGCCTGAAGGCCCCATTCTGGGGCAGAGGAGCCGGGTACGTGGACCCCTGGAGCCCTATAGAACCAGGGGTCTAACCCTGGGACCTATACCCGAAAAAAGGCTCCCTATCCCCGGCCACAATCTAGACACACCCGGCCCCTACAGGACCTCCAGGGACCGACCGCCCCAGTCGGTCCCTGGTACCCCAAACTTAAGCCCCCTCCTCGGGCTAAACCCCTTCAACCGGCGCCGTAAGACAACCAGAGCCTTGGTACTACAAAATGAAAAAATATCAGAAATTTTTCTAAGTCCACACAATACTTTGAAAAATTTCCTCTATCTTTATCTTTGTAGTACCAAGGGTTTTTTTTTTATTTTTTGGGAATTTTTCTAAGTCCAATGTGGACTTAGAAATATTTTTACATAGCCTTGGTACTACAAAACCATTGGTAGACATTTTTCTAAGTCCACACATTACAAAGTCCCACTCTCATACGTAGCGTGTTTTGCCTAGCGGGAGTTCCTGGGCACGTGGAACCACATAGAACCAGGGGTAAAATGGCCAGCCTTTATACCCAGCCTCAAGGCCCCAATCTGGGGTACAGTAGCCGGGCACGTGGACCCCTGGAGCCCCATAGAACCAGGGGTAATAAGGCTGGGCCTTGACCCAGCCTGAAGGCCCCATTCTGGGGCACAGTAGCCGGGCACGTGGACCCCTGGAGCCCCATAGAACCAGGGGTAAAATGGCCCGGCTTTAGACCCAGCCTCGAGGCCCCATTCTGGGGCAGAGTAGAGCAACATATGGACCCCTGTGAAAAATGACAAAGTCCAACAAAATTTCAGCTTCACTCCTGGTAGTACCATGCCTCTGGTGGGACTTAGAAAAATTTCAGCCTCACTCTGGTAGTACCATGCCTCCAGTTCAGAAAAATGACAAAGTCCAACTTTCAGACGTAGCGAGTTTTGCCTCTTGGTAGTTGCTGGGGACCTGTCTATTTTGCCAGACGTGATTGAGTTTTGCTTCTTGGTAGTTGCTGGGGCCTCCCCATTCAAGGTCAATGGAGACACCTTCTGCATAGTGCATTTAACACTTTTTTGGGAGGTATTTTTTCACGTGCTTCCCCCATTTCAGAAACCACGATTTTAAGTGGTGTTCCTCCAGGCGCAGGCAGGCAGGATTCGCAGGGCACCTTCCCCGGACCAAAATGAAGGGACATCTGTTCCCTTTTGTTGCTTTTTCCCCTGCCATCCTTGCTTCACCCCGGTAGTACCATGCCTCCAGTTTAGAAAAATGACAAAGTCCCACTTTCACACGTAGCGAGATTTGCCTCTTGGTAGTTGCTGGGGACCTGGAGCACCATAGAACCGGGGGTAAAAAAGCCGGGCCTTGACCCAGCCTGAAGGCCCCATTCTGGGGCAGAGGAGCCGGGCAACTGGACCCCTGGAGCCCCATAGAACCAGGGGTAAAAAGGCCGGGCCTTGACCCAGCCTGAAGGCCCCATTCTGGGGCACAGTAGCTGGGCACGTGGACCCCTGTGAAAAATGACAAAGTCCCACTTTCACACGTAGCGAGTTTTGCCTCTTGGTAGTTGCTGGGGACCTGGAGCCCCATAGAACCAGGGGTAAAAAGGCCGGGCCTTGACCCAGCCTGAAGGCCCCATTCTGGGGCACAGTAGCTGGGCACGTGGACCCCTGTGAAAAATGACAAAGTCCCACTTTCACACGTAGCGAGTTTTGCCTCTTGGTAGTTGCTGGGGACCTGGAGCCCCATAGAACCAGGGGTAAAAAGGCCGGGCCTTGACCCAGCCTGAAGGCCCCATTCTGGGGCAGAGGAGCCAGGTACGTGGACCCCTGGAGCCCCGTAGAACCAGGGGTAAAAAGACCAGGCCTTGACCCAGCCTGAAGGCCCCATTCTGGGGCAGAGGAGAAGGGCACGTGGACCCCTGGAGCCCCATAGAACCAGGGGTAAAAAGACCAGGCCTTAACCCAGCCTGAAGGCCCCATTCTGGGGCAGAGGAGCCAGGTACGTGGACCCCTGGAGCCCCATAGAACCAGGGGTCTAACCCTGGGACCTATACCCGAAAAAAGGCTCCCTATCCCCGGCCACAATCTAGACACACCCGGCCCCTACAGGACCTCCAGGGACCGACCGCCCCAGTCGGTCCCTGGTACCCCAAACTTAAGCCCCCTCCTCGGGCTAAACCCCTTCAACCGGCGCCGTAAGACAACCAGAGCCTTGGTACTACAAAACGAAAAAATATCAGAAATTTTTCTAAGTCCACACAATACTTTGAAAAATTTCCACAAGGAAATTTTTTTTCAGAGTCCCATGTGGACTTAGAAAATTTTCTATCTTTCCATTTGTAGTACCAAGGGTTTTTTTTTACTTTTTGGAATTTTTCTAAGTCCCATGTGGACTTAGAAATATTTTTACATAGCCTTGGTACTACAAAACCATAGGTAGAAATTTTTCTAAGTCCACACAGTACAAAGTCCCACTCTCATATGTAGTTCCTGGGCACGTGGAACCACATAGAACCAGGGGTAAAATGGCCAGCCTTTATACCCAGCCTGAAGGCCTCATTCTGGGGCACAATAGCCGGGCACGTGGACGCCTGGAGCCCCATAGAACCAGGGGTAAAAAGGCTGGGCCTTGACCCAGCCTGAAGGCCCCATTCCGGGGCAGTGTAGCCGGGCACGTGGACCCCTGGAGCCCCATAGAACCAGGGGTAAAAAGGCCCGGCTTTAGACCCAGCCTCGAGGCCCCATTCTGGGGCAGAGTAGAGCAACATATGGACCCCTGTGAAAAATGACAAAGTCCAACAAAATTTCAGCTTCACTCTGGTAGTACCATGCCTCTGGTGGGACTTAGAATAATTTCAGCTTCACTCTGGTAGTACCATGCCTCCAGTTCAGAAAAATGACAAAGTCCAACTTTCAGACGTAGCGAGTTTTGCCTCTTGGTAGTTGCTGGGGACCTGTCTATTTTGCCACACGTGATTGAGTTTTGCTTCTTGGTAGTTGCTGGGGCCTCCCCATTCAAGGTCAATGGAGACACCTTCTGCATAGTGCATTTAACACTTTTTTGGGAGGTATTTTTTCACGTGCTTCCCCCATTTCAGAAACCACGATTTTAAGTGGTGTTCCTCCAGGCGCAGGCAGGCAGGATTCGCAGGGTACCTTCCCCGGACCAAAATGAAGGGACATCTGTTCCCTTTTGTTGCTTTTTCCCCTGCCATCCTCCGGAAGCTAACAGCAAACCTCCATTGGGACTTGCTTCACCCCGGTAGTACCATGCCTCCAGTTTAGAAAAATGACAAAGTCCCACTTTCACACGTAGCGAGTTTTGCCTCTTGGTGGTTGCTGGGGACCTGGAGCCCCATAGAACCAGGGGTAAAAAGGCCGGGCCTTGACCCAGCCTGAAGGCCCCATTCTGGGGCACAGTAGCCGGGCACATGGACCCCTGGAGCCCCATAGAACCAGGGGTAATAGGGCTGGGCCTTGACCCAGCCTGAAGGCCCCATTCTGGGGCACAGTAGCCGGGCACGTGGACCCCTGGAGCCCCGTAGAACCAGGGGTAATAGGGCTGGGCCTTGACCCAGCCTGAAGGCCCCATTCTGGGGCAGAGGAGCAGGGCACGTGGACCCCTGGAGCCCCATAGAACCAGGGCTCAGGAGGCCAGGCTTTATACCCAGCCTCAAGGCCCCATTCTGGGGCAGAGTAGCCGGCCACGTGGACCCCTGGAGCCCCATAGAACCAGGGCTCAGGAGGCCAGGCTTTATACCCAGCCTCAAGGCCCCATTCTGGGGCAGAGTAGACGGGCATGTGGACCCCTGGAGCCCCATAGAACCAGGGCTCAGGAGGCCAGGCTTTATACCCAGCCTCAAGGCCCCATTCTGGGGCAGAGTAGCCGGGCACGTGGACCCCTGGAGCCCCATAGAACCAGGGGTCTAACCCTGGGACCTATACCCGAAAAAAGGCTCCCTATCCCCGGCCACAATCTAGACACACCCGGCCCTTACAGGACCTCCAGGGACCGACCGCCCCAGTCGGTCCCTGGTACCCCAAACTTAAGCCCCCTCCTCGGGCTAAACCCCTTCAACCGGCGCCGTAAGTCAACCAGAGCCTTGGTAGTACAAAACGAAAAAATATCAGAAATTTTTCTAAGTCCAACGTGGACTTAGAAAATTTTCTATCTTTCCATTTGTAGTACCAAGGGTTTTTTTTATTTTTTGGAATTTTTCTAAGTCCAACGTGGACTTAGAAAATTTTCTATCTTTCCATTTGTAGTACCAAGGGTTTTTTTTTATTTTTTAAAATTTTTCTAAGTCCAACGTGGACTTAGAAAATTTTCTATCTTTCCATTTGTAGTACCAAGGGTTTTTTTTATTTTTTGGAATTTTTCTAAGTCCAACGTGGACTTAGAAAATTTTCTATCTTTCCATTTGTAGTACCAAGGGTTTTTTTTTATTTTTTAAAATTTTTCTAAGTCCAACGTGGACTTAGAAAATTTTCTATCTTTCCATTTGTAGTACCAAGGGTTTTTTTTTATTTTTTGGAATTTTTCTAAGTCCAACGTGGACTTAGAAAATTTTCTATCTTTCCATTTGTAGTACCAAGGTTTTTTTTTTATTTTTTAAAATTTTTCTAAGTCCAACGTGGACTTAGAAAATTTTCTATCTTTCCATTTGTAGTACCAAGGGTTTTTTTTTATTTTTTGGAATTTTTCTAAGTCCAACGTGGACTTAGAAAATTTTCTATCTTTCCATTTGTAGTACCAAGGGTTTTTTTTTATTTTTTTAAATTTTTCTAAGTCCAACGTGGACTTAGAAAATTTTCTATCTTTCCATTTGTAGTACCAAGGGTTTTTTTTATTTTTTGGAATTTTTCTAAGTCCAACGTGGACTTAGAAAATTTTCTATCTTTCCATTTGTAGTACCAAGGGTTTTTTTTATTTTTTGGAATTTTTCTAAGTCCAACGTGGACTTAGAAAATTTTCTATCTTTCCATTTGTAGTACCAAGGGTTTTTTTTATTTTTTGGAATTTTTCTAAGTCCAAAGTGGACTTAGAAATATTCCAAAAAAGGTTAAAAAAAACCCTTGGAAATATTTCAGCTTCACCCGGGTAGTACCATGCCTCTATAAAAATATTTCTAAGTCCACAGCTTCACCCGGGTAGTACCATGCCTCTATAAAAATATTTCTAAGTCCACACTTTGCCACACGTAAACGGATTTTGCTCTTTGGTAGTTGCTAGGGCATCCCCATTCAAAGTCAACGGGGACACCGCCTGCATAGTGCATTTAGCGCTTTTCTGGGAGGTATTTTTTCAAGTACATCCACGTTACAAGGAACGAGAGTTTTAACTGGTGGCGCTCCAGTGTGGACTTAGAAATATTTTTATGGAGGCATGGTACTACAAAACCAGACTGGACTTATACCTTTATATTATATAAATATGATTATGCCTTCATATGCAGCCCCAGACCAGAGCGTTATGGGCGGATTAAACGCGCGGCTTCACACCGCTGATCTCCGGTCCGTTTAGAGGGGGCGCATGCTCTGTTATTCTGCCCATAAACAGAGCATTATGAGCGGATTAAACGCGCGGCTTCACACCGCTGATCCCCGGTCCGTTTAGAAGGGGCGCATGCTCTGTTATTCTGCCCATAAACAGAGCATTATGAGCGGATTAAACGCGCGGCTTCAGACCGCTGATCCCCGGTCCGTTTAGAGGGGGCGCATGCTCTGTTATTCTGCCCATAAACAGAGCATTATGAGCGGATTAAACGCGCGGCTTCAGACCGCTGATCCCCGGTCCGTTTAGAGGGGGCGCATGCTCTGTTATTCTGCCCCATAAAAAGAGCATTATGAGCGGTTTAATTTACCTGGGCTTTACACCATGGTTCCGGGACATTTTAGGGGTCCAATCTGCTCAGGAGGATCTAAAATAGCGGAGCACTTGGAAACCAGTCTGATTTTCAGTGACAGGCTGCGCGAGACCGCTCCCCGCCCCTCGCCCGTGATTGACGTATATATGCGTCGATGGCAGTGAGCGTAAGTATTTCAATTGACGTATATATACGTCAATGGCAGTGAGTGAGTTAATGCTTTGTACCCATTGCATAATGATGATCAGCATTTACTCCCAGAGGTGCTGTTTTTATGGAGCGCTCACGTGAAAGCGTCAGCCTTCATAACTCACACTCAAGGCCGACTGGAAATATGAATTGTAAGTCGCTGGATTAAATTTGTGAGTCAATGATTGCTGCACTTTGTGCCTTAAATGCTATTCAGTGGATGATGATGTTTGGAAAGGGGTTGGGTTATTTCTCTATCTGACAGATGCTGCAGGCAGATGTTAGCGCTGCCGCTTTCTGATGAAAGGGTGCAAAGTGCTCCAAACGTGCAGGATGTTTTTACAGGGTGGAGCTGCATGTCAATGTTACAAACTGTCGATGGATTCAGTCCTGCAACACATTTGTAAAAACATAATCATTCATGTTAAGTACACTGGTAAAACACAAATGTAAACATGGACATGATACAGGTGTGAGGAACACTTGAGCCAATATGTTACTTTTTACTTTTTAACTTTACTACAATTGAGAAGTTGTACTTTTTTACTTTTACTTAAGTAAAGGAGTTGAATCAATACTTCTACTTTTACCAGAGTATTTTTCCACATAAATAGCTGTATTTCTACTTAAGTACAGAATGTGAGTACTTTGACCCCCTCTGATCAGGTCTCACCAACACCCAAACCCCCACTACTACCAATAAGTGACTGTATGTTGAAACCTGGGGCTTATCACTATCTCTCTGAACAACCTGAAGGTGTCACTTGCAAATGGATTCACCCTTTAAAAAGGTGCATCTGAATTCTCCGCCAGAATGTGCTGAGAATCTCTCCAGAATTTCTACCCTGAATTCATTCTCTTCTTGCACTGGTGTCCCCTTCTGGCCTGATCTGTTCTATTCTATTGCATTCTATTTTACACTATCAAGTCATCTACAACTATGATGCTCAGTACCGTTTTTGTTTAATTATTTATTTATCAAATCTCTTTTTCTTTTGTGCTGTTTTGGTTTTCTTCTCTTTTTTCGATTTATTTATTTTTTATTGATAGACAGTTAATAGTTGGGAATAACACACCACCTTACAATATTTAACTGCAATATCACCGCCTATTAATTTCTTTCCCTGTTCGTCCTGTCCAGTCTTTGTTTCCCCCACACATCACTGAGGTGTAGCACTGCCCTCCCTGGCTTATAATAGAGAGTTCTAATAAAGGATGTCTGCTCAGCTTTCAGGGAGGACCAGTGATGGTCACACACATGCACTAAATATTAAAATATTTGGCTGCAAGACTAAAAAAATGCATTGATCTCAAACAATGTTGACACCCTCTCTGTGGTGTTAAACAATGAGAACAAATGCAGACAAAAATAAAAATAAATAAAAAGGTGCATCTCGTGTGTAGAACTGACCATTCTTTGCAAAGAAATAAAATGTTAACTCTCAGCAGAAGTCATTATTTCATTATTCACTAGTAATAGAGCAAACATTTTGACAATAATGCACAAAACTTTACCAATATTTATTAAATGTTGAAAAAAAAAAAACTTAGTTTATTTGCACTTTCTTAAATGTTTTTGGGTTTGCACTTTTGTTTTGTTTGTTTGGTTACACATTTTGATTTTTATTACAAAATAAACAGGTTATCAGGACTCCAGTGCTCAGTGCTGAAGGGAAAAATTATTTAACAACAAACAAAGCAAAAAATCAAGACAAGACAGAGACAACACTAAACAAAGACCAAACAGAAACCTGGGTGTAGATCAGCCAGAGCCCATGGTGTGAAAACTGTCCAGGTTATGGTGACATAAGCGATGGCAAAATATCCAGGTTATGGAAGAGACAAAACTGAATGGTCCCACACTGGCAACTGCAAGCTTCACTACTTTTATAGTCACAGATGAGGAACGGCTTGCAGCTGCGCAGTGCGGGGCCAGGTGAGTGTGGAGATGACTGGGGGAAAGGTCACCAGAGCAAAGGTCATGACACAGGTTTACTGAAATAGTGTGTCATTCTCATTTGTGATAACAGTGAATAGTGTATTGTGTTATAACAACACACAGGTAGATACACACACACACACACACACATATTTTGTGTTTTGTGTGTGTGTGTGCGTGTGTGTGTGTGTGTGTATACATATACAGCATATATCATATATACATAATTTGATATATGCATATAACATAAGCCTCTCCCCCAGGGGCGCAGATAGGTTTGTGAAACTGGGGGGGACGAAGATGCCAGCTAACACCCCCCGGCCCCACCATTCTGATTGGAGGGGGGGAGTTATTACTCCTCAAAGACGAAAAATGCATTATCTTACCTAATTGTGATGTCTGATGTTCTCAAGTGCTATATACCACTGACATGACAGGATGATCAATATGGGTGTGTGTGTGTGTGTGTGTGTGTGTGTGTGTGTGTGTGTGTGCGCGTGTGTGTGTGCTACATGACTGCTCACTGTTTGTGTATATTTGGACTGTCAAACTTAATTACCCATCATTGGAAGAAATTATTTATTATATAAGTATTAGATAAATTATTATTATTTAATAAAGTTTATTAATGCTGATACTAATTCAAATCACTCACTAAACATACCATATGCTGTTTGCAAAACTGTTTTATTTTAACACTGACTTCCAGCACACTGATTCTTTCATAAATTTCACAGGAGTGTAAAAAACATATAATGTAATTAAAACTTCTAACACACTAACAACAGACACAAAATAGGACACAGCCTCCATATACAAATTAAATTGTAAATAAGATCTCTCCATGAGAGTTTTCAATAATGGTCTCAAAACTGATTAAGTGAAGGATCCAAAAACCTCTCTCCTCCGATCCTTGCCCTGAATATATGTCTGGGCCATATACAGGTGGAGGCAGAAGAAGGTGACAGTTTGGCTCTGGCCAGCTTTGTACGATTCCTACTCTCACGCCGACATTGCTTTGAACAGAAATTGCAAGGTGATTAACTTTTTTCATCACCAGCCAATGTGGCTAGTAGATTTTTTTATCTTACTCCCCTATCAGAAATTCAACTAGCCATTTTTCCCCTGACCAAATTTCATTAAATTATTTTATTTAACCTTTTCCTCTTGAAATAATTAATTTCTTTAAACATATGATCATTTTTTTTTAAATTTTCCACATTTAACTCTTAAAACTTCTTGCTTTTACATTTTCTCACCTTTCACTGTTAACACTTCTTTACTGTTCTCACCTATATTACAATTTATACAATACATACACTCACATCTTGTTGCTCTTACATTTTCTCAATTGGTCCCCAAATAATTTCTTCAAACATGTGATAACATTTTTATTTAATTTTTTTTGCATTTTCACATTTAACTCCTAATTTCTTTACTTTTTATCTCCACTGTCCCCACTGTAAACATACACTCACATTACATCTTGGTGTTGTTATAAACTTTCTTAAACCATCTCATTTCCTTAGCCTATTTGTGGACTCACCAACTGACCAAAGATAGCACCAAATCCTCATATAAGCCCGTTATGATCAATTCATTTGGGCTCATTAGCATTCCTGTCAAACACACAAGTAGGCTGTAGGCGCACTGGCGCGCGCAATGGCACGGTGCTAGTACGTGCCATTGCGCGCACCAGTGCGCTGCCAGAACGCGTTCTGTAACACGTGATATAATAAACACAACGCGTGGCTATGTGAACACTTTGGCTTTGCCATAGGGGCGCTGCCTGGGCCGAAGCAAGCAAGACAGGAAACAAAAGACAGGGGAAGGATAAAAAAAAATAGGACGTTCATATGCTGGCGCCCCATAGAGGATTGCTACAACCGGGTCTGCACTCGCCAACAGCCAAAGTGGCTAGTAAGTTGTTTTTTTACCCGCCAAAATGGATTTTCACCCGCATTTGGCGGGTTGGTGGGTGTTAATTTAGAGCCCTGGTGATAACGTAAAGTAGCAGTTTACTTACAGCTGTTGCTCTTTGAAAAAAAAAAACACATGATCGTTTTCTGCTTTTTAGCTCGCCTCATTATTCCATGCCGTGTTGGGGTCCTCCTGAACATGCACCCTGGCTGTCCAAGTAATGCCGGTCAGACTGTTTGTAACCATGGCAACCAAAGTTAACGACGATGCCGCCGCACAGCACAATAACCGAGTCACGTTATTATGTATGTTAATTCATATTTTGGTTTCTTCGTGATGCTTGACTAAGTAAGAAGTGAGTAGTAAAAGTTAAAAAAAAAAAAGTAAAAAGAAGAAGTAACATGTTTTTTTCTTAAATAAAAGTGGGTGGGATGGATCTAAGGGCATTCAAAACTGGGTGTGTCATGACACACCTGACACCCCCGCTATCTGCGCGCCTGCTCTCCCCTTACATATTTGACCAATAGGAGTGAGACCAACACATTACAAAACTACCAATCCAGTGTTAGCATATTGTCCAAGGTGTGAAATACTAATGCTCCTCTGGAATTCACCCATGGGATTAATTGCCATGGCAACTGATAGAGAAGATATTCACACCTTTTGTGTATTTAAAATGGTACGTATAGAATAGAAAACTTTATTTGTCATTGTGAGACACAATGAAACTACATTTTAGAAGTGTCTCCCTCTTCAGCAGCATCATAAAATAATCAATAATCATCAATAAAGATGAACAATTAATCATCAACAATAGACAACATCATAAAAGTATGGTGTAAACAAGCAGCAGAGAATTTCTGATTACACCCACAAACTCCTGTAAATGTGTGAAGTATTTGGTTGTAATCCAGGGTGGATACAGGTGTGTTCATACAGTGATGCTTATTAATAAAATTAAAATAAAAAAAAAGAACACAAAAGGCAATGATTAAAGCTCTGAAATAGACAGTGGTAAAAGTACTAATATTCTGTACTTAAGTAGAAGTGTGTGAGAAAATACTCTGGTAAAAGTAGAAGTACTGATTCAACTCCTTTAGTAAAGGTTAAAAAAGTACAACTTCTCAATTGTAATAATGTTGAAAAAGTAAAACTGCATTTTTTTCCATGAATTGAATAATCCGTTTTTAACCAGGAAAAATCTGAAACGTTTCAAAAGTATCCACAAATAAATCCTTAAAAGTGAATTGCTGTGTAGATCATGTGTTTAATCAGGTCACAGTAGTGAGTATGGACAGAAAATGGAAGAAAAATGGAAGAAAAAAAGTTATGACAAAAAACATATGAGTTTAAAAAGTCATAATCGTGAGACAAAAAAAAATCAAAATTTTGAGATAAAAAGTCACAATTAAGAGAACCCCCCCCCCCTCAATATTTTTGAGATAAAAAGTCATGACCATGAGATAAAAAGTCACATTTACAAGACAAAAAAAATCACAATCATAAGATAAAAGTCGTAATTATTATATATAAAGTCACAGTTATTCTCCTCCACTGATTTTCTCTCTGAAGTGACTTATTTTTCATACTGTTTAGTTTGAAAAAGTAACAAGTATAAGTAGTATAAAGTACAAATATTTATATAAATGTAAGGAGTATAAAGTACATATATTTATATAAATGTAAGGAGTATAAAGTACACATATTTATATAAATGTAAGGAGTATAAAGTACATATATTTATATAAATGTAAGGAGTATAAAGTACAAATATTTATATAAATGTAAGGAGTATAAAGTACATATATTTATATAAATGTAAGGAGTATAAAGTACACATATTTATATAAATGTAAGGAGTATAAAGTACATATATTTATATAAATGTAAGGAGTATAAAGTACAAATATTTATATAAATGTAAGGAGTATAAAGTACATATATTTATATAAATGTAAGGAGTATAAAGTACATATATTTATATAAATGTAAGGAGTATAAAGTACATATATTTATATAAATGTAAGGAGTATAAAGTACACATATTTATATAAATGTAAGGAGTATAAAGTACATATATTTATATCTGCACACACCTGCTGCAAACTGTCTACCCATATTTAACTTTGCACTACCTCAGAACAACTACCTCAAAACCACTCAGTCCCAGCACTTAGTGTTGTCTTGTTGTGTTGTCCTGTAATACTCTGTCAGGACAGTATTTGTCTTAAACTGTCACAATGTCCTGTCTGTTGTACATAATGTCCTGTTTCGTTAATTTAGTAGCACTGGGAAAGTAGCCTTAAGCCACTGCACTCTATTTATTTATTAGCATTGTATTTTATTTTATTTATTTATTTTTCTACTTAGCTAGGATTTTTGTTGCGCATCTGCACTTTAAATGAACATATAGGGGAGCGAGAAACGTAATTTCAGTACCTTTGTATGTTAAGCAAATGTGAAGAATTGACAATAAAACTGATTCTGATTCTGATAAATGTAAGTAGTATAAAGTACAAATATTTATATAAATGTAAGGAGTATAAAATACATATATTTATATAAATGTAAGGAGTATAAAGTACATATATTTATATAAATGTAAGGAGTATAAAATACATATATTTATATAAATGTAAGGAGTATAAAGTACATATATTCATATAAATGTAAGGAGTATAAAATACATATATTTATATAAATGTAAGGAGTATAAAGTACATATATTCATATAAATGTAAGGAGTATAAAATACATATATTTATATAAATGTAAGGAGTATAAAGTACATATATTCATATAAATGTAAGGAGTATAAAATACATATATTTATATAAATGTAAGGAGTATAAAGTACATATATTCATATAAATGTAAGGAGTATAAAATACATATATTTATATAAATGTAAGGAGTATAAAGTACATATATTCATATAAATGTAAGGAGTATAAAATACATATATTTATATAAATGTAAGGAGTATAAAGTACATATATTCATATAAATGTAAGGAGTATAAAGTACATATATTCATATAAATGTAAGGAGTATAAAGTACAGATATTTATATACATTTAAAGACAATAAAATACATATATTTATATAAATGTACGGAGTATAAAGTAGATATTTATCTAAATCAGAAAAACAAACATTCTAGTACAGTAACAAAGTATTTTTACTTAGTTACTTCCCATCTCTGGAAATAGATTTGTATTTTCAATCACGTCTTCAGAATAGTCACTGCTCCATTGTCTTCCTGTAGTTACATCACTCGATACCAAAACTACCTCTAATGAAACTTCCCTCCCTCCATTTGTCCCTATTTTTTCGTTCTCACTTTCTCATTCCTCTTTTATCTGTCAATTTCTCCTGGGAAACAGGATCTTCGGTTTTTCAGATTTGGCACCAGGAGCGACTCCAGCGTTGATGATTCTAGGCCAGTTGATCACGTCACCTTCTTTTCTATCTGCAGAAAAAGGGGCAAATGAGGAAAAAAAAAAAAAAGGACCAATCTTCTCTTTTTTTCCTCCCTATGTTCTGTCCCTACGGTATCAGCTCCACTAGGGTCCCAACCTCTATCACACCCAGGAGATGAGATTGATTTCATCCCTGCACTGGACACTAGGATTCTGGGATGAAAGAGGAATAGATTCAGTCACAAGTACCTATGTGTTTGTTACATGGCAGATTGTAGCGGTGTCGTTAGCACATGGTAAACCAACAGGCCTAGGAGATGATTACTGCTCTGGCAAATGCACATAGAGGGATGTGTTCATGTGTCATCCATCTGGTCCAACATTCTCATGTTTTCTGATGAGCTGACAGCCCAAAGAAAGCTGCTAGTCATCTGAGTGAATCATTGTCCTTTGTGCCCAAGACAGATTGTGTTGTGCTTGATTAAAGTCATCAATGCCTCTGAACAAACCGCTTTGTTGACCAAGAACAAACTGGAAAACACGTTGGTTGAACTTTGGCAATTAACCCGTTACCATTCCAGGGTGATTTAGCTTAAAACGCCTGGAAGATCTCTCTCTAAATTAAGTTGCTGTTGACACACTGTAAGCTCGGATAAGTAGAGATGACTTAAAAATTTTGAGGCAAGTGATTGCACTTAAATTATTTGATTTGATTTGAATGATTTATTTCAAACATGTGCAGAATGTGTAATAATAATAATACACAATGACAATGTCCGAAAAGGAGTAGGATGAAGCAAAAGCTTATTTAATCCTATCCCTTCTTCACTTCCCCAATAACCTGAATTTAAAAAGGCTAAAAAAAAATCCTTTTTCAGCAACAGAATTTTAATACAAATATAAAATGAAAAGCAGAACAAGTCAAAATGGAAAATATAGATTTGAACAATCAAACAAACAACAACCGAGAAGAACCAAGATCATGTTCCAAAACTAATAAATAACAAAATCAGCGTAAGTCTGTGTGCAAGAACTTGCATGTGTATGTGTTTAGATCACAGGTGTCAAACTCCAGTCCTCGAGGGCCGGTGTCCTGAATGTTTTAGATATTTCCCTCTTCCATGTGATTCAGTTTAACCCTTTAACTCCTGAGAACTAACAAAATAACTTGTGACATGAGCAAAGTAAGACACAAATAGCAGAAAATCAAACAAAATTACTACAATAAAAAAAAAAAAATTTAGAAAAATAAACAAAATGAACAAAAACTAATAAATATTTACAAAATGACAAATAATAGGGAAAATTTTGGGGAAAAAATGACTAAAGAACAAAACTAGTATTGACATTTGGTCACAGCAATTAAAAAAAAAATATGGTGAAATAAAATAATAATAATAAAAAAAACACTTCTTGCTTTTTGGCACCTTTTCCATGCACAAAATAAAATCTGAATATTTAAACTAAATCATCCATTCAGAACACATCAGCGGTGACACATAAAGAGTTAATAATCAGCTCCTCATCAGACTGATAATGACACAATGGCCTCCAGGTGTAATGGATTGTCATATATCCAGCTCATTGTCTATCCACCTGTCGACACTGATTAGAAATATCAACTAATTTATTGCAACATTGATAGATAATTGATCAGATGACAGCCTTCAAAAGCTAAAAGGCAAATGTGTCCTAATAGTCTTTAGTATGAAACCACCTTTTGTATTTTTGGTGTTACTGTTGCACTTCAGAATGGTTTATATTTTCAGAAAGATGAGTTTGTTCACTTTCATTTGATGTGAGACACATACAGGTGCATTAATGTGGGAGCTGTATATATAGGTCAATCAATCAATCAGACTTTATTTATATTGCACTTTTCATACATAGTGCACGTAGCACCACGTGCTTTACATCAGACCCCCCATTATCCTGCAATTGTAGTTAAAAGATTTACATATATATATATATATATATATAATTTATTTTTTTTATTTATTTTATATAGTAACTATATAAAATAGAAGAATGAAAAATTGTTAAGAGTAAAATTTAACAAAAGGCTAAGTTAAAAAGGTAGGTTTTCAGTTTACCCTTAAAAACTGGCAGCAGACCTCAGATCCTCAGGTCGACTGTTCCATAGTTTGGGGAAATAAAAACTGAATGAGGCCTCACCATGTGTTTTAGTGGTAACTTTAGGGACAATTAAAAGCTTACTACCTGAGGATCTGAGGGTCTGAAAGGGCTCATATGTTAAAAGCAGATCCGAGAAGTAAACAGGGCCACAACCATTAAGACTCTTAAAAACTAATAAAAATACTTTAAAATCAATTCTGAAGCTCACAGGGAGCCAGTGCAGAGACCTGAGGTGTTATTAAAATAATGTCATTAATGTGGGAGCTGTATATATAGATGTGATTAAAATAATGTCATTAATGTGGGAGCTGTATATATAGGTGTTATTAAAATAATGTCATTAATGTGGGAGCTGTATATATAGGTGTTATTAAAGTAATGTCATTAATGTGGGAGCTGTATATATAGGTGTTATCAAAATAATGTCATTAATGTGGGAGCTGTATATATAAATGTTATTAAAATATTAATGTGGGAGCTGTATATATAAATGTTATTAAAATATTAATGTGGGAGCTGTATATATAGATGTTATTAAAATATTAATGTGGGAGCTGTATATATAGGTGTTATTAAAATAATGTCATTAATGTGGGAGCTGTATATATAGGTGTTATTGAAATAATCTTATGTGCTACTACAGGGATATAGAGCTGGGAAGAGGTTAAGTGATTCTCTGTAATGTCACAACTGACTGCTTCAGTGAAAACATGAAAAGTCATGTTGGATATGGACTGGAGGGCAGAATAGTTCGCTGTTTCTCACATTGACTCTGTTCAGAAACGAAGTCTTAGTTCCTGGTGTTTGAGAAATGAGTGTGAAACCTGACAACAGATGGTGTTGAGGACAAAACTTATGTAAATTTATTTCAGCTGATTCACTCAGGTGTTGAGAATAGAATGATTCCATGAAGCAAACATCTCCATATTGTCAAACAAAACAAAAACAAATGCGACCTCAAATCAGAGGAAGCTAGAATGGTATGGAATATGCCATTTAAAAAAGAAAGCAGTGATTTAAAATTCAGGAAATAATTTGTGACTTGTATGTGTGTTGTCAACAGTATGAACACAAACTGCAATATTTCATCTTTTATCTGGTCATCTTTATTTTATTTGTAAATACCCACCCTTTACTTGGATTCAGGCTGAAACACATTCAAGAATAAGTTGTAAAAGGAGCAATATAGGAATTAAACAGAACATAAGCAGTAAGTAATGAGAATAAAATAATATAATAGATTGTTATTTGAAACAGATGCTATGAATAGGCAATTACGATCATGACTTAATCCACAAACCAGGAAATATCTCAGCCAACAAAGGATTTCGCAACAATTTTCTTCAAAGAAAGACAGGATGATTTAGATATTTCAAAGAATTAAAATATTTAAGAACTCTGGATAGATTTCAATGTGTAACAAGTGGTTCCAGACACAACAAACCCCACCCTTCGCTACTGTTTGACCTAATTTAACCTACATTCTAACATTGTAAAAACATTTTTATAGTGACCTTGACCTTTGATCTCCACTCGCCAAAATTTAAGAGGATCTATTCAGGACCACCGAGTACCTTTCCTGAAAATTTCATGGAAATTGGTCCAGTACTTTGTGTGCTAAGTTGCTGAAAAACAACCGAAACCAAAGACAAGTGGTGCCAGGCACAACAAACCCCCCCCCCCCCCCCCCCGCGCACATTTTAACTCTTAACGGACAGTTTCCTCTCAAAATGGGTTTTACTATTGGTTTGACCTTTCAATGTCACTAAAGATCAAAGGTCATGATGCTATTTTGGAGCCCATATGTAGTTTTCTATCTGTCAACAATAGTAACTGAGTACTTATCAACACTCTTTTTAGAGTTATGACCATTTAAAATCATGTGACCCAGTGACCCCTGACCTCTTGGGTCAACAATAGGCCAAAATGTATAAACACACAAGATGCAGAATTGAAAGACCAACATTTTGGTGCTCATTGGAAGTCTATATGATGAATAGTTCAAAAGTTATATCCAAAATTTGATTGTGACCTTTGACCTAGAGTCGTCAAATGTGTCCTTCAAGGTTCTGATGTCAATGCACATCAACAGTGACAGCAAAAAGAAGCTATATGTGAAACTGAGCATACAGGAATGAAAAGGAAATTCATGATTTGCCCTATCTCTGATCATTGTGAAAACCTAATTTGGTGACCTTTGACCTACATTCACCAAATATTTAATGAGATCTATTCTGGACCATCTCACACCTTTCTTGAAAATTTCCTGTAAATTGATCCAGTAGTTTTGCATAAAAACTGTACAATGTTTATTATGCCTTACTGTTAAATTAAGTTAGTATTTTCTTTTATCTCAGACATATGTGTAGGTATTTCTCACCTGTTACTTCCGCCTTCATCAGAGGGTCCCCTGAATGATGCAGTTTTTAAAAGCACATCACTGCAACATTCAGGTGACCCCCTGACGAAGGCACTGAAACATTTCAGTTGAGAAATACCTACACATATGTCTGAGATAAAAGAAAATACTGACTTAGTTTTGCATAAAGTTGCTAAGGAGGGTGGGGGGTCAAAGTGCAATGGTCCAAGCCTAAACCTAATAAGCTCATGATTGCTGATCCTGTAGATCACACTGGATCAAGAATCAATATAACTCATCAAGAGCTGGTAGAATAATAATGGATTCGATTTCTTTTCAAGGCACCCAACACACTTGACATTATTGATCCATTATTCATTCACATTCACACTGATCTTGGGCAGGCCAAGGTAAGCATGGCTGCCATTCCATGCCAACCCTCCCACCACCACCAAACATTTCTATGCATTCTAAGAGCAGGGTGAGTGACACTAGAGGCTGGAGGGTGAAGTGTTTGCCAAAGGACCCGACACTACATGAGTAGTCTGGTGAAAGCAATGAAAACGGAAAAGTTGAGGTGGCTCGTGCTAGAACAGAGTATGTGTCGGTGCAGTTCAGAGAAATAAAAGTGTTGGATCAATGAAAAAGAGACAAAGACACTGATCAAAGGAGGAGCTTCATAAAACCAGCTGTAGAGAATCAAAGCGGGACGAGTAGTGAGGATCACAGTGCATGGTTTCACTGCGTCAGCCCCGGTTCTTCAGATGAGCTGGGCTGTGACACTCACCACTCTGATGGATAAATAAAAATAAGGTGAATAAAACAAATCCTGGAAAGTCCTAATTTAATTACATCCAGTGATAAACAGCTACTACTTGTAGCCTAGTAGTCTCATTTTCTATTTTCGTCATCTCCGTATAAACCGTAGCCTGAGATAAAGATGCTGAAGAGAGTGGGGGGTATTGGATAAACAATGGATAACAAAGGAACACACTGAAGGGTGGCCCTATGTAGCTGCTTGCTGACCTTGTGGAGAAAAATCTAGGTCAGGGGAGTCTCATTTTTAAAGTTGTCCTTCCTCTGAAAACCACTTTTCCACGTTCCTTTTGGAATCTGATGAGTCACCTCGACTTACCAACACATGCTGCCTTTGAAAGTGGTTTGTCACCTCCACTGGCTGCATACTGCATTCACTGAAAACAACAAGAGGAACGAGGGACCCAGAAAAAGCCAGTGTCACATGGACTTTAGCATCACCCACGTGGGGTGAAGCCCGTCCCCTGCAGCGAATCTGAAGTAGCATTAGCATTAGCATCTACAAGAGAAGACGGAGCCACAGTAGTTGCTGCACAAACTAGAAAAAATGGCGGATCAAACTGGTTCATGTGCTCTCTGTGGAAATAAAGCCTGTTTTTTTTTTCCCGGCGCGTTTTCAGAACAAGCAACGGCACGAAACCTAGCTGGATATTACTTGGGTAAAGGTAAATACATACACAGCGAGAGGGGAGGGGGGAGTGCTCCTTCACAAATTCTGAGCCAATCAGAGATGCCTCGTGACTGCGTCATGGACATGTATGAGGAAGTACCGGTAAACTCTGTTGTTCGACCAAAAACAGCTTGAAACAAAACAATCTGGACATTTTTTTTAAAAATAGAACCAACACACAATGTATTCAATAACAATGGAGAACACAGTAATATTAATTAAATAATGGTGGAATGACACCTTTAATGTTTAATTTGTTACAACTGAATTTAGTTGTAACTGGTCTCAGCTTTTCTTGACACTTTGGAGGAGAAAGAGTCTTTCACAGTTCGTAAACATTTTCCATAGTCCTGAGACATGTCCACAGCCTGACCCAATGATGGTAACCAGCTTTACTAGAGTCCAATAGCACACATGTGAGTTCATGGCTCTCTTCAGACTGTGCACCTTCAAAGTCACAAACTGTTCCAAAACTGACCCATTTTATGATCTGGCAATAGTGTGGGTCCTTTGTGCTGCTGTCCTTCCAACTTTGCAACATCAGGAAAACTCCAAAGCCAATTAAAAGGTGTCCCGTTGACGGAAATCCAATACATGTAAACATCCACACATCCTCCTTCCATAGAATAGACATCATACAGCTACCGTCGCGATGATAGCTAGCTGTGACAATTTCCATTGGGACAGACAGGCTCTCCAGACCTCTGTTTGGGGTGAAAATCTTGCCAATTCGTACTGAGTGACCAGTTGAATCAATTCCATATTTTGAGCTTCAGTATACAGGAGCAACAAGCATTTGATGAGGATTTGGAAAGATAGTTTTGACGAGACAGTACACAAACCCTGGCAGCAGCAGAGGTAAGCAATGGAGCATTGGAGGGAGCAGAAAGGAAAAGGAATGTGACTGCTCTCTTCACTGGTCAGAGAGCAGCAAATACACTGTATTTGTCTTTAATAGTGAATAAATAAATAAATAAATGTGAATAAAAGAGTCCACAAAGTGGGAGAAGTGGAGTAAAGTTTTATCATATTGAGGCTTGATTATGATTTATTTAAGAGAAAACATATCAAGGAAGAGTAAAGGGTACAGTACATTTAAACTTTATTATACATATATTCAAATCTGTATCCAGAGCTGGGCTAGACTCTAACATTACAATCACATACTGCTGTAAATTGTGCAGATGATACATAAAAATGAGTTTTGCTTAATAAAAAAAAAGAAAAAGGATTATCATCCAGGCGGTGGACAGAACAGCAGCTAAATAATGTCATGAAGGGGCTGCAGTTAGCTCTATGTTCAAAACTAATCTAAACCCCACTGTGACTACAGAACTACAAATACTGTGTGTGTTCTGTCATTATGTGCACATATCAATTCATGTCAACATAGCCATGCTGTATTCACTTTCACCTACAAGTGGGGGCTGTTTCACATTAATTCACTGAAAAAATGCCATATAAAGTGACTGGTTTATGACATTTGGGAGAGTCTATAAGCTTAATATGACAAATATATTGTTTCAGCCAGGACATTCCACATTGATGAATATAAAATTTATCAAATAATATAAATAAATTGACATATTATTATTATTATTATTATTATTATTATTATTATTATTATTATTATTATTATTATTATTATTATTATTATTATTAGCGTGTTCAGATCAGGGCGGTGATGACGTAGCATGACAGGCTCGCGCCCCAACAGTGCATTGTGGGTCCAACCCAAGATGGCTGCGCCCTTGCCGAAGTGCTGAAGAAGTGCCTCTCTGGAGAAATTCTACCAATTTGGTGTGATTTCCGCCAAAACTATCCCACCAAATCGGCTACCACCGACGCTGGTTTGTAGAAAAAGGCCGTCCGACCCCAGCCGTGTGTTGTTGTGAGCTGTGCTCCGTGTGGCTGTGGCAGACTGTCCGTGTGAAGATGGGCCTCGTCTTCAGCCCCTTCCCATAGCGAAGAGCCGTGGGGAGAGGAGCCGCAGATTCCCCTGCAAACACGCGCCCGTCCAGCTGGGATTTGACGGATTTGACTTGTTATACAGGCTGTGGACGCTGCCCTACAATTTTCTGACACGAATTATTTGTGCGACTGTCTCTGTCATCGTCCGGAGAAGGAGAGGTTCCCCAGTCCGGTCTGACAATCCCACCGCACCAAGGTTTGCACATTCTGCTGCCGACACTAGCGCCATTTCTACACATCTGCTCTATTCTCTATCTATGTGTGCTTGTGCTGTTAAGGTAAATGGTTGGACAAGGCTTAAAATAGCCGCGGCTACACATGCACTTTTTACAGCTGTCGGCGGTAACCGGGCAACCGGGAGAGTTGTCACATTAGCTTCGTTAGCTTTGGCTAATTCTGGGTTAGCTAACCGGCTTCTTTGCTAAAAAATGTTTCAAACCACTTCAAGCACACACTCCTCATTTTTCGGTGAAGGTGAGCACAGCATGGCCGTGTTGACATGAATTTATATGTGCACGTAATGACAGAACACACCGTATTTGTAGCTCCGCCTCTGTGGGTTTCCACTAGTTTTGCACATGGAGCTAACTGCAGCCTCCCCATGACATCATTTAACTGCTGCTCTGTCTACAGACTGGATCATAATACTTTTAGATTTTTTATTTTTTAATTAAACAAAGAAAAACTTTTTTTTTTAAATTCCTCTGTACAATTTACGCCAGTGAAAATCTTCAATGCAGTGTGTTACATTGTGGAAAATGGTACAATTGTCAACAGAATACATAACGACAACAACTTGCCAGAGGTAAAAGGAGTTTACAAGAAAATACAAGTATCTAAGAATATTAATTGTCTTGTTTTAACGTTTGATTTGAACTTTATTTAGTCTTTTTACTATTTGACATCACAGTAAAAAAGCAACAATGGAAGTTGTTCTATGTGTGAACTTACATTTGTGAATTTGACATTTTGCCAATTGAATAATAAGATGAATAATGAATGTTTCATTAGGTTTTGTCTTAAAGTCAGAGGCCAATCAGTACATCCCTCCAAATCAACTTAAAATCTTTTTCAGTGTTTCTAACAATGAAATTACAAATACTGAATGGGTGATAAAGCTTGAACTGAAGACTTAAGAAATACTTTTGCTCAGCTGCTGTAGACATTTCCATACACTTAACCCATAAAGACCTAGTGCTACTTTTATGCCACATCTCAAATTAATTCTTCTCTAACCTTTCAGAAGCGACTCATCACCATTTATTCTAACATTATCCTCCATATTTTGTGTTTACTTTTTCAGTGAACATCATGTATTTTCCTATATTTACTTCACTGATCATGGAGGTGTTCATAAGAGCTCCGATTAAAGTTGAGGATTATTCTATCAAAAACACAGGAAAATGAAGAAAAAGTAAAAAAAAAAGTCAAATTCAGTAAAATCCTCTCATTAATTAAACATAAACCCGTTGTGTCCTTCCACTGTCATTTATCCAACTCCATGGATTTTACTGGTGAATCAATGTTGTAGAAGATGTTTCCACAGTAGCTACAGAGTTTCTGAACATCCAAATGGGTCAAATCTGAAGACTAGGAAAAGATAGTAAACTGTATTTTACACCAATCATTTACATTTATTAATAGGTTTAGTGGATCGATGGGTAGTAAGTGTTTTATATCTGTAGATGGTTTGTTTCACCGGCAGTTGTTTGGGTTCATTCATTCATTTAATTTGGTATAGAGGGAACATTTCTATAAATCAGGGTTCTCGCAGATCCTTGAAAAGTCTTAAAAGGCACTGAATTCGTTGTTCTAAAAATAAGGCCTTAATTGGCATTTAAATGTCTTAAATCACATTCTCAAAGGTCTTAAAAATTGGGGCACATAAGTTTGAAATAAAAAGTATTTGGTAACATTTAGGCTGTCTATATTACTAAAATAATTTAGGTGAGTAAAAAATGAGGGCATATCATTGTGTGGTTGTAGTCTTCCTTTAGTTATACTTAGTTTTTTGCAAGTGTGTGTTTATATGGTGTGTGTGTTATATATTAAAAATTTCAAAGTTATGCTTCTTGATGCAAATGGTTCATGAATGTAGCAGCAACTGGAACCAAAAAGTCATGTTGTATTTAAAATAAACAGTTGCCTCCAGGTAATTCATCTGGTGTTTTTTTTTTTTTCCCTTTTCAATTTTGGTTCATTATCGACTTGGTCTTAAATTTAATTTCTAACAGCATTTAAAAAGTGTTGAATTTAACTTTCTCTCAGGTGTACTAACCCTGGTAAATGCACCCAATTGTAGCCAAAACAGACTCATTTCCATTGGCAGTCCTTAAATTACTTGATTATTTGGATTACATAAAAGTTAAACCTTCTGCGTTTCAGTGTGAACATTATAGCTTACCTTTTATTCCACGCCATCGCGTTTGTCTACTCATTGACTGAACTGTTTTCCTAAACACCAAAAGCTGACTTGGAAATTTGAGATTCTCACAGAATAGTGATGTTACGAACTTTTGATGACTTCATAGAATACTATGGATTTTTGTAGATTTAATCACTCGGCAGTCTGTAAAGTAGTCATGTTAAAATTAGATCAGCCATGAACACCTCAGGGACTGATTTATGGCATTTCGGATACATTGACTTTTTAAAGGTTAAAGACATTGTGCTGATAACACTTTAATCAGGGTTTTCAGAGAGATTAGGTGCATTTGGTGTTTGGTACTATTTCACGTTGTTTCACCCATCTTCCTGAACTTTTATTCTATTCTGTTTATCCTGTAAAATAGCAGATGAACTGAAAAATGTAACTGAAGATTGAAAAATGTACAATTGGTATTGGGGAAAAAAGTGTAACTGGCATTGATAACCATCTGGTATCTGTTCTAGAAAGGCCTTTAGTCATTACCAAGTGTGTGTAAAATGTACTCTTGTGGAATAATGTAAAAAAATAAAATAAAAAAAATCCTACTTTGTTTTTAACCATTTAATTTTTTTTTCTATTTCATAAACTTGAGCTGTAAATAAAAATACAAAATACTCAATAATTGTCAATTTGTTTAACCCTTTAAATGTTGTTTGTAATGTAAACAAACCATTTTTCTATGTAAAAAGCAAACAAAAAAAAGCATTCATTTAACATTTTTTAACCCTTTAAATTATCTCTATTAATCATGATGTTATTAATTTTTTTATGTGACCCCCCCCCAAATTATTATTATTTTTTGCATGGTTTCTGCCTAAATATCTTATGGATCAAAACCAGTGCTTATATTGGAAGTAATAGTGCTTTTTTTTTACACACTTGGCAGACAGATGCTAGTCTGGTCATTTTCTTTTGTTTACATTGTGCAAATTTTAGTTGGTGTCCAGAACATTAAAGATGATGCAAATATGACGAAGTTTGGAATAGGGCTGTCAAATCATTACAATTTTTAATCAGATTAATCACAGGGTTGGTTTGAATTAATGTTGATTAATCATGATTGAATATTAATTTTCAATCTATATGTTTCATTTTTCATGAGCGGACAAACTCTAAGAAGAAGTAAATATATCTGCACTGAACATGTTTGTTGTAAACTAGGCGATGCATTAATCTAGTGTTAGAAAAATCTTTGACGAATGTATGCTTTGCGTTAATCTAGAAGTGCTTCAGTAAAAAGAACATTCTGTCAATACATTTTGTCAGTCAGCTGTTCTGTCTTGGGGTTTTTTTTTTGTACTCAAATTTCCCACAAAACACAAACATACCCTAAGAAACACAGAAATATGGAGAAAAAAATATACCAAAAATTGCTCCTGGAAATACACTTGACACAAAAAGCAAGAAAAACCCTAAACATAGTCAAAAACTCTTCTAAAATTCAGAAAAAAACCCCAAAAATTGGATAAAATATCCAAGCCATATGCGCTAAAAAAGAGTGTATATATATATATATATATATATATATATATATATATATATATATATATATATGCACTTAACATCTTCAACACCTTCACCATTTTTAACCAAGCACCCATTTCATTTAAATGCGTTAAAATTTTTGATCATATTAATCATGATGATGGATTAGTTCACATTAATGCTTTAAATTCGACAGAAAATACTTTTGAATTCTGACCTTATTTAAATACTGAAAAATAACATGAATTTTTTTAACATGAAATGCAAAATGTGTGTAAAAATCCCATCCGGATATCGGAGGGTTAATGTTGATCATGCTGCTAGTTTCAGAAATACCCCAGCTATGTTTATGGTCGGTTCCTTTTATCACTTGACCACCAAGTCACCCTCAACATGTCTAAAACGACTGCACTTGTTAAGTTTTAATTGAGTGCACTTTATTGACAACAGTTAACCGTAACCAATGTGCTATAACGATCCCATCAGATAAGTCGGTAACAAGATTTGTCCTCTGCAGAGCCCTGATGAAAATGGACTCAGACTTACTTCATTCATCGGCCATGGGCCTCAACGAGGAAGAGGAGGCCGATATGAATGACTGGAAACTCCCCTTGGCCTTCATGAAGAAACGGCACTCGGAAAAGATTGAAGGCTCCAAGGCCTTAGCGCAGAGCTGGAGGATGAAGGACAGGGTAAGTTTCTGCTACGACGCTGTCTGTCTGTCTGTCTGTCTGTCTGTCTCCTCCATGAGCTGTGGTTGTTTTACATTGTCATAGTTAGACGGTCCGACATCACCATATGTGGAAAGTGTGGTTGAACACTGAGGAGTCCTTGGTGCAAATTTAGATGACGTAGCAGCAAAACAAAGCCTCGCTGAAAGTCCATTTACATTAGTGTGGTTTAAGGAAGGGAAGATTCTCCGACAAACGCATACGCGGTCCGAGTGCATCAGTAGAGAAGCTGCGAGTGAATGAAAAGTTTGGAATGATATCACGATGCATTGGTTACTGAATGTTTGTAAAGATAACATTCTATCAGTTCAATAGAATGTATTTTATGTATTTTCTCGTTCTTTGAGTGAAGTTTTTCTTTTCCATAGACGTGCACCACAGATTAGCAGATGCATTCTCTGTACGGGACAGTATGAGCTCTGTGGATGAAAACTGTGAAGTCTGAATGTGAATCTGACTGAAGGAGGAGAAACACATGTGGTTTATGAACATGTACTTTTGATCAGCTGCACTGAAAACTGCCGTACATACCATAGACCAGGGGTTCTCAAACTTTTTTGGCCCACGTCCCCCTTGGAGGGGTGACATTTTTCCATGTCCCCCCTCATCCTGGCGATACTGAAAATGATAAAAAACCACTTCAACAATGATTATTATGAAACAATGATAACCTTTTTTAATAGTGCTTTTGTGCAAACCAGAGAAATTTTCAGGTATTATAATATAAATGAGCACTTCAGAAACAACAATTTTAAATAATTTTAAAATAATAAACGGAACAAAAGACACACAAAACCATGTGTGTGTGACAGACAGACAGACAGACTTTTGGTGGAATTTTGGTCTCCCATCATTGTTCTCAATGAAGCCAAACTCAATATAACTATCAATATACTTTCTCTTTTTAGGTTTAGGGCGTTTGTTTTGTCATTTTCATTTTCATTTCCTTTACCACTTCTTGAGGAACTTGGCGGACTGAAAAAGCGATCCATGTTCGCTGCAGGGTGGCTAAAAATAGCCTGTGACTCGCTCCGTCTTAATTTAGTCAAGCTGGCGTCAACTTCCGCCCGCCCGCTACAAAATAAAACTTCCGCATTTCAAAATAAAACAGCAAAAAAAAAAAAAAAACGTGAATAATTTCGCGTACCCCCTGGACATGCGCCACATCCCCCTAGGGGTCTGCGGACCCCAGTTTGAGAACCGTGGCCATAGACACATACCGTAGGTCAGGGGTGCTCAATCCTGGTCCCGTAGAGCTACTATCCTGCATGTTTTAGATGTATCCCTCTTCCAACACACCTGATGGTCATTATCAGGCTTCTGCAGAGCTTGATGAGAAGTTTATCATTTGAATCAGGTGTGTTGGAAGGGGGATACGTCTAAAACATGCAGGATAGTAGGTCTCCAGGACCACGATTGAGCACCCCTGCCGTAGATACTTCCTTAACTCACTGACTGCCAGCTATGTTCAGAATAGAAGCTCAATGCTGCCAGTTTTTGGCCATTTTCACTGAACTTTCAAGACCCAAAAATAGGTGTCCCAGCACCTTGTATTGCCTCGTTCACGGGTGTTCATGCGAGATGTTCACAACTTTTAGTATGTACCAAACCAGCACAGATGACCAGTAATATGGCGTTATAACACGTTAACCTACACGCCCAGAGTGACGGGTCTCCGCTGGATTCCTGGAGATGTGGGGATGAATCCGCCACCTCACCCGTATCAATCGTGGTCGCGACACTCTTAGTTGCAGATCCACTGCCAGACAAACTCTGTGCCACTGTAAGCTGATTGTATTTTTTTGATCCGCTCTATTTCAACTTCCACTTCTGCATTTTTTTTCTCCCACTCTCTCAACTCGCCAACCTCTGTCTTCTTTGAGGCACAAATCTATGTTTGCCTTTTATTGAAAAATACAGCTTCTGCGCCCAACTGGGACAGAAATACATTGCTCGCAAGTCTGAAATTCACACAAGACTGATCCACAGACCCCATGAAAGAAACGCACGCACGCACATACGTACGTCTTTGGCAGTCAATGACTTAAAACAGTCACATACATATTCAACAGTGCATCCTAGAATGCCTTGCACAGGAGTCTCTTAAAGTGACAGAACCATTTTCTGTGTTACCTACATTACATTATGTGTATAAATTGATTCTGTGCAAGATGTTGAGTGTTAGAAACATTACATTGTATTATATTTGGTATAGAGGGACAATGTACATTAATGAACATTTCTGTAAATGCACCCAATTGTAGCCAAAAGGCTAATTTGCATTGGCAGTTCCCCTGTGATAAAAAATAAACAACAAAGAATCACAAACAAGAATTAATGGATGCGCAGCACTTAACAACGTCAACATAACACAGGACCAGGAGAAACAGAGAACATGTAGTATGGGTGAGAAAAGAAAAAAACAAACAAAAAACCCCAGATAGAATACATTACAAATATACAGATAAAGTGCAGAAGAAAATATAAATAAAACCTGAATAAAATACAATAAAACAATTAATGCTCGCAAGCTTGTGTTGTTTTGAGCCAACATGTAGAGGAATGACTTCATGTACACAGTCCTACCTTTTTCACTGACTGTATGTGTGGCACGTGTTCTGAAGCTGAACTAAAGACACTTTCATGGTCTTATTTGATAAATAAATAATCCAGCTCATTCAATTGCACTGCATGTTTTTTAATAGATTGAATATCTTGAATCAGAATGGGCTTAATCACTGTGTATCTTGATTTGGGTGTGAATCATATTGCATCGGTCGTCACTTGTGTATCTTTAATATATCTGATCGTAGATAATGTATTTTTTGGCTTTACAAAATTCCCAACCCTAGTGTGGACAGTGCAGATGTCAAACTAATACTGTGAGGTCAGTCGTGTTGGAAACAAATGTTAAACTAAAGTTATGAGACGCTATAAAAACAGAATTTTTTTGGTGTTGGTGTCATTACGTTTGGTGAAGGTAGAGACGGTAAAAACAGGCTTCTAAGAGAATTTCTTTCTGCGTTAGTGTGCGACATAAGTGATTTATGTGAAATTTTATGACACGTAGTTGTTTGTATACAGTTGTAATTAGAACTATTGAATATTTTTGTAATCGAGTAGTCTGATGATTTTTTTCAGCGAATTATTGGATAAATTAATTTTTTTTAAAAACTAAATCAATAAATAGGGATTGGAGGATTGGGGCAACATACCTTAATGGATGAAAAGAATTGTAGCCTAATAATTCCACTACCTGAGTGAGATCTTGGTACATTTGTTTAAAAATAATGACACATAAGACTACATTCTAACAGGCGCTAATTTTCACTAGCTACGTTAGCAATGTGTTGAAACTAGGAGTCTGCGTGAAGACGTGTTGTTCATGAGTGTATGCTTTCCATTCAGGTGTTGCAGTATTTATACATACAAACATCAATTTCACAATTCAGAACGTGAGAAAAAAAAAACATGTCAAATCTATGTACAGATTATGTAGTGGTAAAACGGCTGTCTGGAGTGTGATCGATCATAGCATGGCCTGCCCAGTCACCAGAGCTAATAGAACTGGTTTGGCTAGACTGAATTGCAACACCTTTGACAAGTTTCACAAGAGGTACGGCAAATTATTTCAGCTGAATGATTAGAGAAATGAAGTTTTTCTTGTTCACAGCTTTTTCTCCAAATGTTAAGTCATTACAGTGAGATTTCTGCACAGTTAATCTCAATGAAATATCAGCCAATGCAATTACTGTGTAGTGACGGAGGGCTGCAATTAAGTGAAACATAAAAAACAAAACAAAAAAACAACACAAAACTGAGCAAAATGCCGGAACCTGTTTGTGTACAGTCTGCTTGTTCTCCCTGACCATACAAAAAGAAAGCAGCTGCTTTCTGTTTAGTTAGTGGAAAAAGACTATCCATTTTAATAACATTTTGGAATTAAGCTTAGTGATGGTTAACCTGATGTATGATCTCATTTTTCATGTTTTACACATTGTGAGGTAAAACATGTCATGCGTCAACATGACAAATCTGTACCAGCATCTTCAGTGCTAATGGTAATCAGTTTTCTTGGTACGTCAGCAGGTTCATGGAGCTGTACGTTGTTGTTCCTCAAAGAGTTCTGTTATTACTGTATAAGTTTTAGGTGGAGGAATTCAGGATTGTTCCACTAATATTCAGTAAAATGGAGTAAGACACCTATCGTCTATGCCGCAACCACATGACCAGAACAAATAGCAGCCACGTGCACAACATTCCCGTTCCCAGTGTGGCGGCTGTGGCTCAGTTAATAGAGCGGGTCGTCCAATGACTAAAGGGTTGACAGTTTGCATCCTGGCTCTGGCTGTCCACATGTCGAAGTGTCCTTGGGCAAGACACTGAACCGTGCCTTAGGCTCCTCGTAGGTCTGGCAGAACCTTCGAAACCTACTGGTGTATATGTGTGTGTGAATGTGAGGCTAATGTAAAGCGCTTTGAGCACCATGAAGGTGGAAAAGTGGTACCATTTATCGTTTATCTGGTACAAAACAAAACTGGTTTGTGTTGCTTTGTGAATGGAGCCTAAGTTTTTCTAGAAAAAAACCTGATAGGATTAATACATTTTCTAATGTTATATGTGTAATTTTGCTTTATGTTAGGTTAGTGAAGCTCGTATAATATAGGATGTGGATAATGCCGGTGGTTTTCAAATGGACAAAAAAACATCTTAGCTGTGTAAAACATGAAAAAATAAATAACGGATGTTTTCTTTAATTTAATATTTTGGGCTATTAGTTTGCCTAAAAGTCCATAATTTGAAGTGAAGCCTAGTATTAGTCACTGGTACCAGAGCCTGTCACACCATGAAAGAGTGAGATTGACCATGACGTTTTTGGTTCAATCTGAGATCATGGCAGGTTGCCACAATCGATATAGTCAATGGGAAACACCATTGTTTATTACATTGGAAGGTCGAGACTTTCCACAATAATCAGAGTGTAATTTTTTTTTTTTTTGTAATATGTGTTGAGTGCTTTGTCAGTATTTTAACAGCCAGGACACAGCAGTAAATCACTGGTAACTCTCTGCTTTATCACAGTGCCAATTCAGTTTATTCTGCTTGGGGCTACCCATACTGCTCTTTGACAGAGGAACCTCAAAGCTTTTCCTCATGAATGGCTACACTGTGTTCCAGTTCCGTTCACCTCTCATAAAGCTGTCGTTTGATCCACTGCAGTGCTACCAAACTGATTATCTCATTGCCTCACAGCTACACGGCCATATATAACCCTCTGCAACTCTGTACGTATTGTAGAAATTCGCCCATATGAAAATTTTACTTCTTGCCGCCTCACTAGAATTACACTGCCATGCTTGCTTAAAGTGTCAAGCTTCAGGGAAATCATTAAACGTGAATGTGGTATTGATTTAAAAGAGGTAATAAGGGCTGGCTGAAATGGGCACTCTTATCAGAAAGTCATGCTAAATTGAATGTGTAACATTTTTCATTGCTCACAGCATTTTAAGCCTGTAGAATCTCATTTGTAAACTCGTATGAATGTGCCCTGTCAAAGTGCTAAAGAGAGCTTTTTTTTTTTGATAGTGGAAGTATTTCAGCTTTGAATATATCTCTGGCCTTGGGTTTGAGCTGTCTATTAAGATGGTAGTGACTGCAAAATGAAGGACAAAAATTGCATTGTTTTGACTATTGTGCTTGTGAAATGAATGGTAATTGAAAAATAAATGGAATTTCAGATTGGTGAAGACGATTTAAACTAGGGCTGTCAAATGATTAAAATTTCTATTCCCATTAATCACAGGGTTGCTTTGGATTAATTTCAATGAATCATGATTAAATATAATTTTTTAATCTAGATTAATTGCGTTTAATTTTCCGTGACATGACATTTCAAACGGACTCGAGAAAAAGAAGGGAATACATGTGCGCTCAATGTGTTTGTCAAAACTAGGCAATGCATTAGTCAAAGTGCTAGTAGAATCTCTGACTAATGTATGCTTTGCATTAATGTGGTACGTTAAACTGAAAATGTCTTGGTGAAAAGAAAACGCCATCTTGTGTGCAAAACACTTTGTCAGTCGGCAGTTCTGTCTCTGGGTTTTTTGTACTCAAATTTCCCACAAAATACACAAAAATACACTGACACCCAAAAAAGTGCGGGGAGAAAATATAAAAACCATGCTGAAATCTATTAAAAAGCCAAACAAAGCAATGAAAAATCCAAAACCTATATAAAGAGTCATAAAATACAGAAAATGCAAAAAAAAAAAATAAATAAATAAAAAAAAAAAAAAAAAAAAAAAAATATATATATATATATATATATATATATATAGGTAATAGTTTATTCAACACCTTCGACAGTTTCAACAGATCAACTGTTCCATTTAATTGTGTTTAAAAAGGTACTACATTGATTGTATCAGTTGAACTGGTTGATGGCTATGATTTGTTGAATTGATAATTTTCAACAAGTCACTGAGTCATTACAGAGGAGCAAATTCCATCAAGCAGTGATGCTACCGCTTTGGTCGGCTACCGTGCCTAAAATGGCCCATTACAATAAATAAAGTCACTAGCAGCTTACAAGAGAGTTTGATTTTGTCTCAATTCTTTGTCAGTTTCTGAGCACTGCAACCAAATAAGTTTCATTTGTAAAACATAGCCCTGAAAGAAAGAAAGAAAAAAAACCAAACAAACCAAAACAGACAATTTTCCTTCCAGAACATTTTTAATTTAGTTTGCACTGTTTAGGCAACATGTGCCAAGAACATAAATTTAAACAACACTGTGAGTGCATTCTTACAATCTAAAAGCTAAAGTGCACTTGGTCTTTGAGGTAGATTTCAAAACACACAGGTTTGTCGCTTTACTCTTAGGGCCTATTCCAAAGTCCCCCTTGGTCTTACAGTTCGTCCCTATCCTTATGTTTATAGTACTGTTTCGGGGGGTAGGATGTCCCATTTTGCCTGTCCGTCTATCCCTTCGGATAGAGTCAGCTTGGATGCAAACTTGCAACGGTTGCTTGAGACAGGGGAAGAATTTTCCATCCACAGTGCTTTGCGAACACTTTTGTTTTTCCCCATGTCCCCGTTTTAAAAATGGAAGCCGGAGTTGCAAAGGAATCACAAATGTAAGTTTTTCTTTCAAATAGCTTCTTTGCAAATCTCATGGTACATCTAAGTTTATTGTAAATGAATACATGTGTCAAGATAGAATGTTAATTTGTCAAATTCTGCCATTTGCCATGGGAGGACTTTGGGTCTAGTTCTTAGAATAACCTATGACAACACTATGTACCTGTTGATCATCTGAAGAGACAGTATCCCAAAAAGTATGAGTCAAAAGACCAGCTCTACCCCAGCCAGAGACAACTGGTAGAATTAAAAGAAAAGCAAAAAAGCCAACCCTACAGCAAGATTATTAAAAGAGGAAGATGATCAGAGAACTCGCCACAGTAGTATAAAATGGGGACTTCGTTTCTATGCGGCACATACCCAGGTATGATCGGCCAGTGGTGGGCCATGTCTCAGTGGAGGGTGTCTTGGTGTAAATGGCCAAAATACCCAATGAGGCTGAGGCTTGAACCTGATCTTGAACCGGAGCAGGGTGAATTGTTGCTGTGCAGGGCTTTTGTGAACGTTTGTGTGTGCCATTATTCTAGAGGTATGGCTTTGTGGTAATGTCTAAAGAAATGGGGTTTGGACTATTGTGTATTTTCAAAATGTAGCAGCTGGAACCATTTTCTTAAGCTTTTATACCACACTTACAAGGAAATGGTATTGAAACCAAGGTATCGCATCTGTACTGGTGTTGAAAATCCTTGAATAAACCCAAGCTCTGTTGCCTGGTAATTGTGTCAGCTAAACTGTATATAGCATACCTAGCAAGCGAGTACACCAACTGTTAATCCTGACAAAAGCAGTGCGAGACCTTCAAGTGGGCCAGAAATGATGTTCTGCTGTGCCAAATCAAAAGAAACCTGTACACATTCATGAACTAGAACAAAAAAGGGAGACGGGAGCTCTGTCTACAAAAGGTCCACTGCTCACAGACGTGTTTATTTCGCTGTAAAAAGCAAAAATCTGCACAGTCTGCTTCTGCAGCTCTTTGTGTAAGATTGTGTGTTCTGCTATTGCACTTGCCAGGGAAAATATGATAACTTTTCAGATAATACAAGAGCTATCAGTATGGTAGAGTACAGCATAGCACAAGGTCAGGGCAAACCGAACATGTATGTCATTCTCTTTAATCCTTTAAACTTCCACATATAACCTGGAAGGAGTTGCTCAAAAATGTTAAGCAAACCACCCAAACCTGTCCCAAATGTCACATGACCTAATTTGGTCTGACAATGGACATTCTCACACATTGGAAGGTATAAGCCACTTTGCGACAAAATGTCCACAGCAGGTGCAATCACTCACTTGTTCAAAATACAAATGGCAAACGGCTGATCTGAACCTTTATGCCTCATAATTATTCACAGAGGAACCATATTCCAACAACAGTCCTTGTCCAACAAAAACATCCAAAACAAACCCAAAAAATTGTCCACATGCAGTCCATATGTCGTCCAAAACATCAATAAATATCCACAAATATTTTATCTGTTGCATCATTTAACAGGATCTGCCTCCAATATCCCAGCTTTCATCTTAATACTTTCATTTATAATATAAGCAAACACCAACTGAATGTTATAAAAATGGTTCAAGAACAGCATTTAATGTACTTTAAGAAATGTAGGCGAAATTGAGTGGAAGTTTAAAGGGTTAATTACTCTATTTTGCAGATTATAAGGTGCATTAAGCAAAATAAAACATTCAGATAAGACAAACTTTACTCAACTCACAACAACCACAATTACTATCAACATTGTTCAATTGACTTTCACTTCATTCCTCTTCCACAAATCCATCAAATTCTTCATCCTCAGTGTCTTTAAGTTTAACAGTTGAGTTAAGCATGCCCAAATCTCTTGTCTTTATCCCATTCAGTTTCATTGCTGTCACTTAGCTGTTCAGTGAAGGTGTGTATCCTTGCTCAGAATTGTTTGTCTGGCAGTGAAAGCTATGATTATTACATAAAAAGTAAGAATCGTAAGCAAAAAAGTCAAATTTCAAAGATAAAACCTCAGAATTATATATATATGAAAGTCATAATTATGATATAAAGGTCATAATTATCAGATTTAAAAATTGTAAATTGTGAGATGAGTCGTAATTATGAAATAAAAAGTTATGACACTTCTGAGGCCAGGAGAAACGATTCTGAGTGGGGATACGTACCTGGGCAGAACACCGGTCTATCTACACTTAGGGGTGTCAAATTACATAAGATTGATTAATTATGGTCATAATTAACACATTATTTGTTTCTGTCATAATAACATTTTTAATCTGTAACTTTACTGTTTGTGAATGTGAGTTTCCTTTTTGATGGGGGGGCACATTTGTCTTTCATTCGGTAGAGGAGGACGAGCATTTGCAGAAGTAAAAGTGAAACCTTAAATAAATCACTTTAAAAAAATCCACAGACATTTATATGTACATAGTGATAATAATATAATAAAAACGAAACAAAAAAAAACAACGGACAAACATTTCAGCCTGAGATTGTTTCAAATATTTTTAAATGAAAAATATCAAAAACCGCTGCTTCACAGATGGTCAAAAAAAGACAATGTCTATTTGTTGCAGGAATTCATTCATTCTGAGATTTTAATCCTCAAATGTGTCAGTGTTTACTATAAACCCTCTATTTTACAAGCCAGTAATTGGTTAGAGGGAGAATATTTGGGAGTTTATAAGGATGACATCATTATGGATGGACAATAGAAGTAAATATAAAATAAAAAGATTTTTTTAATTTCAGTTTTCAATATCTTATACTTAATTTTGTTTTACACAATATTTACAACATACAAAATATATTAAGCTCATATTCACATGTATTTTGCATAGATATATGTATTTCTAAGTTTCTAAGACTGTTTATAATAGTCAAATGTCAATGTATTTGTAATAAATTGTTTATTTATGGAAATAAGCAAACACAAAAGTGTTACCATCTAAGCATTCACACTCAGAAAACTACTCAAAAAAATGTTTTCATGAATTTTTTTTCCTCCTTTCTAAATAAATTGTCCTGAAAATATAAGCAAATACCTACCTAAAAATAGAAATTTGGGTTTAGATTATTCCAATTTATTTTTCTAACCAGATGTGCACCTTCCTTGACTTGGCCCTTCAGTATTTGTTTTCCAGGTCTGTTGTCATTATCACACTTTGCAAACAAGCATGAACTTTGACCAGTAAGATAAGGCTTCCACCATCATTGATTGACGGATGATAGACTTGTTCTTAGCAATTCATCACTCTGAAAGTCACCAATTCTATGCTGTGAACAGTTCAAAGTCCATGTTAAAAAATTTGAGCAATCAAATAATGATTTTGGAACAGATACTATAAGAGTTACAGACTCATTGGTTTAGTTAGGAACACGTTTCCACTAGAAAAACATGTTTCCACTAGTCTCCACCAGTAGTAGTAGCATCCAGTAGTGGGGGGTTTGTACCTTCATTCTACGGCCCTCTAGAATGTTGCGACAGCTCCCGTTCACTTTGAATGGACGTTCAGTTCAGTTATTTTTATTTGAGCAGTTCATCTTAAAAAACAAAAAACCCCAAAAACAAATAAAATACAGAACAAAAGAAACCAAAGACAAACTAAGGATTTCAAATTTTTAAGAACAATAATGTATAAAATATAGTTTTGAGATTGATTATTCAGTGACAAATGCACAGTATCTTGATAATTATTTACTTTCTGCTCCTCAAAATAGTTGAAATTCAGCAACTCAGCCAGCTCAAGAACAGCTGGATAGCTTGTATGTAGACATGGTGTGCTTGTTCTCTTTTTGTTACATAGTACAAGCATTTAAATCCCCCAATGATCGCCTCATGTTCTATTGCAGGGGTCAGCAACCCTGGTCCTAGAGTGACACTGTCCTGCATGTTTTAGATGTTTCCCTCTTTCAGCACGCCTGAAGATCATTATCATCCTTCTACAGAGCTTGATGCTAGGCTAATCATGTGAATCACGTGAGTTGGAAGAGGGACACACCTAAAACATGCAGGACAGTGGCACTCGAGGACCAGGGTTGCTGACCCCTGTTTTATTGAAATTATTGGGTCATAGGCAGCTACAACAGAGGAACCTATGGAAAACTGGTACAATTATGTTATTGCAAGACAAAGCAGGTTAACTTTAACATGGTCTATTCCATAGGATGGTATAGTTTACAGCCGGCCTCTATGAAAGGCTGTGTCCCTGCTCTTCTTTTTGCAGGCTGTTTATGCTGCCTACATATGCAGCAGTACATTCCTATAGGGACAGAGTAACATTGAATTCATTTTATTTCAAAGAAACATCGGTATGTAGCTATATTATGCAAAGTAATAAGGGAAAAAAGTTCAACACTCACCATTGTCTGTATGGTGAATGAAATCTGCTGTTTTTTTCCACCCATTTAGGGTCCCAACCTGTGTTTTCTCTTGCCACCTCTTCTTCCTTCACTTGCCTCACCTACTCCTTCACCCGACTCTCCCCTTCCACTCTCCTCTTCTCCACTTTCTTCCACTGCTCCTCCCTGATGAACGTTACTTGTCTCATACGATTGCATAAAACATTAAGGTTAGATCATTTACACTCATGTTTATAATGGCAAATGTCCACATAACCTATGACAATCTATGACTTAGTAAAAGGCTAATGACACCTGTCTAGGGTCATCCTCACCACATGGTTTTGAGAAATACTTCCATAAACTCATCTGAAAATGGAATCAGCATTATCTCATGTAGATATTAGCTTAATGCTATGTTATAAATTAGCTTAGTTGGCACCACGCACAATTAAGTTGAGCTGTTATGTTACGTAACATTAGCTGGCTGTCAATATTTGGTGAATATCTATTTGACTTTTAAAAAGGATGAGTTATCTCCAACTGCCGTAATAAGTTTTCCTTTCCTCCAATGCTGCCCAAATCACAAAGATACACTCCTACTCCGACTGTCTGATTATCTGATCTGACCCCCCCCACCCCACCCCAAAAGAAAGTATATGATTCAAAATACTTGGGGTGACTGTGGCTCGGTACAGCGGGTCGTCCAATGATCGAAAGGTTGGCGGTTCGCATCCCCTAACCCTCCACATGTCGAAGTGTCCTTGGGCAAGACACTGAACCCTTACTTAGGCTACAAGTAGGACTGACAGAACCTTAGAAACCTACTGGTGTGTGTGTGTGTGTGTGTGTGTGTCAATGGGTGAATGTGAGGCTAATGTCAAGCGCTTTGAGCACCATGAAGGTGGAAAAACACTCTATAAGTGCAGTCCATTTACTTATCTGTAGTTTAGTCTACTTTAGTTCTCACGTACCCGGTGGTGTGTTTGCAACAAAACACTACTAAATGAATATAGCAGAAACACTCCAATCGGATCCGGTATTGGAATTGGAACAGCACTTATCTGCTGAAAAATGGAGACTTAGTAAGTACGGAAAGTGTACTGTGTGTAAGTGTACTCATGACAGTATGTGTATTGGAACACAGCATAGATATTTGTCTCCTACCATGCATTCTTCTTCTTCATAGCAGTGTTTTGATATTTTAGTGAGTGATGACACCTTGTTTCCGACTAGTGGATGTCCAGTTGTGGTAATGAAACACACCTGGGCAAAACCATAACACACTTGCATCAAATGGTCTTTAATCCTTCCCTGCTGCTTTTCACATGTGCAGCGCCCCCTGCTATTTTTGGACAGAATAATGAAATCCATAAGGCATCAATACCAACGCTCATTATAATAATGTGAAAAGGAGACAGGTGGTCTGTGCTGCTTTATCTTCTACATCATTAGTTGAATCCAATCAATGTATACAGTTCACTGGCCAGTGTATAGACTTTCAGCCCAGGAAGCACGGGAGATGCAATGTGTTTACGAAGTGCCACAAATAATAATGCGCTCGTTGGTTATTAAATCACAGCGGCAGGTGGGAGAATGTGGGGAAAAAAGTTCCTTACACCAAAGCATCATGGATAACTTCCACAATCTGGACTAGAGTTAAATTTTAAAAGGAATTGTTTGATTCATTTATACGATTTTGGCGAGTGATAGACCGATATATCAGCCAGCTGTTATATTGAGCCGATATTTATTAATTAAATATTAATGTCGCCCTGTTGCATTGGCTGATATGCCCTTCTTTTCCATGCAATAATTTGCTGACAAGTGAAGGGAAAAAGCGGGTAAAAAGGAAAAATTTAAGGAAAAAAAATGGGAAAAAGAGGAAAAGGGAGGGCAAGTAACAAAAAAGGGGAAGAAAATGAAAAAAGAAAAGAAAATGGAAGGTAAATCACAAACTTAAAAAATAAAGAACACAAAAAAAGAAAAGAGAGGAAAAAGGACAAAAAGGAAAAACAAATAGAAAAGAGACCTGTTGAGCTACTTTTTGTAATAACAGTGCATTTCTTAATAAACTGACTCAATGCATTATAGGAAGAATAATAAGGTGTGTAGGATGTTTTTAACTATTCTAGATGTGACTTTGGTATCCAATAAATAAAACAAGAAAAAAATCTGTAATTTCCAGTATATTCTTTATTAATTCAACCCTTGAATAGTATCGTAATAGTCAGTGCTAAGTACTGCTGCTAGGCTAACACAGTGTGTCTACTAATAAGACTAGCTTTGTACAATTACTGAACAAATTCAACTGACAAACGAATAAACTACACTTTAGATTTGTTATGACATAATGCACCATGTTAAGACACTTTCAAGAAAATAAAAAGTTTGCAAGTGCATTTTCTAAGAATCTTCTCAAAATGTAATAACTTGTTACGTAATGTAGGAATATTTCTGACATGCATTGGGACAGTTTATTACAAAAGGCAGATTTATCACGAAATTAAATGAAAAAGTTCTTCCATTTTGGACAAAATGCACCATTATTAGAAAATGTGGCTCAACAGACATGGATTGTTCTTCACCACCAGATGAGGTGCAGTGCACAGTTTGCTCCCAGATAAATTCCTGGGTGGGTAGGCAGGGTATCAGTGAGCAGGAGGGGAAAAGTGTTGTGCGCCTGCGGGGTATTGGTAAACTCTGCTGACTTTTTCACTTTGGCCCATTAGTAGCATGATAACTCCATATGGTCATTCATTTCCTCCTTGTGCAATTAGGAGAGGGATAATGCTGGTGGTTTCTACAAGGAAATGAAGATTCATGTAAAATAACACTACTTTAATGGTCTAGCTTGTCAAACCACTTCTATTTATTACTTTGTTGTTTCCCTTTTATGCTGCAGATCTACACTCTAGCGTTTGGGCCCATAGTTTTGCAGTCCGGAAAAAAATTGTTTGGCTTCAATATGAAAAGACCTTCTAGAGTTGTGGGTTTCAAATAATGAGGTGGGCCTCCCCCGGGGGGTGCTAGAGGACTTCAGGGGAGGTGTGGCATGAAAAAAAAAGACCTGAATAAAAAAATCAAAAGTGTAAACATGTGGTTAACTTACTACAGTACATGTGGTTAGCTTACTACAGTACATGTGGTTAGCTTACTACAGTACATGTGGTTAGCTTACTACAGTACATGTGGTTAGCTTACTACAGTACATGTGGTTAGCTTACTACAGTATATGTGGTTAGCTAACTACAATACATGTGGTTAGCTAACAACAGTACCGTACATGTGATTGGCTAATTACAGTACACGTGGTTATCTAACTACAATACATGTGAACAGTTAACTACAGAAAATATATTTAGCTAACTACAGTACACATGGTTAGCTAACTACAGTACATGCCATGTAAATTATGGCAGAAAAAAAATCATATCAGCCATCACAACATACCCACACTGATACTAGAAAAAAATTTAAATATCAGCCCAATATATCGCCCGGCTGTTCTATCAGTCTAACGTTAGTTGTGACAAACTCGAAGTACTCTCAGTATTCCGTAATTAAACTTAATAAACTGCACTGTTTTCAGCTGAAGGATTCGATACCTGTGACCTGTTGCTGCCAGTGAGCTCGGACATGCCTGGAGGTGGTCAATACTTCCTACTATTTTAATAACCTTAATTCATTGCAGGTCTAACAAATAGAATAATCAGGGGCCATTGATCCATGCACAGCAAGGAATGCTGGGGGCTGTGAAGGACTCTTAGAAGGGTGTGGAGGGAAAAGGCTGGAAAATCCCCCCGGAGTCTTGTGCAGTTATTAATGAGATAGGGATAGCAACCAATTATATGCACATACCCGAGCAGGACGGCATGCACACTTTGGTGTACATAGGCCTGGGTATTGTTCACACAAGTATAATGAAGCACTGATGTCGAGTTTTGATTTAAATTTTCAGTAGTTTTTGATAGCATTATTCCATATGAACAAAATAACTTGATTGTTTTTTTTGTTTAGTTTTTTTGTCCATCTGTTTTTGTCAGCAATTTTATGCAAAAACTTCTGGACCAATTTCCGTGGAATTTTTAGGACAGGTGCAAGATTGTTCAGAATATATCCCATAAAATTTTGGGAAATGTATGTCAAAGTTCAAGGTCACCAAAATGTGTTTTCACAATGATCAGAGACAGGGAAAATCAGGAATTTCCTTTTCATTCATGTATACTCAGTTTTACATAGACATAGGCCTATATCGGTCATATCGGTTAGCTACGGCTGATGTAAAAGAAAATGGGTACCGGGCCCCCAAAAAATGTGTATGTGTCGATCACTATTGCATATGTAACCCTTTAGACCAGTGGCGGATCTAGACAGCTATTTTAGATGGGCCTAAGTGAAGGGGGTGGGCATGTATAACAACAACATAATAGCATTTCCGGAATTGAAACTGTTTTTTTTTTTTGAAATAAACACAAATAATTAACTATACATAGTTTATTTCTATTGACATTTACAAATAAATAAATATATTAAGGATATTGATCAACATTTCAGTTTGACGAACCAACGGAAATCGGTCTAGAATTCTGTTTCTGAGCTTGTGATTGGATGGGTACAGCTGTCAATCAGGCTGGGCCCCGCCCACCTATAGATCCACCCCTGCTTTAGACTATGGTCCTACTGAGCTGTCTCCATGCCAATGGAGCAAAGCCACTCCCTGATAGAGCGTGTAATATTCAGATAAAAGTTCTGCACTATATAGTAAATGGAGATTTAATTGAGTTTCTATTGCAGTTGAACACCCACCCCCACCCACATCACCCGCTATGGGCACCTTCCATACCAATGTGTTTCCCTGCGGCCTGAAGGAATTAATTACTACAATTTGTATCCCATCACATTTAACAGTACACTGTCTATACGAAGTGCTAGGGCAGAACCATTTTAACCCTTGTGCGGTCCTTCGGGTCAAAGAGACCCGGTGGCTCACAAATGTACCTTTTTATACGTACTGTAGGATGCCATTGCTTACTACTGAAAACAGTAATATATCCTTGGGGGGTGGGGTGATGAGTCTATGGAACTGAACTTTGGAATCTGGGTTTTTAAGACCCGATTGTAGGACACAGCCAGTGTGCCTTTTACGAAGGACCGCACAAGGGTTAAGAAAAAAAAAAGAGTTGTGATTTTTCTGGAATTGCACATCGCAGATTGCGCATTGCTATTTCAATTTCATTCACGATTTTCTTCAAATCAAGTTTCAGTTAATGAAAGACCGATATATATATTCTGGCCAATATATCGGCCTTATATTTCTATATTTTCTTTTTCTTGTATTGGTATTAGCATGTTGTGTTGGCTGATTTTTTTCTGTCATAATTGACTAACAGATGAAGGAAAAGGAAAAAAAAAGGGGAAAATAGGGGAAAATGATAAAACAGACAGGGGACAAAACAAAATAAGAGAGAAAAAAAAGGGAAAAAAGAAAAGAAAAGGTTTGGGGAAGTAACAAAATAGGAGGAAAAAGAAAAGAGGGAAAAAAGGGGAAGAAAGGAGAAAATGACAAATACAGCAAATGTACTTTTGTTCATATTAGTGTAACTGTCCATATTTATATTCTGTAGTAGTAATTGAAGTGTTCAATGTTTTCATTCAACAGAGAAAAGAAAATCAGTATCAACTCTGAATATCTGTTCAGAAATATCGGAGGCTTGTATTGGTTATCAGCTTAGGCCGATGGGGAAAAAAAAACATTGGCAGCAAAACCTCCATATCAGTCCATCAGTAAAAGAAAATTTTCTGAAATTTGTTATCATTTGATAGAACAAATATCAGTTTAGAAATATCGATAGCCTATATCTGTCATCGACTAAGGCTGATGTAAAAAAAAAACAAGAAAAAAACAGGTATTTGTATCGGCCCGCAAAAAGTCCATATGGGTCGATCACTACATTGCAGTCATACTAAAACACCGTGCAGCGAAGCCACAGTCAGTTGGAACAGCCTCCGTCATCTGTGTTGTCATGCAAACAAATATCAAAAGTATTATAAATTGCCTGCATTGCATGCTCGATGGAAATGAATAATTTAATCAGGGCTGGATATATTAAGATAATAATTATCTTGTGGTTCCAGGCATATTAATTTAAAGCATGATGACAGCTTGTGCATGTGTTAAGTGTGGGTGTAGTCCGTGACTCTACCTTTAGTGAAGGGGTTTTATTCAGATAAATATATAGTTTTCCTTTGTGGTGAATCAACACTTTCATTGACATTTTGCCCACATTAACGTCCTTTCTCTCTCCCGACTTTACATTAATGCATCTCAGAGGTGCTGTCATTTGAGCTGTTGTATTTTAAAGGGCAGACCTGCCCATGTTATTCCCCGTTGAACCTGTGTTTTTGTCATGCGTCTGAAATATAAATGTCTTTTTTCCTGTCATATTAATGTTGATATTTCAAAGAGCTGATGGAGAACAGGCACACATGTCCACATTGCATACTGCAGTTTTAATGTCGCAAAGGAGAACACTAACTTTATGTTAATCAGAATGTTCTCCTTTTATGAATCTCTTAACTTAAAAAAACATGATGTAAATGTCACAATGTAGTCACATGAACATGAATCTTTTAAATTCATTTGATTAAAGCTAACTTTGGAAATATGTGGCTCATATCATATGAAATCAACAGACTTTAAGAAAATTTCCCTCCTGATCCTCTCAGATTTTTCTAAAGTTTTTTTTACACACCTTATATATAACCTTATATATGATGGAAAAAACTTCCAAATTGTCAAGGCTTAATTGTATTGTGCTAAGAAATGTGAAAATATTTGCTTAAAATTTTGAATCGTATGTTTACAGAGAATGAGAACATTGACATTTTATTTATAGTGAACTTCTAAAATTCCCCTTTGGTCCACAAAAACTAATAATCATATTGGTTGCAAATGTTCTGTGCTGTATTTATTCTACCTGGAGAATGGATCTGTGGTAAATGAAGGTCCTATGTTATGTTATGGATGATATATGAACAGCTGAATTCAAAAATGTCTGTCCCACCTATCAGCATGTAACGTATAACATCACGTCATATGAACCCGCTTTATCCTCACTAGGGTCACTAGGGTCAGTGGGGGCCTAATCCAGCTACAGTGGGTGAAGGCGGGGTACACCCTGTATGAGTCCCCAGTTCATCACAGGGCTGAACATATATAGACAAACAATCACACCTATGGGCAATTTAGATTAACTAATTAACCTATCAGTGGATGTCTTTGGATGGTGGGAGAATCCTCTGTACCTGGAGAGAACCCACGCAGACACAGGGAGAACATGCAAACTCTACACAGAAAAGTCTGGAGTGGGATTCAAACCAGGGTCTTTCTTGCTGTGATGCACGAGTGCTAACCACTGCACCACCGTGCCGCCCTCACTCCTAATTCTGAATTCAATAATCCCTCTGCCATGGAAACATTTAATTCTTCTTTATCATTATTCCTGTCATTCTGCACACGTTCCTGGTCTTGTTGCAATGACGCACATATTCCACGCTGCCAACATTAGTATGTTGATTCATTTGAGCTGCTGCTTCATAATTATTATAAAAATCAATGCAAAAATCATATGTAGTTTCTGGTCTAACATGTTGACTAAATTGTGCTTGATGTCAAAATGTAGGTCAATTCCTGTATTTTATTCAGTGAAACTACCTATCCTACATGCTGATATTGACCTGTGAATCTGAAGGTGGGACAGATATTTGAAATGTTCTTGTCACAATAATATGACTTTTAAATCTTCCATATTAGCTGAACAAAAGACATTTAAAGGTAGTGAGTGTGTTGTTGGGAGGAGGTTTGTGCCGCTCAGCTCCTACTGTGTGTGTGTGTGTGTGTGTGTGTGGTCATCAGGTCTCTGTGCTGCAGGTGTGGGGGTACTGGTACCTGCTCCTCCCACATCCGTTTCCTCCACAGGGCAATGGTTCTGTAAATAGCAGAGATAGAAATAACTAAGTAAATCAATAAAACAGAGCCACAGATCTCATGTTGTCACAGAAGCAATACTTGCAAAAAAAAAGACATCTGGGAGGCATTTGGAAAAACAATATAGGCCTTAAACAAAGTTATTTAAAAAATCTGTACATGCACTTAGAAAGAAAACCCCTGATTATATACTAGAGCTGCACGATATTAGACAAAAACTGAGATTACAGTTTTTTTTTTAACCCTGTGATATATTGTGATATGAAAAACTACTCTGGGAATATAACAGTTGTGTGGTGTCGACAAATGGATCAGTGGTCGACACAGAACATATGTTTCAGTATCATCCTTCTTGTAGTTGAAAAAAATTAATTAAATTAATTAATTAAAATTAATAGAAATTAAAATTAATAATAAAAAAATAACTAAGTCAAATAAATAAATAAAACAAAAATAAATGGATACAAATAAATAAATAAATAATATTAAATAAATGAATTTAAAAAATACAAATATATACAAATACAAAAAAAAACAAGGCAATCGGAGACAGCAGACCTCTGCCAAGGCTCGATATGACGTCAAAACGTGACGTGATAGAGCCATAAGTGTTGACCCCATCTGATGTCTGAAGGTGAGACGATGTCAATGAAAAAAAAAAACCCCGGCAAATTCTATCTTGTCTAAATCTTGAGATATTACCACTGATGCGTTTTAGCTATTGACTTTAGTGTGACCTTTGACCTTCATTGCTCAAAATCTAATGGGTTCTTCCTTAACCCATTATCTATCATTCCTGAAAGTTTCATCAAAATCTGCTCAAGACGTTTTACGTTCTGACAGACAGACGGACGGACAGACTCCAATTTAATACTTGGTGGAGGTAATAAAATGAACTATGTGACTATTGTACACACGTACATTGCGATGTTGATGCTCAAACAATATATTGTGCAGCTCTATGATGTACATTAAATATATTCTTCTTCTTGGTCTTTTTACATCTTCGTCTTCTTCTTTTTAGTCTTTGTCTTCTTCTTCTTCTTCTTATTATTGTTGTTATAATTCTAAAAAAGATAGATTAAGATAAATAGCTGGTTGTGCAGCTGCAGAGTTTTCTCCTTCAGCCTGTGGAACACATTCTGCCACTTGTCTTCCTCTAGATGACACAAGGTTTAGAGTCTGGGGTCCACTGCAGTGCCCTCCAGCAGGTGGTTGTGTTCCAGTGCAGCTGTGTGACAGTTCACTGAGGACGGTTCTGCTGATGGTGCCAGTGTTTGGGGGAGTGTTCCTCATTGGGTACCACACTCTTCTCGATTGTGTGCTTTCACGGCACAATGAGAAGCAGTTTGGGATTTTTCATCGCTCAGCTCAGATGTTTAAGAAGGCTTACAACGTCCTCAGCGCGACAGATGTCTGAGTTATCCAGTGTGTCAATTTCACAGGTGTTTGGTCGGAGGAGAGCTGCTGCCACGGCCGGTTACTGTTGGAGATAGTGTTCAGTCGTTACCATGGTTATGGTGTTAAGAAAATATTTAAAAGTGCAAGCAAAAAATATATAAAAAATGTATGAAAAATATAAGAGTGCAATGAAAAAAATGCTCGGATGGTGTAAAATATTTGCCTTAGCATCTTTCTCAGTTTTGCTTGTTGACGTTTCCCTTTATTACGACTCGTTATTACATTTATTACGATTATTATTACGACTGCGAAATGTGGAAGTTGTGAGAAAGGTCTATATGCGGGTCAGCTTAGATTGTCCTTTTAACAGTTTTTTTTTTTTTTTTTGCTCTGATGCCTGTCGACCTGCTGCATCATGTTTGTTGTGCTCTTTGTGTACGTCATCAACTTGCGTGCTGTTTTTGTCTCGCCTGTCATCTTCTCGCCCTTTTCGTTTTGTGCACAGGGAAATCAAAATCCCACACCTCTGATTTAAAACTGGTTTGTGCATCCCCCCGTTTCAAAATCATTTGCGAACACGGTCATGTCTCTCGTCCCGTCTGAACCAATACGCGACAGAAACATAGAACATCGAACACATAGGGACATGTGACATCGAAACAATCCAAAATTACGGCCTCTGCTTTTTAAAAAGGGCATCACGTTTCATGTTTCATCTTAGCTGATTTGAATTGTCACAGTTGTATTGATTAACTGTCTCGCAATGCATCGTTACATTGAATAAACCAGTGAAAGCACTTAGAAAGTCTGTATTGTAATTTCATTCTCTACACCAGGACCCACCAATGGTTCCAATCCGGTCCATGGGATGAATTTACAAAATACATAAATTCCACAGTTAAGGCTGTGGAACTCATTTTAGTTCAGGTTCTACATACAGATCAATATGATCTACAGTCAAATAATCGTATAACAACCTATAAAAAAAGTAAGTCCATATTTCTCAGTTTGATGTGAAAATAATATTGTATCATATGTCTGTAAATAATGACAACTTCAAATTTAGGTCTTTGTTGTAGTGCAAAAAAAATACCTAAAATTATGGAAATATTACATTTACAAACTCTCCTGTAACAATAAAATGTGAAAAACCTGAAACCATTATCTGCTTCTGTTACTAAGTGGTAGGGTTGGGGGATATGGCCAGGTTTACCTTGAGAATGACGAATGTAGGATGAATGGTGGGGGTGAGGGGGTACTTGGACATGCACACAATTTGGTGTGTTATTTTTTGGGGGGGTGGGGTCAGTCCATAACCACGCATGCATGCGTGTGTTTCTGTCAAGTACGCGTCCATTTCCTTTTAATACTATGATGTGGTAACAGGACAACCCCCCCCACTCCCACTCCCACCACACACTCCCAACACACACACACACACACACACACACACACACACACACACACACACACACACACACACACACACACACACACACACACATACACACACACACACACACACTGGAGCAGGATGTGTGTCCAGGCCTCAGTATATTATTATATATGTATACAGTAATGCAAATATACAATGAAATGAAGAACACAACTATCTGTGGTGTGTGGAAGAGGCTAAAAGTTACAGAGAAAAAGGCATAAATATATATTCATGCCTTATAAACAAATATATATATGTGCATATGTAATGTATGTAGGTATGTGTATGATATATATTCAATATTTGTTATATATTATATACAATATATGTTATATATTCAATGCATATTGTATATACATACATGCTGGTTTATATACATGTATACAATGGATTAGTAAATATTCCACTAGAAAGAGCCTGTAAAGTGAATGGATCATAATGTGCAGACAGTGTTTTGAAGTAGATCTGAGACCAATATTCATTTGGACTAAAATCTTTTATCTTGTTAATTCTAAGAATTTCACATTTTGACCCAAGACTTGGCTGGGAAACTTGAGCCAACCAACATTTAATACTTACGTTTTGTTTATCAGTATCACACTTTGTAAAATTTAATTGGTTTTATTCCACAAACATTTTACCTGTACACCAGTGTAATTATTTTCACAAATTTTTTTTTGGGGGGGGGGATTGCACTAAAACAAAGACAAACTTTGATAGTAGTCATTATTTCTAGGTTATTACACTTATATTTTACTGGTCCAGCCCAATGGAGAACAAATCTGGGAAGAAAATGAGTTTGCACTATGCTTATTATCTGTTTCTGCTACCGAACTGTAAGCTCCAGATATTGTTGTGCATATAGCGTTTTAATCAAGCATAAAACCTGTGCATCTGTTGTCAGTATCCAGATTGGAAAAGGGCGACGGGTGACAGGTCAGGTGAAAATGGAAGACAGTGCTGTGACGCTCCATGTGCCTGAGAGTGTGCGAGCGGATCCATGTACATGTCGATTGTTGTCCTGCCGGGTCCCACTAGCACACTGACCTTTACTGGGTCAGCAGGAAGACATAGGGCCTTAATTACCTTCACAACAACTCTCTGAAATGACTTGAGGCTGGGAAGTGTCATGACCCAATTTACACACACCTAACATGTCCGTCAGCATCGGAGAGCTGGAACACGTCTGCCGCATGCCGCCCAGTTCACTTCCTAAAATAGCCCTTCAACAGGCACCACAGGGGAAGAGCAGGAGGAGGACAGATGTTATATTTTGAAGATTATAGAGCGCACCTGGAAATAAGCCGCACCCAATACATTTTAAAGGAGACGTATCATGCAAAATGCATTTTTACAACACAAATGTGTGTTGTCTATGTGTGAGGAGACCCTTAAATTATGAACAAAACCATCCACTCTCCTTTTCTCTTGATTCATTTCTTGTTGGACGGAGATGAAAAAGCTCTGTTTTGGATTTTCTATGCTTCGTACGTAAGATGTATCGATTAATTTAAATACCTCATCCCACCCTCAGCTAACTCCACCTATTGGTCACAGACACTTCTGCTCAGACTTGCACATCTGCCATTATTCTGTATTGTATCCCGGTGTGCGTCCGATATGTTGGGCTCTGAGCCCTGGTCGCTATGTGTGTTTTAAAAAAAAAAAAAAGGTTGGTATATGTTTTTAGTGAAAAACAGTAAAGAACTCAACTTTTTCCTACTCTGATTTCCCTTTTTTGTGTCAGTTTAGATTCAGTGTGTTAGTACAGCATGTCAAGTGGAAGAAAAACACTTAGAAAACAAATGTAAAATCACCCCGGTGAGATTGTGCTGGGGGAAAAAAAAAAGATGCCAAACGAGGCTCGGCCAATAGTCAACCTTTAATATAAAAATAGCTGTGCAGCACCAGGAGGGTTCAAATTCAAACTGTATAAACTATTCAGGTTCAAATACACAAATAACTACAGACTAATAAAAGTGGGTTTAGAGAAATATGAGCTCTTTAACTTTTAAATGTGTACTGGAGCAGCAGAGCATTGTGGGTACTGGAAGACTTCCACTGAATCCTCTGCACACTTGTGTGAGAGACTTTGTCACAGTAATGTTGTGATGTGTGTGTTTCAGATGAAGACGGTGAGTGTGGCACTGGTGTTGTGTCTCAATGTTGGAGTGGACCCCCCAGATGTGGTCAAGACCTCCCCCTGCGCCAGATTAGAGTGTTGGATAGGTGAGTGTACACACACACGCACACACACACATAAACACACACTAGTGGCATCAATAGCGATAATAATCAATATGTTGATTTTGACAATGTGCAACTTTACATTATGGAGTCTTCATACTGTCTGGAAAAGAAAACAAACGGTGCAAAGATGGTAAAGCAGAGGTGGATGAAAGTCCCCATTGGGTGTTTAGCCAATCATTGGACAGGATTCCTTCTTGTTCTTCTTGCTCTCCTTCTTTCTCCTCTACCAGCAGCACACGTTACGCAAAATAATATACAGAAGTTTATACTAAAACATCTCCAATAATTGAAAAGTAATAAGTTAAACGTATAGTAATTAGGGCACATAGACACTTTGACTAGTCAACACGTCGACTCCCAGAGGATAAGTCGACTTAAATTTGGAGGAGTCGACAAGTAGCATGTTACCCCCCCCCCCCCATCCCCTCTCTCTCAGCAGCTGACAATGTGATGATGTCATCACAACACGTCGACTCAACTTTGACGGATAAGTCGACCAGAAAAAAACTGAAATTGTTGATGCCCTAGTATAAACATTTTCGAAAATATGTGTCTCTTTCCCACTTTTGCGGGAAAAACTGATTTAATCGATTGTTGTTTTAACTGCATTTGGTGATCATAAGAATGCTTTATATTAGGTTTTAGCTGAGATTCTGACCTTTCTGTGGATATGCATCATTAGCATATGCATATCAAATTATGAATAGTTTCAGTCTGCCTCTCTACAGCCTGGCTGGCCAGGAACAAGTGGTTAACACAAAACTCAAGGCTAATATTTTGTTGTTGTTCAAATGCTGATGCTTGTGTCTTGTCAGTGGACATTGTTACGTTACAGTGGACTTTAATACAAGTTGCTCATTGCTAGACAGATGTGTGTCCGTGTTTTTGTTTGTTTAGTCGTGTGTGTGTGTTGTTCATCAGCTCACAATGTGATGACGTCATCGCTACACGTCGACTGGACTTCAGCTTTATTGACGGATAAGTCTCTCCACATTTGTCTAACTTGGAACAATATATTACATGTGCGATAAGATTGAATAAGACTCTCGATCGATGTTACGCTTCCCAGTCCCGCCCTCTCTGGGGCTGTCGGATCATAATGTCATTCACCTAAACCCACAGTATTTCACTGCTAGGCCTGGACAGACAGTTCTTTGGACACACTGAGGGTTTGTTTTAAGGCAACAGAATGGGAACTGTTTCTTAATGAATGTCAGAAGAACTATGAGTTATTAATTGACACCATAACCAGCTGGAATAAAAGAAACCAAAATCTACTCCAACAATAAACCTCGAGGCAATAAACAACTCAAACATTATATATGTTTTGGAGCACACCCCCACCTTTTCTGGTCCTACCCCACAGATGGCATGTTTCCACTATTGAAACTTCTGGGACTTATTTGGGGGAAACCACTTTTGACTGGGCCATGAATTAGCCTGGTCCTCTCAGGCGTGTGTCTTCATACAGAAATGTCCCTATGGGAACCTTTCGATAACATCATATCAAGGCAATTGCTATAGTAACTAACAAAAACCGCCAAAACAAAGCACAACAAGACTAGACGTGGACTAGGGATGGCGATATTTATTAAAAAATCACTGAGCATGATTAACCGATTGAAAGTGAACTGGTCGGTCACAGAGAAAAGAAAACAATTGCACGGCACGCTTCAGACACTTTTTAAACACGAGTCACACTGCGAGGTCTAGTGATGTTATGTTAAAATACTCACTTTAAACCATCACACATAGAGAAAATGATGTTACAGGGAATTCTCCTGCTAAATATCGTGTGGAAAAAAACCCTTACCGATTGCCACCAGCCTGTGTCAGTAGTCCACAGGTTGCCATAGCCCAACTGTCATGTCATTTTAAGTAGGCCTGTCAGATGGATAACGCAACTCATCCACCACGCTTTTGGGATTCACGGTGACAACTTGCTTTCCCAGTCTCTAGCTGCTATAGAAGTTCTAGCTTTGTGATTAGTTTACATTTTGAGCAAACGTTCTAAACTGGTGTGAGGTGTACCACATAGATGAATTTAGCTCTTCGTTCGCCATTAATAAAGTCCGTCTTGACTTGCTAATGTTCAAATTGATCATTTTTAAAAATGTGCTATTGAGAGATCACAAAAGCTTCCTCTTTATAGTTTACACTACAATGTAAAAGAGTTTGTGCAGTGGAATGACAGATGCAGGCTGTCTTTTTTTCTTTTGTTTGTTTGCTTTTTAACCGACAGCAGAAAATTATGACTGAACAACGTTGATGCGGTCAGCCATCTGTCAAACGGTCATGGGTTAACATCCCTAACATGGACACAGATGAAGTTGGGATGTTTGTTGCATTTGTGCTGTTGCTTTACACGGTAATGGTATCAGAGAATGAAAGAAGAAGAGCTGCTCTGGAAGAAGAATTTCACAGAAATGAATGAAACAGCTGGATAAATGCAAAGTTCTGCTTCGTCCTGTGGTAATTCCTCCAGCAACTACTCTTGAGTTGTTTGTCGTGATCTGATGATGTTATTTTGGACAACCAATCTGTGCGACTTCTACCTACCCTTGAGCAGGAACTCCGTTGGTTCCTGTAAAATTTCCAATAGGTGGCCCTATCGGAACGTCCCGGTCAGTGCGCATACCGTGAAGTTCCTGTATAATGGCCCGGAAGTTCCCATAGTCGAAACGCGCATATATAGTACATGCTCGGGCTCTTAACACACACCCAACAAAGATGAAAACAAAGTAGAAATCAAGGAGCAAAATGGTGCAGAGTGAGGAGGTGGATGCTCCTTAAATATGGTGTATATTTTGCAATCTGTTCATGTGCAAATAAACACATTTATTTTCAAGAGTGTGAAGGGAAATGGAAAATGTATGACTGCGGCTTCCAGATCAGATACACCCGTACACAAACACGGCATTAGAGTCACACTTAATCAAAACATGCAACAGTTCTTAATGACATTCTCTTTGTACTTGTAAAGACACAAATATCATCCTTAAGGCAACAGTGAAACAGAATCAGATAATTTCCATTTTCAGTTATGCAATGTATTTCTTAATAATGTGTACACTTGAATAGGATTTAGCTGCAGGAAGGTTTTTTTCCCCACCAAGTTGGATAGATTGTGTCCAGAAAAAAATGTCTATCTAACTTGATTTCTGTGTTTCTTTTCCCTCTAAGACAATTGATGTCTTTATTTAATTTGATGAGTTTATTTTCACTTCAGTCACTATTACCCCCTAAAGGGATGGCAAGGGGCATTGTTTTTGTTTGTCAGTACTGGACCAATTTCTATGGCATTTTCAGGAAATTTGTGAGGTGGTCCAAAATAGATCCCATTACATTTTGGTGAATGTAGGTCAAAGGTCAACGTCACCAAAATGTGTTTTTGCAGTTATCAAACATAAGGAAAATCAGATAATTCCTTTTCGTTCCTCTATACTCAGTTTTGCACATAGCTTTTTTCCTCTCATGGTTGAGGTGCATTGACATCAGAACCTTGAAGGACAAGTTAGAACTCTAGGTCAAAGGTCACGAGGTCACAATATAGGTCAAAATCTAATTTAGTATATAATTTTATAGCTGTTTATTTTACAGACTTCCGACGAGCACCAAAATGCTGGTCTTTCAATTCTGCATCTTGAGTGTAAAGGCTTTGACTTATTGTTAACCCAAGAGGTCAGAGGTCACTCTGTCAGTACCTAAAAAAATCAAATAGACTATAACTAAAAAAGTAGTGGAGATAAAGACTTTACTATTCTTGACAGATAAGAAACCTGGCCTGGGCTTCACATTGGTGTCATGACATTTGACCTTGAGTGACCTTGAAAGATCATACCCATAGTCTTACATTTTGAGAGGGAGATGTACATGAGGCGCCAGGGTTTGTTGTGCCTGGTACCACTTTCTTATTTTGATATTCAGATTCTCTCTTCAGTTATAATTTTTTGGTTGTTTTTTTCCCAGTATTAAAATGAATGAATTAACTGCTGTTTATACATCCAATCTGTTGCCAGGAGCGGTGCTTCAGTGCATCACTGACTGACAAAACAATCCTATTTAAATTCTCTATCATCCATGAGCGCTCCTCTATCCATTCATAGATTCAATGGAGGTGGAAATAACAATGAACTGCTGAAAAAAAAGGTGTAATTATGTCAAACTCTTCCTCTTTCATTGACGTTTTTTTCTGACTCATCCTCGCAATAAGCCATGGTGAGGTGTGTAATAGTAAAAACCTATTTTATAAAGGTGTGGAAAAAGCGGCTCACAGTTGAAGTGGTCTGCTGTCAGCGTTGACTCGCCTCCATAGTTAAGGATCCTCTCTTCCCAAGGGATCTGAATTCACCAGGCCTCCGTCAGCTACAGATGAAGCAGAACTGCACAATGTTAGGCAGTACAAAAGCAATAGAACCATCTCTGTCAAATGGGAAAGGCTTAGAACCATTGTCTGAGTCCCCTGAGACTCTTCGACTCTGAGGAAAAAGAAAGGAAGGACATTAAAGTGGAAACGCACTTCTGAAAGTTTTTGAAACATGTCAGCCACTTACGGATGCTGACATTCTACAGACCTGCCGCTTAGTTTTTAAAAAGGAACCTGAAAGGGAGGAGGAGGTGATATCCTAAAATGCACTTAGGTATTTAATCTTTTATTCATGCCTTACCTTGTAATAATAGAACTATTTCTGCCAGTAGTTGCTCTTCCATTGGACATCTGCACAAAAAATATTGACTAAACGCTCACAAAAAACAGAGGAGCGTAATGTTCGCTTTTTAGATTTAATCACGAATGCGATGATTCATTAATTTAGCATCACTAGATGACATGAGAAGTCATTTCATAAACATGGTGACAAACATAAATAATAGTGTTAATTTACAGATAATTAACACTATAACACATAATTATTAGGGGTGTGAGAAAATATGTCCTGCAGTACATCATGATATTACATTTCATGATACTGTATCGATATTTTTTGGTACAAATACATATATGGTGAGGGTTAATTTTTCTTTTTGTTAACACTTTATTATTATTGAATGCTGTTTTATTTGTAAAATAATAGCTATTTGAAGGGCCCTAAAATAACTTTTTTTTTGTCTGTGACTACTTGACATTAGTTCCTTTGTTAGGATTGTACAAAAAAAATGTTATGATGTTATGAATATTTGAGCAAGTTCTTAAACTGTAGCGTCTGTAAAATATAATTTAGGTTTAAGTTTTTACACAGGAAAATTTTGTGCAATAGCATTCCAACCTCTTCTAATCAAATAAATTTTTTTTCTGATGCAATTCAAATGCAAACAACAACCGTATCATGGTATTGTATCCAAGTATTGATTTATATTTTATTGCCAGATTTTTGCCAATGCACACCCCTGATTACTAAAGATTACCCTTCTATCTCATACTAAATGGGAAAAAAAGGTTGGATTTCCTGTTCCACACTTGTCCAGCATGTTTCTTTTGAAACTCTTCTTCTTCACTTATCGTAATGCCATTTTTTCCCCATTCACGTGACTCTAGTGGCAGAAAATGGTCTTTCCATTGCGATTTTACATGTTATACCACTTGCACTGTGATTGAAAAACCACCCTATACAAATGCAAAAAATTTTAATTGATAAATTTGTTTTGGAGAAATTGCCTTTTTCCCATTTGGGAAATTTGTGTGTACAAGTTATAGTTGGGTTAAATAAAGTAAAGTACTTTGTCATTATACATTGTACAACGAAATTTGTCCTCTGCATTTAACCCATCCTTGATGCCATTGGGGTAACCCGCAAGGAGCAGTGGGCAGCCATGCGTGGCGCCCCAGGAACCATTTCCAGATTCAAAGCCAGGCTAATGGTCAGAATCACCTGGCTGGAAGATTCCCCCCTAACAAACATGCTTTTGGGTGATGGGGGAACCCGGAGGAAACCCATCCAGACACAGGGTGAGAAACTTGCAAACTCCACACAGAAAAGACCCACATGGTCTGGGAAACGAACCCGGGTCTTCTTGCTGTGAAGCAAGAGCGCTAACTACCGCCGTGTAAATTGAGGTTCAGTGGAAATGTGACTAATTGCTACAGTGAGGTTGGTGTGGAACTTGTAATAATGGAGGCGAGTTAGTCCACAGGGCAGGTACTTACTATATTTTCCGACTCTTAAGACACTACTTTTTCCTGACGTTTGTGAACCCACCAGCTCAAATAATGATGTGGCTAATTTACGTTTCATACACTAACTATTGGTCCGACTATTGAAGAAGGAAGTAGAGCTGCTTGTACGTAAAACCAGGCAGTCGATGGTGAGATGCTGGAGACAGGGTGGGTACGGCTTGTAGTACGGAAATACAGGACCTTGACTGTGCATGTGAAGACCTGGACCTCATTGACTCCCTCTTTCTCAAATATTGAGACCCTTGAGATCAAGAGGAAACCAGATGGTCTCGGTCCCATCAAATCAAACTGAAGCTCTATGTATTTTAGCTCCAGGAGTGGTTTTGATATTGTTTTTTTTTTACTTTATTTTATTTTATAAAGAACACTATTGTGATTAAATGCCAGAATTGGATCTGACATGAGACCTGCATCTTGTCAGTTTGTAGGATAAAAAAACTAAAAATTGGACATTTATCTAATTATTTACATGAAAATAACTTTAATATATTTACCCATCAATATAATGCATGTCAAATCTCTTCAACCTTTTACGTCAATATGAGCAAATCTGAATTCTAAATAGATTGCAGATTCTTTGTTTTGACAGTGGGTTATAATGGGGTGCATTAATTGTAACAACAGTAGATTCTTTCCCTGCATAAATCATATATTATTTCCTGCAAAACTTATCAATACATCCTTCTTTGCCTTGTGAGCACAATTTGATCTGCTTTTAATCTATATTCAGCTCTTCTTCAACCCTCATCGATTGACTCTCATCAATATCTGAATCTCAGAGCCTATTTGTGTTTTTCCAAACCTTGAATTTATTTTCCATAAGCATTTAATAAAAAATAAGACTTTCTTTAATCCTTGATATTTTGTTTTTTGTGTATGTTTTTTTTCCCCAGTGGATTCTCATTATTATATCCTGAATGGAGTTTCAGGGATATCGTGTTTTTGGTTCCACTGCTGCCTCCGGATGTCCTTTGTGTTAATGCGATAACTTTAAAAATTTTGGGTTTACAAATTCCATGTTTTCTATATTTGTGAATATCATGGAGAGGAAGAACCGATTGGATTTTGGACAATTAAAAGTTTTAAATCACTAAACACCTTTTTATTCATATCTCTAGAATTATTTGTCTGATTGACTTTACATCAAGTTAAAATTAAAGGTCATAACCCAGGGATGTCTCATGTCACGACGTCATAGTGGTTTGGTTAAAGATGGGTGGTATTTGGGGAACTCTATTCCAATGACGTAAGTCGAGTTTACCTCATAAAGACCTAGTGTGACATTTGTAGCAATTCTCAAATGAATTTTTTGCTCCATTTAACCTTTCCTAGGTGATGTATCATCATTTCTTATAAAATTATTCCCTGCATTTTGCATTTTTTTCCAGTAAAAATGCTGTATTTTCCCACATTTAAAACACTGATGATGTAGATGTTCATTAAAGTTCAGAGTAAATATAAACATAATTTCCTCAAAAATAGACAAAAATGAAGAAAAAGTGACTTTCATGGTTAAATATATCATTACCTAAAAATAAACCCAGTCTCTCCATTCACTGCCATTGATCTAACTCCATGGGTTTTACTGATGAATCAATGTTTTTGAAGATGATGGTATTTCCATGGCAACCATGGAGCCTCTGATCGTCCAAATGAATCATATTTGAGCACCATGAAAAGATGAATAACTGTATTTTACATCAATTATATACGAGGATTAATGGATCAACGGGTATTAAACATTTTTGATCAGTAGGTGGTTTCGGTCGACAGTGGATGTTTGGGTCTTTATTAGTTAAATATATGATTATTATTGATTTCTGAGCTTCTTATTGAATAACAAATTTTTTTTTATGTGGCATGTGCTATTGTGGTGTGCTTATCATGTATTTTTCTTGGCAGATCCATTGTCGATGAGTCCACAGAAAGCCCTAGAGACAATTGGAGCCAACTTACAGAAGCAATACGAAAATTGGCAACCAAGGGTGAGTGGGTTCATATGACCCAGCCTCCAGCTTTCTCTTCTCAGAATGATTTCACATTCTTTCAGTCACAACACTACATATTACACACAGCCTGCATCCACGCAAATATGCTTTCATCTTAAGAAATCTCTGGAAATTACTTTTGAAGCAATGCTAAAATAATTGTGCGCGAGTTACGTGTCTGACACAGCTGAAGGGCTCATGATCAGGGGGAATAATAATGCCACATCTCATGGTAATTGCTCAGATGTACAACTTAATATGGATCGGATAGAAACATGTTTAATCAACAGCTGGTGGTCAAAGCTGACGTGCTCCTGAGCAATAATGTGACAGAGGCACGGTGAATCACAGAGATGCAAATGGGGATACCTACGTAATCGTTCCCAAAAGTTTATGTTCTTCGACTGTTTGCTTTATGACACAGATCTGGAGTTTTACAAAGGTAGTCAAAAAGTGTAATGGGAGAGAAGTTGCAAAGCACATCAGTCAAATGATAGCTGATATGTCAATCTAAGAAAGGAGTTGAGATTTTTACGGTCAAGGACTACACTTCAGCATATTTCAGGACAATAGACAGGTGTGATGATGAGACAAATTAAAGGGTCTAAAAAAAAACCCTTTGATCATTCAGTACGTTTACATGCCCATCTACGCTGAGCTATTGTCAATAACTGAGCTAAGGATTTAACTGGACTTTCCCAGCAAGAGAATCGAATTATTGAGGGAGGTACGTTTGACTTCCAGACACTAGGTGGCGCTACAAGCCCTTTTGCGGTGGCATTCTTCCAGTTGGTGTCATGGATAGAGAACAATTTGTAAACAAACATGGCAGATTTGAAGCAGATGTAGTAGGAGGAGGACAACAACACCAGGCGAAGACAATGATGCAACAGCTCAAGACATTTGGGGCAAACTTTGTCTTCATATCTTCATTGTTGTCGTCTTTGCTGTTGTGGTGTTGCGTCAGTGTACTCCTGTCCGTCGATGCTTGGGGCTGGGACTCAGTTGGTGATGGAGGAGGATTGCCCGATTCTGAAGGAGAGGTTGAACGACTCCTTGGCTCAAAGAAGCCCAATATTTTTTGCTGTTCTTTTTCCGTGCCATTTACTGTGCATGCGAGAAAGCAGAGAACGTCACATGTTAGCGTCAGCATATCAAAAGTAAGACATGCAGCTTTAGTTTAATTATATATCTATATTATACATAGCACATGAAAATGAATTTGATATGGCGGTTCAAATGCTGAGGTTAGATGAGCAGCTACAATTAACTACTCAGATTCCACCGACGATAATGGGTGTTTTTGAGACGTCTTTCCTATTGGGCCGTTGAATTAATAAAATTGGGCCTCAACGATGACAGACACGACATTATTATATATCGAACCAGTTGGTGTCACAATTTTGTGTCAGCAATGCTGTTTTGACTGTTTTTTGTTTTTAAATCTCGGAGGGACTTTAAAAAAAAAAAAAAAATCCAAGGAATGTTGGCCAGGCGGCATGTGAATGTACTGACTGAGTAAGATGAGTTAATGCGAGATGTTTATGAATGATAGTATATTGAACTCCTAACAACTTCTAGACTCTTTAAGTTAGCTCTTCAGAGTAGATCACCAGGACATTTGATATGTAGTTTAATGTCATTTCATTTAATTGAATTTAACTAAATTTAATTTAATTTATTTATTTGGTTACAGGACAGTATGTATTGGAATTAGTTACAGAGAATGAGATGCACACATCATATTTAGCAGAGAAGCTAAGTTACTTCTGTTGTCCTGGACAAACAACCAACGACACAAACATTACTTAGATTACAAAGTGCAAATATACTGGAGGAAAAGCATTAATACTACTTCAGAATATTTAAAAATGACTAGATATTATGTTTTTCGAAGAGTTAAAGAGAAGGCAAGGTTTATTTGTGTCACACAATTCTTACACAGGGCAGTTGACACCGCTTCACAAAAATGAAAAATAGACAGGTTAAAAACACACAATTACAGTTCAAACATGATCAATTAAAAACATATTTATCAATCAAGTAAAATAAAGTAAAAGGTCAGAGGTCACATAGAACCATTTCAGTTGTTATATATTGAGTTGAAGAGATTTGTTTGACACATGACTTTGACACAGAGTCTAATTCATCTTTGCTATGTCTACAGAGAGATTCAGTCTCTGCATTTTAACCCTCCAAATATACACCCAGCACCTGTCAAATGGTGTAAAGTTGTGAAATCATGTATTGGATTGTAGAGATATGAACTAAATCTATTTACACTGATGGATTAGTGTGATTCTGGAGGGACGAATGAGTCCCTCCTTCAAGATCTTTGACCAAACCATCGAGAAGTGATGCGGTGGGATGAGAACCACTAAGAAACGACCTTTAGAATCTAAGAAAAAAGTGTTTGAATTATAGCATCATTCCTGTCATATTTCATATTTTACAAGCTTGAAAGTAAAATAATGGCAGCTGATGCTGAAGGCGTGACATTTCATCCACACTAGTGACTTTGTTCTAAGCTGGTTTAGATGATCATTACTATACCTTACACATCAGATTTTTTGTTTTACTATAATAATAATATAATAATTTTTAGTATTATTTTACTATGACTAATTTATGTCTAATAGAGCTATAATGTAAGCTTGTGGCTAAAGTCACAACATACAAATACTGTTCTGAAAATTAGAATATACTTAAAACGTGCATGCATTTCTGTATCTGTAATGGAAATGGTTACTATAGTATCTGTAATGGAAACGGTTACTATAGTATCTGTAATGGAAATGGGTACAATAGTATCTGTAATGGAAAGGGGTACTATAGTATCTGTAATGGAAAGGGGTACTATAGTATCTGTATTGGAAACGGGTACTATAGTATCTGTAATGGAAACGAGTACAATAGTATCTGTAATGGAAACGAGTACAATAGTATCTGTAATGGAAATGGGTACTATAGTATCTGTAATGGAAACGAGTACGATAGTATCTGTAATGGAAATGGGTACTATAGTATCTGTAATGGAAACGGGTACGATAGTATCTGTAATGGAAATGGGTACTATAGTATCTGTAATGGAAACGGGTACGATAATATCTGTAATGGAAACGGGTACTATAGTATCTGTAATGGAAAGGGGTACTACAATATCTGTAATGGAAACGGGTACTATAGTATCTGTAATGGAAAGGGGTACTACAATATCTGTAATGGAAATGGGTACTATAGTATCTGTAAATGGAAATGGGTACTATAGTATCTGTAATGGAAACGGGTACTATAGTATCTGTAATGGAAAGGGGTACTACAATATCTGTAATGGAAACGGGTACTATAGTATCTGTAAATGGAAATGGGTACTATAGTATCTGTAATGGAAACGGGTACTATAGTATCTGTAATGGAAAGGGGTACTACAATATCTGTAATGGAAACAGGTACTATAGTATCTCCAGTGTTGTACGTGAACGCGTTCATTGAACGATCGTTCATGAACTATATCATATTTTTGAAGAACGTGAATGCTTCGTTCACTTTTGCCAAATGAACGGGAAGTTGTGAACGCAGTTATTCTGGCATTTATTGAACTGCGCCCTTATGTAGTTCATATTTCGTTCTCATCACGTTGTAATTATTGAGTCCTATAAGGTATAAAATGGGATCAAAACACAGCATTATCATAGATGAGAGAGAGGGGGGGGGTGCAGAGAGTTTTTGGGAGCGGAGAAAAAGAGTTAAATGTACAGAGTGTGACCGGAGCAGATGTTGTCCCGTTCTTGAAAATAAACATTGAAAACGAAGCTCACTGAAACCACTCCTTGTGAGAGGGAAGTTAACCCCGGGGTAAGGTACTTACTTCCGCCCTGGAGGGGCAGAGATTTCCCCTGATTTTTTGACTACAGGATAACGTCAGAAACGGTTAATAATACGTTTACAATAATAACACAAAAAAGAACAAAAAAAAGAACGAAAAAGTTCATTTTAGGATCCATTAACTTCTAGTTCATAATTTGGAAGAATGAACGATGAACTGAACTAATTCATATTGAGTAACTTGAACTGAACCTTGAACTAGTTCCTAATTAAGGTGAACTTTCCCAACACTGAGTATCTCTAATGGAAAGGGTACTATAGTATCTGTAATAGAAATGCTCTCAAGGAATAGTACCTATAGGAATAGTACCCGACAAAAAGTGGAGTTGAACTGGTACCATGTAGTGGAAACACATCATTCCTCTCTGTTGAAATACAACACTACTTTGTTGGTATTTGGGAGACATGAGTACCTTCCTCCCTCTGCTGTTGACGTCTTTGAACATCAGTACTACGTATAACTCCTTTGAAAGATTCATATATATGTTTGTTTTTTTTTAATCTCCTATCCTTGAGCATATGAGAATTTGTTGAATGCGTGTTGTAGACTAAATATATATTGAAGTGTTTACTCAGTTCAAAATGTTGAATGAGTTCATTTTTGAAGTTGAGTGTGTTTTTATTTATTGTGCGTTGCGTACCGTGTCAGTGAAATGCCAACAAGGTTTTGGTAGTGAATAATAGTTCTTTGGAGAAGTCGAATCACATACGCTTGTAAATTTAGCTTTGTGTACATTCCTGTGTGTACGTTGGTATTCTTTGGAGCAGCAGTATTCGCTGTCCTTAACCACTATCTGTGAGTCAAGTATCAAAACTGCAAACGTTCCTGGAGGAAATGATCAGGAAGGTGGAGAGTAGGTCTGTAACCAGAGGTGTCAAAAGTACTCCCATTCTGTACTTATGTAGAAGTACAGCTACTTGTGTGAAAAAATACTGTGGTAAAAGTACAAGTACTGATTCATCTCCTTTGTAAAAGTAAAAACGTGTACAACTGTAATAAAGGAAAAAGTAAAACTGCATTTATTTTTTTGCCATATAGATGGAATAATACTCATTTAACCAGGAAAATATCCGAGAACTTTCAAAAGTATTCAAAAATAAAGCAATAATTAAAGTGAGTTACCGTGTAGATAATGTATTTTATTGAGTCACAGTACTCCGTTTAGTGGGTATGGTCAGGACATTTAGAAAAAATGGAGAGAAAAAAAGTCACAATTGAGACAAACAAGATATAAGTACGAGATTAAAAAATGCATAATTATGAGAAAAGAGTTGAAATTATGAAAAGTCACAGTCATGAGATGATTCATTATAGTTTCCACTGATTTTCTCTCTGAAGTGACTTATTTTTCGTACTGTCACATCTGTTTGGTTTAAAAAAGTAACAAGTGTATTCTGAGAATGTAAGGAGTATAAAGTACAGATATTTATGAACAAATGTAGGTTCCAGAAAAATAAATACCGTATTTTCTGGACTATAAGCTGCTACTTTTTTTCATACGTTTTGAACCATGAGGTTTATACAAAGGTGCGGCTATTCTGTGGATTTTTCTTCCACCACTAGGGGCGCTCTAATCGGAATTAGAATCAAAACTACTGAGATCAATCAATGCAAAGAAGAATACCTACTTTTTCTGTAGCAGATAGAACATATTAGTTAATTATTTTTCAAATCCTCACCCCTTCATCATGGAGACAGATGTGACACTTCTGATGTTGATCAACTCTGACACAGAAGAAGACGACTTCATGGGTTTCAGTGAAGATAATTAAAGTGGTTTGTGATTTAAAACACGGGAAAAATTAAGATTAAATACGGCAAATAATACTTGGTTCTGTTCCGTTTTAATCAGCGAAATTGCTGCTGTGTTAAAAACACACTGTTAGGAAAAAACCTGTTCAGGTACAAACATGTAACTACATTAAAAGTTTAAAATCACTCTGTACATGCAGTAAATATCCGATTTTTCAATAGATGTCTGCGTCTTGTATATTGTTTTTTAATTAGATTTTTAAAAAATACATCAAATACGGAAGAGGTCCTAGATTCTGGATCACTTTGAAATGTATTCTCCATTTACCACAATGTAAAATTTCAAAGTGATCCAGAATCCAGGATCTCTTCCGGATCATCACCAAAGTCTAATCATTTGTTCCTTGTGACACCCCCAACAGACAAACTCCGGCAAAACCTCTTCAGTGGATCTCTCTTCATTTGGAGGGGGGGGGGTCTGCCTTGGCATAGGTTTGTCCTCTCAGAGAGCATTTCTAATTCGTACTGTGACCAAATGTTTGTAATATTTGTGTAAATTCTTGCTTTTGGACTGTATTGTATTGTATTCTAGTCTAGTCTAGTCTCGTCGACACTTTAAATGACTTACTTTCTGCTCTAAATAGAACAAACATATGACCTTTTCTGACCTAAAACTAACCAGACAACAGAACACCTGGAAGTACCACCTCTACCTGTGAAAACTAACAGATATAATCATAAAAAAAAAAAAACAACAACCCTGTGTGCTCTGGTGTAAACTACCTTAGTCTGCAGCAGTTGAGTCATGTTAGGTGTCTCATCTCCAGATCCACAGAATAACAACACTATCCGTGACAGTTGACTAATATATGCGTCTAGACACCGAATCTTCCCTTGAACCCAAATTGTAAATGAACCACTGAGGATGTGTAAAGGAGAGGGCGCTAATGACAAAACCAGTGAATAAAGGGACTAAAGCCAGTGTTTGTTTAGGAAATCATCTATTTGACTGGTTCACAAACTTTCTCAACTCAACACCCACCCATCTGAGATGTGCGAAATAACTATGTAAAGTAGTGTTTTGTTTGTCTTTAGTTGTCAGATTGTTTAGGTGGTGTTTGTAATTAAAATGACTGGATTATTTTAGTTTTCCCACATTGTTTTCGAATATTATTCCTCCCATATTAATGAAAGAAAGCTCTCCACACTTAAAAGATTATTCATATTCATACATATTTATGTCTGTAATTTAAGCAGCGTGTGGCGTTTTGTTTCTGAAACAACCATCCCTGCGGCCCAGATTGATTCTGTTCCAGAGTGATGCATGAAATGATTACCCATCAGGCCTTATGTCTACAGTAGGGACGGGAAGATTATCCAATACCTATTGACACGTGCGTCTACAGTCCGAGTCCATCGGTAGAGAAGCTGCGAGTGAATTAAAAGTTTGAATGATATTACGATGCATCGGTTACTGAACGTTTGTAGCAATAACATTTGATCTGTTCAGTAGAATAAAAGTTTAGTTGCATTTAGTTGCTTCTCTTACTGCTTTTTTTTTCTTTTCTGAATGACTGATACAGGCTGCTGATATTTCTAAGTCGATATTTGAAGTCAATATGATTTTTTTTCCCTATAAAAACAAATGTCCGAAAATCTTCTTTTATTACAATTAGGAAATACATTTTTACATGTCAACTAATCAATATGAACAAATGTCCACCTTTTTTTTTTCCATTTTCTCTCATTTTTCCCCCTTTTCTTTTTCAGTTTTTTGTTTTTGTTTCCTGATTTTACCCCTTTTTGTTACTTCCTCACCTCTTTTCCTTTTTACCCTTCTTTCTTCCTGAATTTTTCTGTCATTTTTATCCCCACTTTTTTTTTCCCTCTTCATTGCCTTTTTCTTCTTTTTTTCCTTTTTTTGTTTTCTTCCCCCCATTTCCTCCCTTTTTTCTCTACGCCTCCCTTTTACTTTCACCAATCAAACCTATAAGTATCGGCCTTTCATTAATGCTCACAATAACAACTTGTAAAAATAAACCCATACTGTAGATGTATTTTAATTGTCATCAGGCAATATATGAAGACATTGGCTTGTTTATTGATGGTTGGAAAACTGTCAGATTAATCAATATTCTCCACAAAATCTACACAAAGGTCTCCAGTCTTGTGAACATGTCAGCCTGATCTATGGAACTGATCACTTTTACAGGTCACTCTTCCATCTCATTATAGGAATATAGAGTTTCCTCTGAATCTATAGAGCAGTCTTAAGTCACTGGGATTCATCCTGAACATGCTTTAGTTATTATATAACAGCCATTAAATATATGGCCTTTTGCTGTGTGAAATAGCACCTTATTTCCCTGAAGCTTAATGTTCTATTTTATAAAGTTTCCTCACTTTTTATGATGTTAATTAAGGTTGAATACCCCTGCTGTAAAAGGTGAAGTGTGGATGGAAATAAATGGAGAAGAATAGCTTACCTGATGACTGCAGCTCTGCTACTGTTGAATTAGCAAAGAGTTTATCTCATTTAAACCTCATTTTGGAAGAAATCTTTACAGTCGCACCATGTCACGTGTCTGTATTTAATATTTAACGTGCACCAGTCTTCTTTAACCCTCATGGTCAGCAGAAGCACTCACTGTTTTGGCTGCTGCCCACTCGATTTTTCTACTTCAAAGCGACCCCCCCCCCCCCCCCCCCATGGCTCTCATTGCCCATCTTTATTTTCTCTCTCGATATTTGTCTTTGCCTGGGACTTGGTCCTTGTGTGTCTTGGGGGCATGTGTTTTGTTTGCACCAGACTATAGTAGAGATGACACACTTGTGCTAGTTGTTAGCTTTGAGCTACAGGCTCATATTGTATGCACTTGATCCAGCATGCAGAGAACTGCACACTATATCACAGCAGAAGTAGCATATGGACTTTCATTTGGTGTCTGACCATTGACGTTGAAACTAGGGCTGCACCGATTTGTCGACATTGTCGACTAAAATTGAAAGTTGAAATAGTCGTAAATGAATTCCATTGCTGACTATTGTAGCCAATTGCATTTTTCCAACAGAGTGAGACATCTCACTTGATTATAATCTCTGATGAGAGTTGCTCATGTGACGGTAACATACAGTTACAAGTACCAAAACTCAGAAAGTTTGGGAGCATTTTAGCCTGGATACAGTGAATAAAGTCTACTGGAGAGGTTTGTACAGCAGCAGGTACAGCATGGCAGTACCTCGGTGAGGCACAAAAGATAAAGCATGTCAGACAGTTGAATGAAACGGAGTCTGACTTACCTCAGTATGATTCAAGTCAATATGGTTTTTACGACATACTGTACTTTGGACATTTTATAATTGTATTTTTGTTATAAACGAGAGCTTGAGTGTTATGTCAGACTGTGCCTATTTAAAATGAAATGCATGCAGTCTGAAGAAGAGAGTGGACCAGAGCTGGGAATATTTGACCTAACCTGATGGTACCTGACGAGACCCGGCGGGTTTGGGCATAATTTTTATTATTTGAATCGGACCCAGGCTGGTTTGGGTCTGACATTTAAGGCCCATTTCATGCTCTACCATGGGGGCCCTTCCTGCAGATGAGGCAGACGTGCACACCCAGCGCTGTGACTAACTGGTTTTAGATATTCAATAAAACATAGTTTTCATTGTACTTATCTTTCTTGTGTTTATCATTTGCCACATAATTAAATAAACTTCATGCTAAATTTAAGAAAAAATTCAGAATTATGCGACTAGTTGACTAATCGTTTGGCAATCGAATAGTCGTTAGTTGCAGCCCTACTTGAAACATCTTAACAAATGTTGATAAGTTTAAGAGTTTATTCAATTAACAAATACACACAGAGAAAACCTTTGATGTCATTTCATCTCAGCTGAGAGGGGTGAGGACCAAAAGAAGGCAGAAAAGCAACGCGGCTCCTCGTTCTGAATTCAAATGGAACTCACTTCCCGGTTTCTCCTCTAGCCAAAGAGTTTTGTTAAAACACAAACCCCGCCCAGTGACATCACTCACTGAACAGGAAGAAAGGGCATGTGGTTACATGGGATTGGTAGGTTGGGGGAGCGTCATATTACACAGTTTCATGAGAACACCTCATTGGTCAAATTGCCTCTAAGGCGTGACCCATTCCTAGGCGAGAAAATATTAAGCTGAGACAAAGGAATTCTTAACATTCCTTTGTTCACTTAGTAGAAAATTTCTACTTCAGGAATTCAAAATACATACATAATGGTATATTTACTTCACAAATGTCACTGTCTTTATATACGCCTTTGGACTACAGGATCTTTGGTACATTTTTATGCTTTGTCTTCGTGCCCTCCAGTCTGTCCACAGTCTCACACCTTTTTATAGCACCCTTCCCTCTTGGCCTTTATTCCCAGATGGTATTTTCACCTGCGTCTGTGCTGTTGTTATATCAGACTTTCTTCTGAAATGTAAAAGCCCAGACTGGATCAGTCAAGCATGCTTTTGTTTCTCAGACACATTACAAAAGGAGAGCTGATTGGGATACTTGGCTTCTTTCACTTTCCCTTTGAGCGTTTCTTCCTGACATGCCTACTCTACTCCTTTATTCCCTTTCAAGCTTTACTTGTTGTCTTTCATTTTCTCTGTGTTTCAGTCTTTGTTTTTATGTCTTTCTCTGTATTCTCTCTCACGTGTTTTGAATTGTATTTGGATGCTCTCCGCTTTTTGACTGGTTCAGATGTTTAGTTGTTACTGAGATGAAACCTGACACCTGCTTTTGCCAAGTAGCCTTTTAAACATGCTACTGTGCAGCTCAAGGTGAAAATCGCACTTCTCTTGAAACACTTCAGGTTCTTCATATTTGTTCAGAGTAATTCAAATATTTTGTGAAATTCTACTTTGTTTTGGTGTAAATATATGAAAATATTAACATTTACAAAGAGAAAAACATTGGAGTTGTAAGTATTTATAGGTTATCGTGATAACATTTTACTGGTCTGACCCACTTCAGATTGAATTGGTCTGAATGACAAAACTAAACTACAATTATTATTAATGTGTTAATATCTATGTTTTTGCATTTCACAAATTCATACCAGGGGCTGGACGAGATTTGCGGGCCAGATTTGTGCCCCCCCCCACCCCCTCACCAAAAGCTTTGGTAACACTTTACATTACTAAACTTGCTCCAGTGTAGTTACAGGTACATAGTATGTTTTTATCCTCTTACTACTACAACAACTTCATTAGTCTCTTTATCACTAATAACTAAGTTATTGAGTGGAAACACGTGATAATGCATTTTACGGCCCTGATGCTGTGAAGCCTCCTTGGTTTTCAGGTAATTAAACAAAAACATTAAGTAAATCTTGGACTCGTCATTTCAATAACTACAGATTAATTTAAAATAATTACCATTTTATTATACATGAAATGGCAGCTGTTTATAATCGATTATCACCAAGAAAGTGCAGAGTAATTGCACTGTAAACTGTATTGAAATGACTTCATATAAGCGATCACAAAGGATTATAGGACATAGGACATAGTAATGACAGCTGTTATAGCATTGTTATTACCTAGAAGCTGCAGCGTAATTGCGTGGAAATTGCTGGTAATGAGCCTTTATAGCAGCATTATTTCCATGAAATTACATCAAAATGACCATAGAATTAACAGATTATTAGCGATCTGTAATTTGAAGTACAACCCAAGATTCCCTACTTTCCGTATAATCTGTATGTCCTTAGAAATGATGTTTGTGTAGGTTTGTGTAATTGTCTTTCCTTCTTTAGTTTTTGTCAGTTTGTGTGTACTTGGTGTGGTCCTCCCCGTGGGCCTACTGCTGCTCAGCTGCTGCCAACCAAACCCCCCCCCCGCTGTCCAGCCTCTGCATTATGTAGCACACTGCTGCATCTAGCACGCTTTGGTACTGATTAGCTCTGAGGGTTTCTCTTGTCGCTGTGGAAACCTCAAACTGCAGTGGGGAATGTGTGATGTGTGTGTAGTTTGGAATGATGCAATGCACTTTTTAGGTTAAAGAAAGTTCTCTATCATGAAGGTCAAGGGTCTAGTAATCAACAGATATGGATTTTTTTGAGGCCGATACATGTTTTCTTTTCCGTCAGCCACCCACGACTGATACAGGCGATCGATATTTCTATGCCCATATTTGGAGATGATACAAAATTTTTTTTCTCTGTCAAATGAAAGCAAATGCCAGGACATTTACTTAAATTGTGGCAGTTAAACTAATTAATATGCTGCAATGGGCCAGGCCTGACAGAATATGATTACCAAAGAGCCTTAGACATTTTCTACAAAAACCGTAGAAGGATCCAGTGCTCTCAGGCTGGGTGCAAACTTTACCACCGAGCTATTTATTTCCATTTGTATTATTATTATTATTATTATTATTATTGTTTAGTTTAAATGATTTTTTGTTTGTTTTCATAATACTATTTGGTTGTCTAGAAATAAAATTGGAAATGATATTCATTTGTTTACACCCCCCCCCCCCCCCCCCCAGCCATGATTTACTGACAGGTGAAGGAAAAAAAAGAAAAAAAAGAAGATTGGGAGGGGGGGTAGATAAAAAAAAAAGACGAGAAAAAGGAAGAAAAAATGATATTGGAGAGAAAAGAAAGAAACACGTAAAACATAAGTGAAAAATGTCGGCAAAAAAGGAGAAAAACAAAGGGAAAATGAGAAAGAGGGGGGGGGGGGGGCAAAAAACACAAAGTTAGGAAAAAAAGAAGAGAAAAAGCAAACAAGAACATAGTTGGTTTCATGTCGTGTTATGTCTTTGTGTTTAAATCACTGATGACAAATCAAATGTTCCCTCTGTGCTGAAATATCTGAAGCGAACGGAAAGAAACAAAAAGGACAAAAAACAACAGGGGAAAAAAGAGAGAGATAACAGAAGGGAAAGGGTAAGGAAACACAACAGTCATTAGTCTGTTACAAATGAGATTTTGTAATTATAATTAAAGAAGTTTTTCTGACTTTTATTTTTATTTGACAGAGAAAAAAAAAAGTCAGTATGGGCTTAGAAATGTGGGCGTCCTCCAAGGTGAAGAGGAGATGAAAGGAGAAGGGGGAGGGGCCTGAGAGGCAATAATCATTCTGGGCTGCCTCAAACATCCTGAAGGAGAAAACTGATAGTGTTGGAGAGAGCGGATGCTTTTTCCTGGGGTTGAGAGGGTGGAGGTGGATGTTTATTAGACAGTGATTCACAGGAGCTTCCTTTTATCTCTACACCATCGGCTGTTCCGTCCATTCATCTTTTTTTTTTTTGTCTGGAGGGATAACTTTTTCAGACAAAACATTGTGTTTCACATTATTCTAGACCACTGATGATACCAAATGTTAACGCTGATTAAAAATACACAGCATCAAAACAGATGAATTAAAACAAGTGTTCCCATTTTAGCTCTTATGTCATGACACAAGGTTTTACCTTTCAAGGTCAAAGGTCATGATGCTGTTTTTGCCATAGATCAGGCTCAGCAAATGAGTGATACTGGCCGCCGATATTTCTAAACAGATTTTATTTTCCCTCTGTCAAATGAAAACAAATGTCAGAAATTGTTCTTTAATTTCAAATACAAAATATAAATTCAGACAGTTGAACTAATAAATATTACCAAATGTCCACCTCCCCCCCCCCCCCTAATTTTCCTCCTTTTTCTGTTGTTTTTTCTTTTTCTCTCCCCCCCCCCCCCCCCCCTCCCTTTTTTACCTCTGTTTCATCTTTATTTTCTTATTTTTTCCCATTTTTTTGTTTTCTGCCCCCTTTTTTTTCTTAATTTTTTTCTCCTTTTCTCTCCCGCCCCTTTTCGGTCCTTTTTAAAATGTTCCTCTTCTTCACCTGTCAGCAAATCATGGCAGAAAAAAGAGCATATCTGCCAACACAACAGATTGTAATGTATATTCTCATGGTTGTGGTCTATATTCTCATGGTTGTGGTTGAGATCTTCATGGTTGTGGTCCAGATCTTCATGGTTGTGGTCCATATCGTCATGGTTGTGGTCCATATCGTCATAGCTGTGGTCCATATCTTCATGGTTGTGGTCCAGATCTTCATGGTTGTGGTCCATATCGTCATAGCTGTGGTCCATATCTTCATGGTTGTGGTCCAGATCTTCATGGTTGTGGTCCATATCGTCATAGCTGTGGTCCATATCTTCATGGTTGTGGTCCAGATCTTCATGGTTGTGGTCCATATCGTCATAGCTGTGGTCCATATCTTCATGGTTGTGGTCCAGATCTTCATGGTTGTGGTCCATATCGTCATAGCTGTGGTCCATATCTTCATGGTTGTGGTCCATATCTTCATGGTTGTGGTCCAGATCTTCATGGTTGTGGTCCATATCGTCATAGCTGTGGTCCATATCTTCATAGCTGTGGTCTATATCTTCATGGTTGTGGTCCAGATCTTCATGGTTGTGGTCCATGTCTTCTCTGGGTGTTGTACTCTTACTACATCTACTTCAAGTCTGATGCTTTTGTTTACTGATTGTTCTTCTATGGTACCAACTGGAAGAATGCCAACACAAACATGTAACACATGTAGCACCACCTTGTCTGGATGTCCAACAATAACTGGATTCTCACATTGCACATGTAAACTGAGATTTCTCAGAAACTTCAGATCAGTCCAGATTGATTATTGCCAATAGCTGAGCATACATGTGACTGTAAACATACTGAGTGTTATAGTGCAGAAAGCTGCGTGTTTTCGTTTTGCTCTGATCTGAGTGTTCACGCCACCTACATACACAACCCTTCTGAATCATTTCATGGGAGCAGCAGGTGCATGTCAAAGTGAGTGCATCGGGTGAGTAATCTAATCAGCAGGAAGGACTTTGAGGCTGACGGCTTCAGTGTCAGTGTAAGCCACGGCCTCAACATTATCCTTTAAAACAGAAAATTAAGACCAGGATTTGAACAATAGAAGATGTACTGAGGGATTTATTCTGCAAGAGCAGCGGAGAGGAGCTGATGTCAAGTTTCCCTCGAAAGCCGAGTTTTCTCCCCAAAGCAAGATGGATTATTTCTGCCGCCGTGACGGAAGTGATAAGGTCACATCAGCCGTGGAAAACAAGAGGAAAAGAGTCCATGTAACCAACTCCAGCCTAATGAAGGTGTTCACCCAGTCCCTAAATGTTCCACATCTATCTCCTAACATGGAGTCAGTGCGTTTCTAATGGTGAACCTCTTAATACAGAGATAAGCTTCTCCTGGTGCTGACAGCGGGGGCCACTATCTGTCTTCATTAGACTACCCCTGCTCCTGGATTGGCTGTGATAAATGACTTCCTCTGTTCTCTTTCTACATCTCTTTTGCTTGTGTGTTCATCTTCTTTTTCTTCCTGATCCTTTTATACGCTCTCTCCACATATCCCTAAAGCTTCAATATTATACTGAGATGTGGTCGGATATGGAAAGGCTTTCATTTGATACTGATATCAAATTGGTAGTTTCAAAATGGTACTGGTTCCTAACTGGTATTTAAATCGATAATAGAGATAGAGAATTTCGGCAGATTTCAGCATTCAACTCAATCTATCCTCGAATTGTTAGTTGCAAAAGACGCATTAATTTTTTAGTTCAAGCAGAGAAGTGAGTGGCTTTAGAGGGAAAATCAGAGGACAGGAATTTTGATTTTCAGTATCATAATTCTGACTTTTATCTCATGATTGTGACTTTATCTAATTATTTGTAATTTTTTAAAAAAAATCACAATTGTGAAATTTTATCTCAAAATGTTGACATTTTCCTCATATTTATGATTTTTTTAAAGTCATATTTATGACTTTATCCCATAATTTAGGTTTTTAATCTCACAAGTTTGACTTTTTAATTTTCAGAATGCTAATTTTTTATCTCAGTTGTGACTTTATTTCCATTTTTTTCCTAAATGTCCTGTCTATACCCACAACATTGAGTACTGTGACCTGATCAAACATATTATCTACACAATAAATCACTTTTAAAGGCTTTATTTTGGATACTTTCATAACTTTTCAGCTTTTTGCTGGTTAGTTGAATACTATTTCATTTAGGATTAAAAAAAATGCAGTTTTACTTTTTATATTTTTACTTTACTACAATTGAGAAGTTATACTTTTTCTTACTTCAGTAAAAGAGTTGAATCTGTGCTTCTACTTTTACAGGAGCATTATTTTCATAGAAGTAGCTGTACTTCTACTTAAATACAAAAGGTGAGCACTCCTGACACCTGGGTTACTACTGTTGATGTTTGCTCTGGTATTGACTTTCGGTACCCAACCCTAAACTGAGAGTCTTGTTTATACTGCACACAGACAAACTGCACTGGCAACTTTCCATTAGTTAATAGTCCACACTTTCATTTATTGATTCCTTCCAATCTACATGATGAAGCTTTAACTAACAATGTCAAACATAGCTTCATATGATGTAAAAGGTGCTGCTAGCTGTTCACAGTATAATGGTGGTACAATTAACGCTCAGCTCATTATCAGTTATAGTGGATAAGTACTTGTTCCACTCAACAATTTGAGCATTCATCTCATGGTTTTTTTTTTTAATGGTTATCACATCTCATTAGACATGTCCTTGGTCTTTGTCACATTTAATCTCAGCATGGCCTCTGGCATTAAAGAAAGAACGGTAAAGTGTAGTTTACTAACAGGTTCATACCTTTTTGTTTTGAGCAGAATAGGGTTCGAGGAATAGGGACATGGAAGAGAATTAAATAATAATAATAACAATAATAATAATAATACAGCCCGCACATGCTCATATGACGTGTGGAGGAGTTTCCTTTTTTGATTTATAGAGGGGTAATTTTTTTCCATTGAGAAAAGTACTATTACAAGAACAATAGATGGTTTAATTTTGGATTTTCCCCTGGTTTATGCATGGCTTTGATATCACCATGTGTTTTTTTGTAGTTATAGTTGTTTTTTATTGAGCAGGTAGTATTACAATATTTGGAAATTGTTTCAAAGATGTGGAAAATAAATGTTTGCATTAATGACATTCCAAATAACACATAGCTTCTACTTATGTCGAGTACAAAACAAATGTTCATTTAGGTTGGTATGGCATTGGTAAAGAAAACTCAGTAGAGATTTCCTTTTTCTTTCTGCTGTTTCAGTCTAGGCAGCAGTTACTTGGAAACGGGATAAAATGGAAGGAAGGCAAGCAATAAAATATGTTAAATTAAACAGAAAATCAATTTGCCTTTAAATGAGGGCCTCTGGACCTGTGTGATAATTTACAGACAACTTGTATTTGGATGTAGCCTCAGGTTGTCAGCAAGTAATCATTATAGTGATTCTAAATCAGCAGGGAACTTGTAATCCCATGTAAAGAGTCTTCAGATCAAGGAGAGCTTGAGTCCTACCATCGAGGGTTGCTTTTAGGGCTGGGCTGTGGTTCAATTGGTAGAGCGGCTCGTCCGATGACTGAATGGTTGGCAGTTCACACCCCGACTGGCTGTCCACATGCCAAAGTGTCCTTGGGCAAGACACTGAACCCTGACATAGGCTCCCAGTAGGACTGACAGAACCTTTGAAACCTACTGGTGTGTGAGTGTGTGAGTGTATGTGTGAATGTGAGGCTAATGTAAAGTGCTTTGAGTACCATGAAGGTGGAACAGCACTATATAAGTGCAGTCAATTTTTGGGGCTGCACCATTCTGGCAAAAATGTGTCATGATTTTTTTGGCACAGAAATGGGATCATAATTTTCTGGCATGAAGAAAATGGGTTCTTTTATCTCTAATTGCTGTTGTTCATATGCAGCATGTCCTATGGAACTGGTCTGCTGGTGTGACAGTGTGTAATGGGGGTGGGGTGGCTCAGCCCTACACATGCGTTGCGTGCACTTTGATCAGTAACTGTGAGCATGTCCTTTTCTGTCCAACGTAGAATACTATGGAGTAACAGGGCAGTGTATCCCCCCTCTACCTTGTTATTCTTTGGGGGCACGAAGTTTGTCCTGGACTGAATGACTGTCTGTCTGTCCGTCTGTCTAATATATTTGGGTGCTATTGGGCTTTGGGTGCCTTGAAAAATGCTAATGAAATATAATCTATTGTATTTAATGATATTATAATGAGTCGAATGTGGCAGCGATGATGGTTTATGTGAAATGTTTGGTGTGGCGGCAGCTGATCTAATAAAACTTACCAGCCAGCACCATGGAAATCTAACATTTTTGGAGAAGAGGAGACTTTCGAGTCTTCTTTTTGTGGGGGTGCTGAATGTTGTACTTCTGCACATTTATTAAAAAAAAGAAATAAAATTTTTATTTGTTTATTTATTTTTTTAAAAATTAGGAAAGTAATGTTACACTCCAGTCTGATGTTATCTTACAACACAGAATGATGCCAGTCACTTCCACACATTAAGACAAACCGTCTGGTAATTCAGTGCTGTTTTTCCCTCTTTTTTTTTCCTGCATCAGTATCAGGTCGTTATCGGCAGATTTGAAAACATCTGACATCACGATTGGATCGGTGGCAAACCAAAAGTGGATCAGTGCATCCCGAGCTCTAGTTGCGGTAATCTGCTTTATGTAAAGAAATGGGTAGAATTAACTGCACCATCACACTGACAAGTATCTCTGCTGTTACCCACTGACACGCGCTGTGGGTTCAGATGTGGTTTGTGGCTTTTGTTTTATAAAAAGTCCAGAAGTCACTCTTCTGTTGTGGTTTTTTCCCAACATGCACGCTCTGCAGCCCTTTGAGATGTTTGAGCTTCATGAATGTTCTTTACGAGCAGTTGGAATTAAAGTTCTGGTCTGCAGAGAGAGAGAAGGGGAACACGGCTCAGCAAGGAAAACTGAAGATGAGCTGAGACATGAAGGGACGAGGAGGGAGCAACGGCGACAGGAAGGGAGGGAGGGTTGAGGAGATGAAAATTCAAGTGTGGCCTAAAAGGAGAGGACGACAAGTATTTTAGAGGAGAAGGGAAAGTGGAATATTGGAGTAACACAGTGCACAAAAGTTGTGTAATGATCAATTGTCCACAGCCTGTGGCGGTCTACAAACCCCTCCAATCCTGAAAAGACTCTCCCTTCCTTTTAATGATGCCAAGGGATATGGAAGAAAAAGAAACCCTGTCAAACCCTGCATAGTTAAACTTTATGGGCTTTGGAAGGGAGTGTGAGGGATTTTCTCGACTCTTATTATGTTACAACCAGCTGTAATACGGTTCACAGGCTTTACATTTTGACAAGAGTTCTTCTTTACATTGCTTAAAAAGTTCTGGATTCCAGTTTTGAATGCAAGCATAATTAGGTTCTTCCCAGCCTTAAGTCGCGGCCATGGGACATAGAGGACATTATTTTAATAGTACCTATATATACACCCAGCTCCTACATTAATGCACTTGCACTTGTCACACATCACATGAAAGTGAACAAACTCATCTTTCTGAAAATATAAACCATTTTGAAGTGCAACAGTAACAACACGTACACAAAAAGATGGTTTTCTCATTTGGATGGATGTCATTTAATCAATCATCCAGACAAATGTGGTGTCAGTATTGGATCCAAAACACATGTGAGATCCACAAAAGGTACAGAAACTGCAGGAAGATTTGTCCAAACAATTGTTATAATCCAATGATTCAATTTTCCACCGATTAGTTTCAGTGATTTTTGCTAAAGTACATCTATTTGAATCATTCAACAGTTATTAATTTTTCCCCCCTCAAATTTCCATATGTAGCCGCCTTGGAAAATTAATAATTCCCTAAATTTCCCCTCTGTAAAAAGGATAAATATAACCATAGAAAAATGCTCTCAAACATTTTTACAAATGAAGTTCTCAACTTTGAACTGTAAAGGCCACAGACATTGGTGTGTTTCAGTCCATAGTTACCAGTGATGCTCGGGCTGACCCAAAGTGAGCGGGTGCCAGCGGTCGCCCGTGGTCTCCTGCAGTTACGGGTCAAAATATTTTTAATGATATTCGGGTTGTTTGTCATTTGAGATAAACATTAAAATAACCTGGTAAATACGCTTCATTAACTGAATGTCTGTGAAGGTAACGTACAACATGGTCAGTATCGTATGGTGGAGGGAGCAAGAGAGAAAGTAAAGTTGGAAGAGTGGAAGCCCCGTAAACATAGAAACAAAAACAAAAAAGTAAGGTTTAGGACACATTCACTGAGATTTTTAAAGATGATGAGCAGCTCCCAGTGTTTTCTTTTCCGTGGAAACCAGGTTCAAATGTCTCTTTGGATGTTACAGGTTGCCGATCCCACTGACATCGGATTTTAACATGAAAATAAATGCAGGTACGTGAGTAAGGTCATGTGAGGTTCATAAAGACCATTGATTACATTTTTAAAATGAGGGTCGGGTCAGTTCTTTTCAAATATATTTATGTGCGGTCCGAGTCGTGGGCGGGTTAGTTAAAAAAGCGGTCAGTTGGAGGTCGTTTATACATCGACCCGTGCATCACTGATACCTACCAAATGCAGACAAATACACCCTGGTTTAAAGACAAACAGTTAAGGCAAGGAGGGGAAAAATCTAAATGTATTAGTGTTTAACTCTACAGCTTTTTCCCTTTTAAATAAACAGTAAAAGTGAGTATTTAGTCCAAACTACAGGGTGTTTCCTTTATAAAGAGCCCATTCTTTTATCTGTCCTCCAAATGGTTGAAGAACAGCTGGAGTTTTAATGTGAATAGGGATTTTTCAGGTGTTTTTAAGCAAAATCAGCCCAAAATGGTAAAGGGTTAATTGTGGGCATGAGAACCATTGTTGCACATGTCCAAGAGTGCCTAAGATGCAGACCATCACATAGAGACCACAGAAGCTTTGATCAGCCACCGTAGAGCAGCTGGGGAACTCAAGGGTATGTCTGACAGTTCTGCACAAAGAAGATAAACATCAAGTTTAGCTTTTCCATGTTTTATTTTAGCCTGTCAGAAGAGACCAGTGAGTCACAATGTATTCAACTTTGAAGATTGGTTGCTTTTCTTATTTTTCTTTCTTTTCTGGAGCTGAACATTGACCAGAACATTGATTTACCACAAGGGAACAATGAAGTTAATCTAGATGTCAAGGTGGATCTGAATCTTGGAACGCACTCACAGCGACCTTATTTGGTCCAGAGCTTTGGATGTTCGATTTGAAGCTAGTTTGCAGGTGTGAAGCCTCCCCTGGACCACAATGCAGACATAAGAACCAGACTTCAATCTGACCAAAAGACAACAAGAATGTCAGACCATTCACAGATTGTTATTGCTGTTTTCTCCCTGCATTTGTTACAAAACAAATGACAAGTAGATGTTAGTGTTGAAACAGATTTTTGAAAAACAGCATTTTCTACCATATACCGTAGTCATGGAATAATCTCCAAAAAACAACAACTATCTGCATGTTTCAATGGTTAGACCTCCATTATAAGACCACCCCACTTTTTCCACATTATTTTTGATGTATAAAAAACCTTCCCTATATTCAGGTCAATACTTTAATTCATACACAGTGCAGTTGAGTTACTCGGCTGTTCCAGTAGTCGAACCTGCTAGAGATAAATGCATGGGTAACTCTGGTTTAGACGGTAAATCTTTAATTGTGCCAATGTTTTTGAGATGTCGTCACTGATTTAACGTGGCGGTGCATCATAACATTTACATTCCAAAACCGTTTGTGTTGACATTTTCAGACTTTAACAGTAAAAGCTTTTATAATTTGTCTTCCGAATGTCTTTGAATGCTTTGGAGAATCACATTTGTTCTGAGTTTCTAGACATTTATACACCTTCCTTTCTCAGAGAAGTCATCATGCGTGTCCTCCTAACAGTCCTCAGAAAAAAAATGACTCTGACCTTTGTTATGATTCTGAAAGAAATAACTAAGATTCCATTAAAAAAAGTAAATGAAATGGCATGACCTCCTCCTCACTTGACACTGAAGAGCACAAGTTAAATAAAAGGTACAGATTCAGATAAACAGACATCTTTGATTTAACCCTGGGCTTTTCCTCCCACAGAGGCTCTTACTAAGCACCAGGTGAAGCAAAACTTCTGAAATAATGGCAAAAAAATATTCAGTTTGTTTTTCTCTTTGATCAACTGTAAAAAAAAATACTAAATACTCAATAATTGTACTTTTTTTAACCCTTTAAATGCCATGTTTGTAATGTAAAACATTTTTTGGGATACAAAAAAAAACCACATAAAAAAGATTTTCCCCAAAATAGTACATCAAATTAGATCAGATATGATTTGATTTTTGCAGACTTGTGTATGTCAGTGAGTCGCACCAACATTGGTTAATTGATATTATTAATTTTGGAGCTAGGTCAAATGATCTTAAATACTAGCATTTGTGTCCCAAGTGGATATAAAATGCAAACCTATAGAACAAACTATTAAATATTATATATTGTTTTATTTTTCTGCTCTAATATTTTTGTAAACAAAGATCAGCCCTAAAAGTACATATCAAATAATAATGTATTTGACATTTTTTTAACCATTTAAATGGTTTCTGTTTATGATGAGGTCACTGCATTGTTTGATGCAATAAAAGAAAAAAACTTTTTTTGCAGTTTTAATCAATGAAATAGTACATGTTGGCACACTAGGAGATACTAGCCTTGTAATTTTCTTTTGTTTAGAACGTGAACATTTTAGTAGGTGGCCAGAAATTTTGAATTCTGACCTTATTAAAATTCTGAAGAATATGACATTTTTTAATGTGCAGAAAAAAAAAAACCTTACAGCAAAAATGTGAACAGAACAAGTACAAAATGCCATTTTTTTCTGTATTCATGTGTTAAATTTTGTGTGCGTAAAAAACACACCCACGTACCAGAATGTTAATGCAGACACTTAAATGTGACAAGAATACCACAATTTCCCAATTATGCTATCAATGACATTTGATCCTGATGATCATTTTTACAAACATCTGCTGTTTATAAATTTTGGGTTGAGCCGTGGCTGGGTTTAAAACTGGACAGTGGAGCAGAAATGGTTTTATAAGATGAGTCCATTAATAGGGCAATGCTGATGATGGTGCAGAGGATGGTCCTGCAGATGTGTGACTCTGCCTCCAGGACAAAGAAGAAACAAAATCAGAGAGGGAACTTCAGAGAAGGCAGAGGGTACAGCACAGCTATTAGCACCAGACTGAGGGGGTTAGAGGAGGGGTCTGGGAGCAGTAGAGGGGTCTGGGGGGTGGGTAGAGGGGTCTGTGATGCTCCAGACACACAGCTGTCCTGCTAATTAGTGCCCAGTACCCCAGTGTTCACAAGCCATAAGAGAACAGAGTAAAAAAAAAAAGTGGAGTTGATTTAAAATAGGGGTCTCAAACATGTGGCCTGGGGGCCAAATGGGGTCCGCCAAAGGTTCCAATGTAGCCCCCGGGATGAATTTGCAAAAATTCAGCAGTGAAGGCTGTGGAACTCCTTTTTGTTCAGGTTCCAAAGGTTAATATGATCCACAGTTAAATAACAGCATAATAAACTACAAAAATATAATGACTCAATATTTTCTCAATTTGGTGTAAAAAAAAAAAGATCTGTTAAGTGGAAAAATAATGACAACTTCAAATGTGTCTGTTTCGATGCAAAAAAAAAAAAAAAAATCACAATCACATTAAATTCTGAAAATATTTACATTGACAAACTATCTTGGAGCAATTAAGTGTGAATCATGTGAACAAATGGGAATTAAGTATTTAGTGTCTTTGTCGATCTGATCAATAACGCACATAGACTAATGATAAGTTCAGGCAGAATATTGTTAAAATTGCACTTAATTTTTAAGACCACCTAGTCTAGCCTTCTCGAAACACCTAGTGGCAGCAAATCTAACGTGCTACCATAGTAGTCCAGTTATCCTCAATGTAACTTTTGGCTAGATTTCCCTGAAACTGACGAATCACAGCGAAGTATAGAGTCAGAGGGCGGGCGTAACAAAGTGACACTGCAACAATTAGGAGAGAAACAACCATAGAAGAACAACAGGTGGTGATTTCCTTTTATCAAAGATGATCATTGTTGATTTTGTTTAGTTATTTAGTTATTATTTCAGGTTCTTATGCTATTATTTACCTGGTGCAGCCCACTGCAGGTCAAATCAGGCTGAATGTGGCACCTGAAAGAAAATGAGTTTGAGAGGCCTGACCTAGAGTGAAGGATGCTGGGTAGGTTCTGATGACGCAGCGGCTACGTTTCTAACGTTGTAACATATTGATGCTGCAGTCTGCGCTAATGAGAAACGGCACGCCAAGACGGATATCACAATCTGTGGAGTGGATAATTGGAAGAACGGCCTCTTTAATTGGAGCCACTTCAGGATGAGGAAAATGAATAATTACCAGACAACACAACCCAATAATTTCACTGCAATTAGAAAGAACACAAAGCCCTTTGTACAGTTTGCTGTGTCGCCAATTATTGTTTATAGCAGTAAAAACTATTTCCCTTTTTTTTTAATTTTATTTTTTTTAAAACATCAAGCCTCGTGACAATCTGGTCATTACTGAGAATTCATTATTCATGCCATCAAAAGCTACTTGTTGAGTCTTTATCACATTTAATTCAATGAACAAAACATAAGAGGAAGACTCTCTCTCTCTCTCTCTCTCTCTCTCTGTCTCTCTCTCTCTCTCTCTCTCACCCTGACATTTCCATTGCTGGATAGAGGGTACAGCTTGTGCAAACTTCTCTTAATTATTTTTTCTGTCACACACTCCTGTATATCTGTGCAACTGCAGCACATGCATTAGTCTCTATTAGTAGATACTTGGTTTTCAATGCGAGCAATCTGTTGTGTAATAAAGGCAGCAGATTTGTATTCGGGAATCAATATGGTTTTGTTGGTGCATAGGCTCAGCAAAAATGATTCAGTATCTAACATGAACACACTTTAACTGTAATTTTCAGTGGTATTAGAAGCATAGTTTGTACTGTTTTTTTCTGGTAATAAAGTAAAAAGACCCAACCACATGGTAACGCTACTATTTAGATGTATTAAATAAATATACCGTGTCGAGCCAAAATGTAGCAATGCAAAGTGTATGGTATTTTTTAGTTAACATTTTCCCAGCCTTCTCTTCCTGTTCTGGGATATATGACATTATTTTAATAACACCTATATATACAGCTCCCATATTAATGACATTATTTTAATAACACCTATATCCAAAAAACCCCTGAGACAGAACAGTTGACCAACATATGAAGTGTTTTGTTAATAATTGAGGGAAATTAATCCAAAGTAACCCTGCCATTAATCTGATTTAAAAAATGTTATCATGTGATAGCCCTAGTAATTTTCTATGTGAAATTAAAATTTTTGCTTAAATATGTGTATATGAAACGTTCAACAGTTGTTCTTTCAAAATTGTCCAAATAATTCAATTTTGCTTCTCTTATTTTGAAGGCTGTCATCTGATCAATCATTTGTCGATCCAGACAGAGACTGTGTGGTTTCCATGGTAACGCTACAGTGAACATAATCCAATGTTTAGGTATTTAGGTCCAAAACACATGTCTGATCCACAAAAGCACAGAAACTGCAGGAAGATTTATACAAACTCACATCTCTGCTGGTGACTAATTTAATTTTCCCAAAAAAATAAAGTGTATTTAAAGCATTCAACAGTTAATCCCCCACCCCCCCCAATTTTTTTTTTCCAAATGTCACCACGTTGGAAATAATTTTGGCTAATTCCCCAAATTTCCCCTCTGTAAAACAGATAAACATAATCATAGAAAAAAATGCTCTAAAATTAACATTTTTACCAAATGCAGACACATACACCCTGCTTTAAACACAAACAATTAAGGCAAGGGGTAAAAAATCTAAATGTATTAACGTTTGTCAGTTTACAGCTTTACCTGTTAAACAGTAAAAGTGAGTGTTTTAGTCCAAACTACAGGGTGTTTCATTTACAAAGAGCCAATTCTTTTATCTGGACTCCAAACACTTGAAGAACAACTGCACTTTTACTTTTATTTTGAAGAGGGATTTTCCAGACATTAAATCACTCCGGAATGATAAGACATTCAACGATAAAATACTCAGAAAGTGGCTGAAGCTTGTGAACAGTTACTGTGCCTTTTTGAGTTTCCATCAGTATTTCGAAGTTTCTGTGACCTGAAAACAAAAGCAGAAGACACAGCACAAACTCCGAACTTGACTTTTGTGTTTCTTCTCCAGGCCTGGCTCTTCACACGTTGTTACTTTTGTGTCATGTCTGACACCCTCCTCTTTGGTTGCAGAACAAGGAAAGACGTTCTCTGGGTTGTCTGGGTAGCACTTGATCAGAAGATTCTGTTTTAGTGCTTTGCAAAATGGTACGAGGAAGAGAACAGAGCAGAACAGGAGCTCGTTCTGAGGGAACAAGTGAACATGAAGAAACACATCGTGGTCGTAAAGAGCACAGGAAAATATTTTTTCATCAAAACTGCTATGATCAGGGTGTCGCTGTAGCTGTATAATAACGAAATATAATAAAAAACACAATATAAATATAATATGAATATAATAAAAAAGAAATAATAGCTTTTTTCATATTAATTTTTAATAGTGGTATTATTATTATTATTATTATTATTATTATTATTAGTATTATTATTATTATTATTAGTATTACTATTACTATTATTATTAGTAGTAGTACTTGTAGTAGCAGTAGTAGTTGTAGTAGTAATAATTGTTGTAGTAGTAATTTTTGTAGTTGTAGTAGTACAAGGGTGTCAAACTCTTTTCAGTTCAGGGGCCACATTAAGCCACATTTGATCAGCAGAGGGCTGGACCAGTGCAATAATGACATAATAATATAAAAATTATATCAACTCCAAACTTTCCTCTATGTTTTAGAGTTATGTGAGGAAAATGTTCACATCCTTTAAAACCAATGTGAATAACGTGAACAAACTGACATTTCTTAAGAAAATAATGTGTAGTTTGAACAATATTATGTCTCAATTTATCATTTACACATCAACAAAACATGCATAAAACATTTAGTAACGGGCAGAATATTGGTAAATGTACATATTTGTTCTGATTACTTGTATTTTTGTGAAATGATGATTTGTTTGACACCTCTGTAGTAGTAGATTATAAAATATTCATAATAGTGATATCACTTTTCATGACACTAAATACACTTTACATGGAGTACAATAAAAGCCATCTACAATAAAAACATGGAAAACAAAACAAAATCATCATATAAAAAGTCCATTTCAAAATCAAAAGTCAAGTCAAAATCTCTCCACTGATTTTCCCTCTGGAGTGATTTATTTTTCGTACTGTCACATCTGTTTAGTTTGCAAAAGTAACGAGTCTTTTCTGAGAATGTAAGGAGTTTAAAGTAAAAATATTTATATAGATGTAAGTAGTATAAAGTACAGATATTTATATAAATGTAAGTAGTATAAAGTACAGATTTTTATATAAATGTAAGGGGTATAAAGTACAGATATTTATATAAATGTAAGTAGTATAAAGTACATATATTTATATAAATGTAAGGGGTATAAAGTACAGATATTTATATAAATGTAAGGAGTATAAAATACATATATTTATATAAATGTAAGGGGTATAAAGTACAAATATTTATATAAATGTAAGGAGTATAAAGTACATATATTTATATAAATGTAAGGGGTATAAAGTACAAATATTTATATAAATGTAAGGAGTATAAAGTACATATATTTATATAAATGTAAGGAGTATAAAGTACACATATTTATATAAATGTAAGGGGTATAAAGTACAGATATTTATGAACAAATATAGGGAGGAAAAATAAATGCTCAGGTAAAGTACAGTTACTTAAAAAAATTTACTTAAGTAAAGTAATGAAGTACTTTTACTTGCTTACTTTCCACCTCTTGACTGCAACTGACGACTGTTTAAGTCCTTAACTAGTCATTGACTTCTGTAATAAACGGACAGATTATGAACTCCAAATAAGACCAAAACAACCCAATTGTTCTTTTTTGTATTTATTGCAGCAATAAAATATTTTTTTTTTCCCTTGAACATGAACAGCCGAAGTACAATAATGAGGTACTTGTACTTAATTACTTTTTTCCTCTGTATATTTTGTCATGAATGCAGGTCCGTGTGGTCTTAGTGAGGATAGGAATGAAGTTTTAGATATAGAGGGAAGTTAAATGTGATGCAAAGTTCGAAGTCTAACACTTGAGAACATTGGTTTTAGTCCATGTCAAAGGGAAGGGAGTGAAATCGGTCTGTGTGAATATAAAAGAAAAACATGGTCATTTGCCACATCTGTAGAGGGAGGACAATTAAGAGATACTTGAACTTCCAGCGCAGAAGAAAAGCGCTTCTGAATTTAATACGGCGACTACAGCTGAGTAGGCAGCTTTGTGTTCTACAGACCAGAAATACATGAAGTACTCTGTACCCTCAGCTCTGAAAGTGTTGTGTCCAATCAGAACCCTCTGTGTCTCCAGCTCTTACAGCTCATTAACTAAAGCAGAATACACCCATGAAAAGCTTTATTCAGCATTAACATTACCATGTAAACACAAAGGAAATATCTTTAATTCCAAATATTATTCAGAAAAAAATATTCTGGATAAAAAAAAAAAAAAAAACATAATGTAAACATAGACCCCCTGCCCCCCCAAAAAAAACAAAAAACAAAAATACATATCAGTTGATCAGTAGTGTCAGGGGTGGTTGGTTTTACCTGCACAGACGAATTCACAAAGTCTAGCAGTGGTTAGATCCAGCCCCTCTGCACCAGTGTCCTTCAGCGTACCAGTGCATTTGTGCCGACATTCAACAGGAAGTCCGGCTCTGGATATATTGATTCTATGTTTATATATATATATATATATCTATATCTATACAGTCACAGCGACACGTTTTTACAGGACAGAATAAAAGATCAGTGAATGAGTGGTTGGTGGTGTACCTTTCTTCTCCGTCCGCTGAGTCACATCCTGGCCTCCTGTGTCCTCCCCTCCTGCTCTGCATCCTCTCCAGAATATTCATGCCAACACACACACACACACACACACACACACAGGATACAGTAAAAATAGTCAGACTCCTCATATTTACCCCTCAGTGCACAAGATAGGATGTATTGAGAAGATGCTGTGAGCACCAATGTTATAATAGTTGTAGATTTTTCATTATAGTTTAGTTTTTCTTAATTTGGATTTTCCTAGTTTTCCTACATGCTTAGTTGTAGTTCACTTTTCATATATATATATATATATATATATATATATATATATATATATATATATATATATATATATATATATACTAGGGATGTTAACTGATGACCATTTGACCAATGGTTGACCGTATCAACATTGGCCGTTCATAGTTCATCTGTTAAGAAAAAACACAAATCAGCCTGCATCTGTCATTACACTGCACAAAGTCATTTGCATTGTCACAGTAGGGCACTTGTAGCAGGCCCAGTTGCCCCTATAGTCCGGATTCTAAAGCCAGTGTGACCTCAATCCAGCTGAAGAGTCATTGTAATAGTGTTGTCATTGAGTGGACTCTCCATCGCGCTACTGAAACGTTTACACCAACAACAACATCACCTTATGATGACGTCGACCCATGCGTATGATGCGTGTCAATGTGATGATGTGTACTTCGGAGGAAACTGGGCCTGAGTGCAGATGGATTAGGGTAGTGTGACCAGGGGACAGGGGAGGGGGGACAATCAGATTTCGGCCCGGCCCGAGTGTGACCGCACCCTACGGTTATAAAGAGGAAGCTTCGTGGTCTCTCCGTTGGACGTCTATAAAAATGATGAATCACTTTTCATCTAATCACACTAGTCTTGGTCTAGCGTGGACCAAGCAGAGGACATCCTTCTGTAATTATTAAAAACATATTGTCTCCAGTCCCCAAACCATCACCCCTGTCTCCATTTAACCAATCACACGTGAGGTGACCGGGGTTCTCCAAAGCCTCGTTTGGTGGGATATTTACGAGGTGATCAGCAGCAGTGAGATCAATACCCTCCCTGTCCATGTCCCACAGGAATATGGCAGCCGTGACCTGTAGCCATGCTCATAAGCACGTTGTTTATGGATGTACCGGTGGGTCGTCCATATGTCTTCCTGTGGGCTAATGGTTTTCTCTGTGGCTCCTATTGGGCTGAGTGCAGGAACAGAGAGCGAGGGGAGATCATTACGGCATCAGACTGCAGCTTCCCGCACACTCATCCTCAATTGGATTCAAATGGGATTCAACTGATTTGGCAGCTCGAAGCAGTCCTTAAACGGAGCAATGTAATAATGGACTGGTGCTGATTATTGAGTTGCGAGGGAAAAGAGGAAGTACGGTCGGGGTGTGTTAGAGCGAAGCGATCCTCATATGTTTTATTATTTCAGTCTTCAGTTGTTTTCTAGTTTCACCAGCTTCATGCTCATCAGTATTTTCATTTCCGATCCTTCGTGAGCTTTTTGTTTTAATTTTAGTACCTTGTGTTTCCTGACTCTCTGCCAGAGCTCTGTCTTTGTCAGCATCCATTTGTACAAGTGATACGACTAAACCACGCTTCTCACTGCCAGTCGCGCAACCAACTCCGCAAGACTGCACATGATTATCTTCACATGGCTGAACCTATTGCCATCATCCTCACATGAATTTGCCACCTGATATCATTATCGTCTGAAGAGGAGGGGCCTCATGTACAAAGATGTGCATACGCTTATGTCCAGAACCGTCCATACACACAAAAGAATCCAGTTGAACAAAGCGGTCTGTACGCTCATATCCAAGCACATGTCCTTTGTTCATCCCAATCAGAGTGGAATTGACCGCATACGTTGGAGAACCAGACTCTTCTCACTTCACGCCCGTATTTGCATATGCAAATTAGCATAAACAGAGCCTGCAGGTTGGATTCCCTTTGATCAGATGATGACATCAAAATGGACGTGAAGTGGAAGACTGTTCTGACAATGCAGAGGAAAAAACAGGTCGCATATTACAGTAAAAAAAACAAACAAACAAAAAAATTTTATCACCAAATAATACATGAACATCTGTCATCACATTACAAAAAGTAAAACCATGAGATTGGTGACGATCGGTCACAGTTTTTGGGTATGAAATGATGTTAAACGTTTTGACATAAAGTGTACTATGAGATTATAGACGGTGTTTAGACTGTACACGCATGCACGTACGCACACACTACAACCTAAAATTTTTGATTATTATATCAGCATGCAACATATAACATTTATCATGCAAGTTGTGCTCATTGTCAAAATTATCCTGTGATACGACTTATCGCATGTGCTAATATTGACCTTTGAATCAGAAGGTGGGACGGATATTTGTGATTTTCAGCTGTATATCATATATGTTATATCATCCATAACAGAACATAAGACTTTGATTTGATACATATTCATTCTCCAGGTAGAAGACATACAGCACAGAACATTTATAATCAATACGATGATTACTTTTTGTGTAATGGGTGGAAAAAAACTAGCATTTTAGAAGTTCACAATGGATACAACATCAAATTTGACATTCTGTGTAACATGCAATTCAAAATTTTGAGTAAATATTTTCCCATGTCTTAGGACTACAGGTTCCTGTGAAATGATTCTGAAAATGTTAGACCTCTAGCTCTTTTTGTTCAGAACCTCTAGAAGCTTTATAATAGGTGATCATTTCAAGCCTTAATTTTGGTTGCAATTTTCAGGTACCCCGTACCTTAAGCCTTGAAATGTGGGATTTTTCGCATCATATGTAATGTTCTATAAGTTTGTAAACATTCAGAAATATCTGAGAGGATCAGGTGGGGCCCACTAAATGAAATTATATGGACTGACCGTGCTGCATTGCCTTTGACATTATTGTTAATTCTGTGTTTTCGTCGACTGTCACTGAGCTCATGATTCACAAAAGACGAACGCCGTTACTGAATGACACAGCGTCCCTTGGGTAGACTTGTTTTTAGAATATCCTAACAACCCTGCAAATGTTGGACAAGTTTTCCAGTTTGCAATGAGACCTTTCTTCTGAGTGCTTTTAGATGCCCTTGTGTTTTCCCTTTCCCAACACAACACACAGCCAATCCAATAAAGCAATCTGCAGCTTCTCCCTCAATGTCATTATGTTTAATGCAATATGAATGGAAACTCTTATGCAACCATTACTACTTTCAATAAGGAGATGCTTTGTAGCTCAGTCTTAAAGCACAATAGCTACATGCAAAAAGGTTATTAGATCTGGTGATGTGGGAGATATTTTTAGTCACACATTTTTTTTCCCAGACTTTTCCAGGAATGAGGCAATAGGGCAAAAGAAAATAGTTTCACTGCTACCAACCCCGCAGGGAGGAAGAGAGAGTGGTGGAGGGAGGTGTGTTTGGTCTGTAGTGAACATGTACACACACACACACACACACACACACACACACATACTGAAAGAAGGTCATTTCCATGCATTCTCAATGGGTTTCCATGCCCTGAGGGTTGGAGTCCCAACACTGCACACAAATGCACACTACCACTTCATTAATCACTGCAGCTCACCTGACAGCTACATGCTAGCATCTCACATCAACATCTACACACACACGAACACACATGCACAGGCTCATGCAGCACATTACTCACTGAGCAGGCACGGGGGCACTGTAATTACAGGTGTTGTTTAAACCCTTTACCCGTACATTGTTTGTGAACAACACTTATTATGACCCATAGTTTGATTTTGTACAAGGTAGAGGTGGAAAAAAACATAAATAGGTGCAACTGCCTGGATCTTATTTTTCCCTCTAGTGTTTTTTTTTTTTTTTGAGGGCAACCCTGGTTGTCAGTGAGGTATTCAACAGATATTTGAATTCAGAATATATAAGTGGAAGGAAAATTACTTATAATTGCTGGTAAATGGTTGTGGGTGTAATATCCAGTATATACAACAGGAGTCTACTTACCAGTTGACACTACCCCTCTGGTTTTCACCTTAAAGGGATAATTCACTATTTTTCACATGAATTTGTATAGAATCAGTATCTTTACTCTGGTGTACCCACAGTGACTTACCCCCGACAGTGTCCTGTAAATTGAGTTCCGGTCTGGTTTTGGCTAAAGTGAATGTATTCCCGGCAGGTTTCCAGGGGTCACAAAAATAAAACGCGCTTCTTGTCAAGACAATATGTGTTTAAATGAGTAACTTATTTGTATTTTGAAACATTGGCCAGATGGAGGAAAACATCTAAAGAGGGAAAATTTACACATTTTCTTTGTAAAATAAGTTAGTCATTTGAGTGATTGTTAATGTGTAATAGATTGCATTTCGGTGGTAGTTCATAGCCACAAAAAGATGTATAATGTCCATTACAGGGTAGTACTGACTTTACAGTACCTGGTCGTCAGAGTGATGAGTGTTATTTCTGTGTCGTCTGCTCAGTGTTGCTGATAAATTCACTCATTTCATATTGTCTCTTCTGGATTTTTCCATTGGTCACCAAAGACGGCATCACTTGGACGACTTTGGTGTAATATTATGGGCTGTCATCACGTGGATTGACCTGTATTTACTCTCAACTTCTGCATCTTGTTTTTTTTTTTTTTTTTGTAAAACAGGGGGTCACAGACACAACTGATGATATAAGAGGTGGCGAAGTGTTGTCCAATTTCTTTCAGGCGATATTTCAGCCCCTTTCAGTTTGTCTGGGTTCACCTGACCTGGGTTTGTCAGATAAGTTGAGTTGTTGCAGAGAAACCACAGCTGTGATGCTCGGCACTTGGCTCAGCTAAATGAAAACAAGGTGAATAAATCAAAGGGACATCGTGGATCTGTTTAGTCAATCTCCATCATTTAATGTATTATAGAAGTTTTAGATTGGGACTCAATATTGGCCGATGACTCAAAATCAAAGGCCTCAGATTCAGATATATGGAAACGGAAGCAAAGACAAAACTGGCATCTCATCTGAACCTTTCTATCTGCATTTATACACATGTTGTCATGAAGAAATCTTGGTGCATACGGGGATGCAAGAGTGTGTGGAATTGGATTGGATATGCCAGGCTGCTAGATGGTGCTGTTATAGAACACTGCCTTGTCAACGCGTATGTGTAACAGCTTCCTTCCTTTCTGTTTTTGCGTTTTCGACCAACAGGACGAAGTGCAACAGGAGGTAGTTTTCAAGATTTTCAATGTGGTATACATCTTCCGATTTTTGCATTTTCAACCCGTAAAAACTCGATTCTCATGTAAACGAAAGGCACTTACATGTATGATAAAATATTTTGTCATTTTTATAACCGCACTCACCCTCATGTAAACAACCCCTCAGTGTCATAGAAAGTCTGACTGGGACATGTCTAAATATAAAATTGTCTCATAAGGTCGATAGAATCATAGCAGGACTTGGATTTCAAGGTTAAATTTAAAATGTGGATCAGTGGGTCAGATGTTTACAGATGGAACCAATCCACCACAAACTAATTTTGGACACAACACCAAGGATCCACCCGACGTTACGTACGCAAACACACAGCACATGGTGTTGATATCTGAGGCACACGGCGGATGTCTGTGGGCTCGACTGCGGCAGAGCATGGACTGGGGACATCCCAGAGGTCATGTGGACCAGTGTCGGGTTTCTGGGACTGACCCACACAAACGCATACACAACTGATCCTACAGCAGCAACTGAGTGGGGCAACTCCACACAACAGAGCTACTGTCTGCTCATTTCCAAGTCTGTATTGATCATGGGTTTCTCATAATAACTCGTAGATTGGATGCAGATGGGTGTCACTGGTGACAGATTTAAAACTGGATCAGTGGATCGAGTATATCGACACAGTAGCTGCGGCTTCTGTAATATATTATCTTTGTGTTTTCATGTATCCAGACCTGTGCACTGTGTGTCCTTGTGTAGTATCTGCAGGGTTATATTCAGAGGAAATGTCAGTACAGTTGGGTTGCATTTGGATTAGATTAGAAGATTTTCTACCACATTGACGAAAAAGACTGACGAATAAAACAGCACTATGCAAACATATTTATAAACATTAAACATTGACAAATTAGTTAATGACAATGCATTATATGATGAGGTTGCTGCTTATCACACTAGTTAACCACTAGCTCATGTTAGCACACAGATTTTCCTACTAGCCAAGTGGTATTTATTTATTTACTATTTATTTTTTATGTATATTTGATATATATGATTAATATTGTCTTTGTGCAGTTTTATTTGTCCTGCTTGTGCTATTACAAGCACATAAAAATCTAAAGTTGGGGACGTTTGGGGTGAAACAGCTTCTTTACGTTTTCACCACTTTATTTTTGGTTTGCTGACGTTTTGGTACTAAACCTTCAGAGCAGTATTGCACTCTTCAGCTGTTGTCTTATTTTGACAAGCTGACAAACTTTCAAGGTGTATGGGCCCTCGCAAAATGTTGATTAATAATAAGGCGTTCTGTTACACTGTCACTGATGCATGTTTTGCCATTGGATGTACAAACGCAGAGGAACAATGGGCAATCTGAGAGAAATACTAAATTCATGACAACATTTGCGCCGATTTAGGAGCGAAATATGTGACCATATGGCAAAAACCACCAAGATACATTATTTTTTTGGGTTGCCTTTAATCTCAAATAGTCTGTTTGGTTTCTGTACTGTTAGTCTACTAGCTACAGTATGTTAGCTCCAGAGTCCAGTGTCCACCGCTGGTGGACTCTTCCTCTATAGAAGAACTGGTACTGAGGATTAAGAAGCTTTTATACTTCTCAGACTATTTTATCACACACATCCATTCTATGCCATGCTACATCTCTTGATTTTGATTCTTTGTTGGATAGAGGATTAAAGAATCTATTTAGAAATTAAATAAAAAATTTAAATTAAATTAAAAACGTAGCATTTTATCTCATTTTTAATTAGATTAGAAAATCAGTACTAGAAAATCTCCTGCTTATCTCAATTTAAAAAAAAAAAAACATTGGTATATCAGCCATTACAGAAATGTTAGTTATCAGCCAAGATGTTCGCATCTTTGCATCCCGAGTTACCATGTCCTGTGCACAATTGAAAAAAAAAAAAAAAATTACATTTGAATGCTGAAATGTTGTAAGCTGAAGAGGCGTATATATTTGACAGTTTTGCAGAATGGTTTCATGCAAGTATTGAATCCTGTTTAAGGCGAGAAAATTAATTAAAGATGTTGTGTGGCATCCATTTTACTGCCTTGTAATTTCTGTGAAATAGTATTTTTCCACATATGTGGCCATTGCTGCCTGTGTTTTATTTACTGCATTATTGCACTGTAATGTTTTGTATTTCTTATATTCCATAAATATAAGAAAAATGCACTTTTTCATTTACAATACAAAGTGACATTGTTTTGAAAATCAAATGTGATCATCTTTTTATTTGACGGCGTCTCGATGTTGGTCTAAAATCTTTCTCATAATGGGGAAAAAAAGTCTAAAATTGAACTTGGTGATACTTGCAAGAACCCTAGTGAAGAGATCTGCGTCAAAAGGCAATTTCTTTCAGGCGTGAAAAAACGTGACTAACAATTACACTTCTGACTTTCCTAATGAATCACCCACTCTTTAAGCCTCCGTTGGCTAGAGGTCGCGTCCACATGAGCCCAGGGGTACTCTGAGCCTTGGGTGATTGTGAAAATATTTTAATGAAACTCAAATTTGACTTCCCTGACACAAAGCACATAGATATACGCAGTCCCAGTTTCACACAGAGCCAGAGACAGCGGCGATCCCTAAGCTCTGGCTCAGGGCTAATGGTTTGTGGCCCTATTTGCCCCCGCTCCAGTCCCTCCTCAATCACCAGCCTGGTGGAAGGCTCCCTGCAGGTGTCTGGAAATGAGGGCAGCAGTTGATTAGAGCCCAGTCCAGCAGAGCCATAATAGGCAGCCGGCTTCACAGGATAAGAATAGCTCCTTCAATACTGCAGGTTACTGTGACTTAGTCGTTCTTTCATGCGGATATCACTTCTTCAGGACAAATGAGGAAGTGTAATCAATTTGCAAGTTTAACAGTAAAAGAAAAAGCCACATAGAAAGCTCGTGTTCACCTTTTAGTTGCTAATGTGACATTTTCTATAGTGATCGACTGATATGGATTTGTTTTTTGGGGGGGTGGTGCTGGCTGATGCTGGTTTGTTCTCCCCAGATCACCCTTAAGGGCGAATTATAGTCGTGTGGAAAAGTGCTTGTCACGCTGCAGAGACTCTGCGTCACCTCCACACCTTTCCGCAGAGTGTCTGCTTGGAGTGACGTACACCTCAGAAGTTTTGTAACTACACAACACCAAGCACAACGCAAAGAAAAGTGACGGAGACAAAAGGGCTGTGATTGGTCGTCTTCACATCTGCTGTGCAAGTAGTTCCGCTTTCCCGTTGCTTTTTGTTTAACACCGTTGCCACTTTTTTAACCCTTAGAGGCCTATGATAGATTGATTGATTTGTTTATTTTGAGCATTTACTGAATAGATGTAAGTCAAAAGAAAAGTGACATTAATATACACCTGAAAAGGAGTGGGAAGAAGAAAAGACTTATTTAATCTCACCCCCCATTCTCATCAATTTTTAAATATTCACTCCTGTCCTTTGACTACAAGACAAAATAGGAATAAATAGTGTCATAGGGCTTTACAAAGTTAGAAAAAAAAAACAATCACACCTGCGTGATTAGATCATGTGGCGTCTTTAAAGTGCCTTAAAAAAACCTTGTCACAATGGAGTCAACTTTACTTCTCCCACTTCTTATTTGGTGCTGATAGACCACAGACAATCAGAGATATGATAAGGCCAAACAAAATAATATATATGGTTCCCATCACATGGATAGGAAAAAATTGGGTAGGTAGGTCGGTCATCCATATTTTATTTTATTTACAATTTTATATACCCGTCTTCTAAAAAGAAGCTCCAAAAATTAAGATTTAATATCAGTTATTCTTTCCAGCAGTTAGAAAATCAACACATTGCCTCAGATTTGCCATGTACATGTACATGTATATTTACAGAATGTTTTAAGAGAGCATAAATGAATTTTAGATGATTGAAATACAATAAAATCTGATTTGACATCAACATTTTGTCTTTTATTGATTTTTTTTCAACAAAAATACAGTTTTATTACAAATGTAAATTCTATCCACATCTAAATATTATTTCAATGAAATAAAGGCCCCAATATTGAAGGCTTTAGTGGACATATACAGCTATCAATTTACTGTTCAAGTTATTTCCACTTGCCATACTGCTGTTTTGTTACTGGCTTCTTGCCATTCCTCTCACAATTTTGACAGAGCGGGAGTACAGTTTTAAATTTCTTTTTTAGCTCTGGAAGAGGATTTGTATTTGGTTCCCCACACCAGGCACACAAGTCTTTGTGACCAAGAGATGCTCCATAAAGATATGAAACCATCTTCCCAATAAAGAAACGATGGTGTTTTTGAAACAAACGAAGTGTGAAGTGAGTGGGAAATTAACAGACGATGTACTCTGATTCATCAAGAGGCAAACAGCCAATCAAAACTCACGCAGCAATCACATGCATTGAGGGTTGTTTTGATGGACATGGACACGATGTATATGGCTCGTCGTTTGTCGCTAGTCATAAATCACGGTGGTCAGACAGGTGACAGATGTTGGTAAACATGAATACGGACTAAATACGGAGAAATAAATTCTCTCATCATCAGTCATTGGGAATTTCGAAGATAAGAGTCGGCAGTCGGCCGGTTCATTATATTTAATTTATTTTGACAAACTGATAAAATGTCTACATAGTCGGCATTTTTGTCGTAAAAAAATTGGGTCGGTCAGGTGACCGGAACCACACGTGCTATTTTGTTTGGCCTTGTTTTAATTTGATAGTAGAAAACATATTTATCTGAACATAAATGGACAGTTATACCGGTGGGAGGGAACAACAGGCATTGACCTTTCATCCATATATTCAACATTTTACAAACTGGGAAAAGTGTTGGAAGCAGCTGATACTACTCTACTACGCTTCTATGCTGTGATGATTTTTGTGTATGTTTTGGCCCAATATGTTAATGAAGTAAATTATAGTGAAGTAATAGCTATGTCTTCATAAGTTGTGCTGAAAAAAACCCCCAGATATCAAGCAGGGGCATGTTAAACATTTGCATGCAGTATATCTAAAATCAAAAATATTAAAACAGCCAAACTGGGCTCAGGGTTAATGACCAACATTTGTAGCACAAATGTCTGCTGATGTTTAATGGACGTATTAGCAAATCAGTCATTATAAAGATGATCAGTACAATGATTGGTCAGAGTTTTCCTCTGGTTCGACCCTCTAGACTGGACTAAAACATTTTTTTTTAAACATTCCATGTCAGTGCTATGGAATCGTGAAGAGTTTTTCAAGCAATAGGGTAAAAAAACTTGCTAAAAAAAATCTCCCACCTCACCTTTAGATGCAATCGGCAAATTTGCAAGAGGTCGCTCACTGAATGAACCCTTGATATACCAAGAAGTCTGTCCATCCTTCCGTCCTTCTGTCCATCTGAGACTTTTGTCCAACTGTTTCTTGAGCACTATTGACATGATTATTTTCTACGTTCATGTTCTTGTTCAATGTGTTTTTTTTAAACTAATTGCAACTGTAAATATGTCTCCCTGTCACTGTGCTCGAGGCGGAGGCGTACTGAAAAAATTCTCTTCATATCTGCTGTGACTATGAAATGAGAGCTTGTTATGAGACAGAAAGATAATTGGAAAGCCCTTTTTCTTTTTGAGAGTGAACTATACGAGGGGGAACAGACTGTTGTGACATGTAACTAAGCTACTAATCTCTAGGATTGTCACAATAATGAAATTTCAGTTAACGATTAATGATTTAATCATTCTTTCTTTTTCAGTTTATGTATTTTTAGCATATCTAAAAGATGAAAAGAGCTGTTTATTGGGCATTGCAAAGCTGAAAAGACAATCAGCAGCAACTTTTTCATTCATGTGTTCCAGCGTTCAAACAAGCTGCAAACTCCCAATTTAACATAAATAATATAAAGGTTTTAATTTTTTTACAATAATGCTTATAATTCCCTTCACACCCTGATTATAACCAATTCATTCATTAATCTAACACACACACACACACACACACACACACACACACACACACACACACACACAAAATATATAGTCACTTGTGGAATGCACAGGACTGAAAAACTACCATCCAGTCATTTCGAGCACCATATACTTTTCCAGTGTATCATGTGCACATAAAGGCCTGAAGAATATACAATAAGAAAAAAGTTTAAAAAGTTAGTTTTCCTCCAAGACACGTGAATGCCCAGGAAATTTTTATTATTTTTTTTGCATTCTCACACCCTGTTGAATGTACACAAACACTTGGACCTTCTGCCGATTACATAACCCATGCCACTTAGTCAGCTGCAGCAGTAGTGTTCCGACTCCGGCTGCTCTCTCCCAGTATCGGATGAAAAGCAAGAACACAAAAAAGACAATGTGATATCATGAGTGAATTAGATTAATGGCATTTAAAAAAAAATAATCAAAGTTGATTAGTAGCGGGAAAAACAATGAATAGTAAGGCTGTTGGTGGTTGTTTAACAGTTTGGAATCTATTTTTGGTTCACATTGTAGTGTTTAGTTGTAGTTTTGGACTGAGAAGTGGCCGTGTTGCTAATGTAGTTTTGACAGGAGGTGTGCTGGCAGGATGGGAAGGTGACGTGTCATTTGTGACCTGCTGCGAACTGACTCAGCCCAGACACACTCGCCTCAGCAGGGCTGCCATCACCAGGGAAATGGCAGCTCACACTCTCCCTGCTGTTTTTCAGATGCATTTTTTCCCCCCAGATAAATTGAAATAACTATACTTTGTTGAAGCCCGGAAAGAAATGTCTTTTTTTTTTTTTTTGGTTCCGTCGTGCTGCTGGCTGTGTGTTGGCTTTGTCAGAATCCGATGGGCTGCCATTTTCTCTGTGTGCCCTCGTGTATAAAGTCTCAGTGGGACAAACAGATTTATGTTCATACACTGAACAAAACTGCAAACTTTGACTTTTTGGAAGTGGACCTGAGCGCATGTAGAGGTATTATTTTTAGGGATGTCCCAGTACAACAGAACTAAACTGAGCATGTGCAGGTGAATCCTAAGTTGTTCTTGATTGGAGCAATTACCACTATTATATATCCACGAGTGCCTGCAGAATGAAGTTGTGAGGTAGATGGGAAGTGCATAAACATAGGTGTGTGTGTGTGGGGGGTGATTAGTTAAAGGTGTCATTCCATGGCTATTTCAATAATATTACTGTGTTCTCGAATGTTTTTGAATACGTTGTGTGTTGGTTCTATTTAAAAAATATCCAGATTGCTTTGTTTCCAGCTGCTTTTGGAGTGTAGAAAAATGGTTATTGGTACTTCCTCATACATGTCCATGATGCAGGGATGAGGCTCTGATTGGCTCAGAATGCGTGAAGGAACACTCCCCCCTCCCCTCTCACTCTGTGTGTATTTACCTTTATCCAAATAGCATCCAGCTAGGTTTTATGCCATTTCTTTCCACAGAGAGCACATGAACCAGTTTGATCCACCATTTTTTCCAGTTTGTGCAGCAGCTACTGTAGCTCCATCTTCTCTTGTAGATGCTAATGCTAATGCTACTTCAGATTCACTGCCGGGACGGGCTTAACCCCACGTAGGTGACTCTAAAGTCCATCTGACATCCAACGGACCGGCTTTTTCTGTGTCCCTCATTCCTCTCCTTGTTTTCTATGAATGTGGTATGCAGCCGGCGGAGGGGACAAATCTCTTTCAAAGGCAGCACGTGTTGGTAAGTTGGGGCGACCCATCAGATTCCAAAATGAGCGTGGAAAAGCGGAATGACACCTTTATGAAGACGATGGCCATTCAGACTGAGGGGATAAGCGACCTAATAAAAAAAATTGCTTATAAATCATGTGCATATTGGCTGATATTGATGAGCACTGGGGAAACTTTGACAAAGAGCAGCGACCGCAGCCCACACCTGACGGAACCGAGTTAATGTATATAAATCTCATTTCACTTGCCGATTAAACTGAAGCACAGAGTTCTTGGATGGTCTGTTTGTGCAATAAATACCAGTGGAAATTATAGTTGTCCAATAAGTGCATGAAAAATATCACAGCATGAATTAACATGAACAACGCAAACTTAACCAACAAGTCCAGTTCAGTAAAACCAAACAGCCGAAGTGGTTTAACATGAGGCTGAGGAGCTAGCCACCTGCGCTAGCACTGGCAGTGCAACTCACACCTGTCAGTCAGAAGGATACACCTCTAATTATGCATCATTTTATCATTAAATCACATCTAAACAGATGAGTCCTCACAGTTACCATGAAGGTAGACTTGAGCTTTTAAAGCTAAAATGCTTTTTTGAACCAGATGATTTTGTCACTTCTGGGTTGGCCTGAGGTGGATGCTTGGGTTTTACAGAGAACATTTTTGTCATGTAGCATTAGATCCTGTTCAAATCAAAATGTGTTCAGCATTTGTGCATAATTAAATTCTTCTAGGAAATAATTATCTAAGCAAAAAAGAAGCCTTTTTACCAGTATCGTGATATATTGAATGGCGATCTGAGTATTATGACTTGTATTGTATCACCAGATTTTCAGTCAATTTTATTTTGAACACAAAATCATCAAAACATCAATCAAAATGGTCAAAAACATTCTTTCTTGGACTCAAAAAGGAGTGGGAAGAAGTATAATTTGTAAACTCCCACCCTCTTTTACAAATTAAATTCAATATATTCTGCATATGATAAAAAAAAGAATATACAACCCTCACCAGGTTATAAGCCACAGATATCTATGTTGAAAAATCAGATATTTACTGTATGTACAGAATGATTTTAAACTGTAAATGTATCTACATGTTTGTACCTGAACAGATTTTTTTCCTAACAGTGTGTTTTTAACACAGCGGCAACTTTGCTGATTAAAACGGAACAGAACCAAGAGAAAAATAACCAGTTTTTCCCATATTTATCTTCATTTCTCCCGTGTTTTAAATCACAAATCACTTTAACTATTTTCGCTGAAACCCATGAAGTCATCGTGAACAACCTCAGAAGCGTCACATCTGTCTCCATGATGAAGGGGTGAGGATTTGAATTAATTAATTAATTAATTAATTGGATAATTAATAGTTGCTAATTTGTCGTCCATGTTTTATCTGCTAAAGAAAACGTAGCGTATTCTTCTTTGCATTAATTGTTCTCACTAGTTTTGATTCTAATTTTGATTAGAGCGCCCCCTAGTGGTGGCAGAAAAATCCACAGAATAGCTGCACCTTTTTTATAAGCCTCATGGTTCAAAATATATGAAAAAAGTAGTGGCTTATAGTCCAGAAAATACGGTACACATTGTTTATTATTGTCATGTCACACAATCTGATTGGTATAATCAACTATAAGTATATTCACATTCACTTTAAATTAACTACAAAGACAATTAATAGATATGACAGTATCTCTTAATCATGTTATTTTAATATAAAAGTTATTCACGTGTTCTTCTACATTATAACAACATTTTTCACCATATTCAGATACAGTAATGTTCTGCATTTTGTTACAATACTAGTTTTATATATCCTTTTCCACAAATTAAAGATGACTTTTTTTTAGATTTTGATCCAAACGATTCCACAGATATCCTCCTCTAACAGAGATACACTGGCCTTTTTGAATTTGTCCTACGCTTCATTTTCCTAAACATTTCAGTTCCCTTTAAGTTATAGTCACTTTGCCTGCGCTGGAACATCTGCTATCCAACCCTAACCCCTAGAGACCACAGATATTTTAACCCCCCCCCCCCCCCCCGCTCACATGCTCACATGTCGTTGACAATGAGAGGACAGAGGTGGGCTGCACTCATTTCCTCTCCCTGTCACTGTCATCTCACTTAACATGTCCTTTGGTTTTGTTTAACCCGCTACTTCACAGGAACATCTTTGGAAAGGACAAGATGAAATACATGCTTTTCATTTAGTCACATACCTCATTGTTCATGATGAACTGATATTTCTTTTTTTTTTTTTTATCTGTGTCAGACTGTTGTGTTGCCAGATATGCTTCCCCCCCCTGCCATGATTTACTGACAGGTGAAGGAAAAGGAGGAAAAAAGCAGAGAAAAGGAAGGGAGAGAAAAAATTGAGGTCAAAATGGGAAAAACAGGGAAAAGGAAGAGGAAAAAAAGCAAAAATAAAAAGAGAAAGAGGAGAGAAAAATTAAGGAAACATGGAAATAAAAAGGAGAAAAAGGGACAATAGAAGAACAGAAGAAAAACTGGGGAAAAGAAAACAAAAAAGGAAAAAAGCAAAAAAGAGAAAGAGAAGAACTAAGGGAAAAAGAAAACATTGGAAAAAAATTTAAAGGGGAGAAAACAAAAAGGAGAGAAAGAGGAAGAAAAAAGGGGAAAACGACAAAAAAGAGGAAGAATAAAAGGTAAGATTTCATTGTTTATCTGTAACCATTTTTATTTTCTAATTATAAGTAAAGATTTTTAACAGGGAAAAAAGTCAGGATCAGCTTATATATATATATATATATATATATATATATATATAATATATATATATATATAATTTTACTTTATAAGATACATCAACTAGTGATGCAACCTGGACACATCATCAGTGATGTTACCTGGGATCATTGAGTGTTTCGGGTCATTGCAACATCATACACTCTCCCCCAGGCGACCCAGCCGGGGATGATCAATCCCCCGACTTGTGTCCAGGCAGCGCTACCCTACCCACGGCTCTCCTCTCCTGATCCACAGCCAACATGAGGCAACTTCTGCTGCCTCCGTGGCCTCCTTGATGGCCCTTCGTCTACTGGCCCCCCTGATGCCCAGCATGTTGTAGACCCTACAGAGGGATTGGCCTGCGAACCCTCTGCAACCCACCTCAATGGGCTCACATCTTGCTCGCCACCCGTTGCGCCGACACTCCTCCACCAGAGCCTGGTACTTTGCCCTCTTCCTCTCGTTGGCCTCCTCAATACGATCTTCCCACGGGACCGTGAGCTCCAGGAGGACGACCTGCTTGGCGGTTGCTGAGGTCAGCACCACATCTGGCCTTAGCGATGTTCTGGTATATATATATATATATATATATATATATATATATATATATATATATATATATATATATATATATATATATATATATATATATATATATATATATATATATGTATTAGCAGCCTGTGTCAGTCATTGGCTAACAGGCTGGTGGAAAATAAATAGATGCATCACTATCAACTCCCCAAATAAATCCATATCGGTCGATCACTACTGATTGTTGGGTAATACAGATAAAAATGTAAAATCCTTAATAATAAAATAATATAACGATATTTGACATTAAAAGTGTTGTGGTTCGAAATATTATTGTTAATTGTGTGACTTTTCCCGTTAAAAGAAGGAAATCCAAACTAAAAGCCTGCATCTGTCGCCACATCTCAGCTGGTGTCAGCGGCTCCTCTCTGCATCTTCCAGATAAACGCTGTTTTAATTGCATCCGAAATGCTTAGTGTCCTTTGAAAAGTTCACCTGTTCTTCTCCAGCGACACATTGATAAATGGCAGCAGGAAGGTAGCGAACACACCCCTAATAACAGGCTGTTTTTCTGGAGCCTTGATGAAAGCAGTGAAAGTGTTTTTACGGGTCAGTCTGAGGTAGAGGGTGTCAGGATGCTTTTGACTGTCCATCATTTTGACGGACAGGGTCGTAAAAACTCCTTAATAGCACATAATTATCCATCATTTCAATATATATATTTTTAAACTCATATTTATTAAAGTGGTTTTTCTTTTGTTTTTTGAGAACATTACAAACTAACATAGAAACATAAAAAAGGCAACAAGAATTTAAATTACAACAAGTGTTGGCAAGTGAAACAAACTCTGCTCCCTTTGGAAACTCTACCTGATTTACCCTATTGCTTATCTTTGTGAAAACACATGTTTGGTGATCTTGACCTTTGACCTACACCAACATTTTATGACACCACCTTGCACCTTCTAACAAAAAAAAACAAAACTGTCTGCGTATAAATGTAGCCACAGTTTCTGTACTTTTAGTAACTAAGTATAAGTACTTAGTTAAACTACTTAAGACCATTTTACTCGTGTATATATTTTTCTGTAAACTTTTGACTTTTCTTCCCTACATTTCTTCATAAATATCTGTACTTTATACTACTTACATACATGTAACAGTACAAAAAACAAGTCACTCCAGATGGAAAATCAGTGGAAGAGAGAAACTGTGACTTTATATATTATAATTATGATTTTTATCTTGTGACTGCATCTTTTTATCTCATAATTTAAATTTTTGTCTCATAATTTAAATTTTTTATGTTATAATCATGATTTTTCTTTTTCTCATAATGTGACTTTCTTTATCTCAATTGTGACTTTTTCCTCCCATTTAAAAAAAAAAAATAAAATCTGACCATACCTACTAAACTGAGTTCTGTGACCTGATCAAAAACATTATTTACATACTAACTGGCTCTCTTTTTGGATATTTTTTGAAAATGTTCAGATTTTTACTTGTTAAATAAGTATTATGTAATCAAGAGCAAAAAGACTGCAGTTTTTCCTTTTTTTAAAAAATACTTTATTACAATTGACAAGTTGTATTTTTTTATATTTACTTTTCTTCAGCAAAGGAGTTGAATCAGTACTTTTACATCTACCAGGGTATTCTCCCCCCCCACACACACAAGTAGGTGTACTTCTACTTAAGTCCAGAATGTGAGTACTTTTACCACCTCTACTTGACACAGACTTTATGTATTTCTTCCGTTGACTTTCATCCGTCTTCCTCTGTACTCCATCTTTTCCGGCACACAGAGAAGATGTTGATTGGTATATTTAAATCCATTCTCTGCGGTGCTGCCTCATACATATGAATCTGTCTTAATCTCCCAGAGACACTTGAATTGAATATGCCACACTGTCATGAATGTAAATGATCAGCTTTGTTAAAGTATCTAAATGCAACTGGGATCAATGTGAAATAACAGCTATGAGCAGCTAACAGCACAAACACCTGTCCCACTCTCTCTCTTTCTCTCTCTCTCTCTTTCTCTCTCTCTCTCTCTCTCTCTCTTTTCCACTTCTGTCTATTTTTCCTCATTAAAGCCGCACTCCCGTTTTCCCAAAAATTACACCTGCTCTGATTTCACGTGCTTTCCATCCACCCTTCAGCGCAGGTCTTTGACTAACACTGTTATGGCGTTCAGATATCACCTGATATGATGTCAGCGCCTCTCAGTGTTCTTATCTGACTGTTCCTAAATCCAATCAGGCCGACAGTTCTGCTATCAGGCTGTAATTCAAACCCATTCTGATACGGGATGTATAGATGTGGCTTCTTTGATCCAGGTTTGTTCACTTCAGCTTCTGTGTGATGTGATGATAGACCCATATGTTGACCAGCTAGTATATGAGGCCGATATTTCTGTTTTTTTTTCTTGTATCGGTTTGTTTTGTGTTGGGTGATTTACGCTTTTTTTCCCCCATAGCACGATTTAATGACAGGGGAAGGGGAAAAAAAGAAGAAGAAAGAGGAGAGAAAACAAAAAAGAAAACAAGGAGAGAGAAAAAAGAAAAAAAAAGAAAAGGGGGAGAAAACAAAAAAGAGAAAAGGAAAAATTAGGAGGAAAAGAGGAAGAAAAAGTAAAAAAAAAGAAGAGAAATGACAGAAAAAGGAAGGGAGAAATGAAGATAAAACATGGAAAACTGAGAAAGTTGTGAAGTGAAAGGGGGGGCGAAAAAAAAGGGAGGAAAATGAAGGGAAAAAAAGAAGAGAAAAGAGGTGAGAAAACCAAAAGTACAGAAAAAAGAAAAAAAAAGGGAAATAAAACAAAAAAGGACAAAAGAAAAAGGGAAACAACACAATAGGGTAAAAAAAGGAGAAACAAAATTAAAAAAGGGGAAAAAAAACCCTGCAAGGTTAGGTTTGTTCATATTTATGAGGTTTTTATTCCATCTATGGTACTATTTATATTTTAAATATATATTTTATTCCCAATCATTGAGGTTGACTTTATTTGTAGCTGTAGTTACATGTGTTTTGCAGTTGCAAGAGTGGATGTCACATAGAACAACACAGAGCAGGTACAAAAACAACCAACCAATTAAAAGCAACAGGACACAGATGGACATGGGTGGATGCACACAGCACTGGCGCAACATGAATAAAAACATGATTAAAAACACTCGAAAAACCTCTGCTAAAACTGTGGGATAACGTACAAGGAATAGTTACGACTAAAATGACAAAAGGATCACACTGAGAGTAAAATAGAATAAATACACAGCTTCGAGGTGACATCACTTCCCCTAGTAAAAGGGGAAAACAAAAGCGTAGCAACCACTATGTGAACTACACTGCACCGCCCTGCACGCTTAAAACTTCATGTAAAATGTCCAAATCTTGCGCTGCCTTTGAGTGCAATAACCATGCTTGGATGGAAGAGAAGCTGTCTTTTCTGCGTACTGACAGAAAAGTATTAAGATGCTGAGAAGAATATCTCCAGATGATGGCAAGACCTGGAGTCTGAAATCAAAGTGGAAGTAAAACTAAAGTAGTGGAGCGTTCTGGGGGCTGGGTGAGTGGGGAGTAGAGAATTAGTTCAAATACCTACCTCAAACAAAACATATGCTATCAGGTTATTAAAAGTTTGCATTTTTTCTCATGTATATATTCCAGGACTTTCGAAGTGATAGTCGTAGATGGATGGCCATTCGGTATTAGGCCACGTCGTGGGGTCATTTCGCCAAGAACCTGCGGGTAATTTATATGGACAGCTTTCCAGTTGATCCCTGCTAATTTCCATTCATATCGGTCTTTTGCAGAGGACAGAAGGGTATCAAAATAGTCGTAGGACATCGTAAAAGAGCTGTCTGTCTAGTGTTGCTAAGTTGTTGTTTTCCCCTTTTAAAATCGCGGCACGTCTTACTAGGCGATGCAGTGACATCACGCGAAGCTATATATACCAAAATGTGTCCCAGCAGTGATAATAAATAAACCTACAGGATGTAATAACCGATTCTGATGGAGTCTGACATCACATGATCGGCTCCATTTGCTGATCACGTGATCAGATTGGGACGTCCCTAACAGATATCCAATGAAAGTCAAATGTTCTGCTAATCTAAGTAAGGGCAAGTTGAGAATGATGAGGAGAAAAACAGTGTATTTTCTCTACTGTACTGAACCTAAAGCCAACATGTTTCTATTTTTCACACACATTTTGGTTCCATCACTGTTGAATGAGTAGATTTTAAATTGGTTCAGGCTTGTTTTATTAATTTGATCTGGTTTTAAGTCGAAGGACAGGGGTATTTAAAATGTTACTATGTTCAGTTATTTGATGATGAGACTGGGCATGGGATTAAATAAGTTTTTGTCCTTTTCCAGTATAAATTAATGATTTGAAACTTCTTTTTACTAGGTTCAGACACAGCTTTTTCCCCAGAAGCAATCACTTCACTAAACAGTCACAAGAACCCCCCCCCCCCCCCCCCCCCCCACCACCACCACCACCACCCTTCCAAACCAAACAAAATCTGCACTTTAAACAATCTCTCTCCTGCAATAACAAAAAAATTTGCAACATTTTCCTGTGCAACGTTCCACAGACACATATCTCTGGTTTACATATCATATTCCTTTGTGCAATATTAGTAAATGTGTAATAATTCCCATGCATTGTTCTAATGCTTCCTTATCTGTGGCTTTACATTGTATATGTTTCTTCTACTTTATATTATCTATCAAATGTACATGTAATTATAATAGTTAACTTTGCACCTTATGTCATGTTAATTCAATTCAATTCAATTTTATTTATAAAGCCCTAAATCACAACAAAGTCGTCTCAGAGGGCTTTACAAAAACACAATCAACTACAGAAATACATGAAAAGTCCCAGTCATCCCCTGTCTTTAGACCCTCCTTCTCGGCAAGAAAAAACTTCAAAACCCAGTGGGAAAAAGAAGAAATCTTGAGGAGAACCACATTGAAGGAGAGATCCACTCCCATGGACGGACAGGCTATAGATGAACGTCCATGTATAAATGCAGGAAGGGGGGCTGGCCTAATTTTAAATGTAGAGACTGTGTCGGTGTCTTTAATATTAAAGGGAAGCTGATTCCATAAGACAGGGGCCTGATAACTAAAGGCTCTAGCTCCTACTGTACTTTTAGAAACCCTAGGAACTTTCAATAAACCTGCATTCTGAGAACGAAGGGTTCTATTGGGTTGGTACGGAACCAGATCATCTTTAAGATAAGAGGGGCCCATACCATTAATGGCTTTATATGTAAGGAGGAGGATTTTAAATTTCATTCTAAACTCAACTGGTAGCCAATGAAGGGTTTGGAGCACAGGGGTGATGTGTTCTCTTCTATTTGATCCTGTTAATAATCTTGCTGCTGCATTTTGAACCAGTTGCAAGCTTTTTAGGGAATATTTAGGACACGCTACAAGTAAGGAGTTACAATAATCTAATCGTGATGTAACAAATGCATGAATTAATTTTTCTGCAGTCGTTTTAGACAGAATATTCCTAATTTTGGCTATGTTGCGCAGGTGAAAGAAGGCTGTTCTGCAAGTTTGGTTAATATGTATTTTGAATGAAAGATCTGGATCAAATAAAACTCCTAAATTTTTAACTGTGGCACTGGGTGTTACACTTAAGCTGTCCAGAGTAACTATGTGGTCAGGTAGGGAGTCTCTCGCATTTTTAGGACCAATTATAACGACTTCAGTTTTTTCAGGGTTCAATAAAAGATAATTGGCACTCATCCAAATTTTTATGTCTTGTACACAAGTACTTAGTTTATCTATTTGTCTGGTCTGATCAGGTTTAATCGATAAATATAGCTGTGTGTCATCCGCATAACAATGAAAATTAATGCCATGATTTGTAATGATGTTACCTAAAGGGAGCATATATAGGGTAAACAAAATAGGCCCAAGGACTGACCCTTGAGGAACGCCATAATTAACTCTGGAGGACTGCGATGATTGTTGGTTGATGTGAACAAATTGGTAGCGATTAGATAAATATGATTTAAACCAGCAGAGGGCTGCTCCTCTAATACCTATATCACATTCTAATCTGTGCACTAAGATACTGTGGTCAATGGTGTCAAAGGCTGCACTAAGGTCTAATAACACCAGGACCGATATTAATCCGATGTCAGCGGCTAATAATAAGTCATTAGTAACTTTAACTAACGCCGTTTCAGTGCTATGATGGGCACGAAAGCCAGACTGAAACTGTTCAAATAAACTATTATCCTGCAGGAATTGGCACAGCTGTTTAACTATTACTCGTTCTAAAACCTTTGACAGGAAGGGCAAATTGGATATAGGCCTATAATTGGCTAAAATGTCAGGATCTACGGTAGGCTTTTTCAGAATTGGTTTAATAACAGCATATTTAAATGACTGCGGCACATATCCAGTAGTTAATGAAGTGTTAATTATATTTAGGACAGTGCTAATAATTAGGGGCAGAATCTCTTTAAAGAGTTTTGTTGGGATTGGATCTAAGAGGCAGGTGGCTGACTTGGAAGACATGATAATAGATATGAGATCAGTTTGGTCTACAGTGGTGAAATTATTTAGTGTTACAGAGGGATTTATTAAAGGGCCTAGGTTTGAAAGCGCTACTTTTTCTGATCTAATGTTTGGGAGAAATGCGTCTATTTTCTCTCTAATAGTTGATATTTTATTGTTAAAGAACTGCAGGAAATCATCAGAATGGAGCGTGGATGGAATAACTGGTTCCACGGAGGTGTGGCTGTTTGTCAGTCTGGCTACAGTACTGAACAGGAATCTAGGGTTATTCTTGTTTTCTTCTATTATGGATGAGTAATATCTAGTTTTGGCTGTACGCAAAGCTTGCTTATACTTTATTAAGCTATTTTTCCAGGCATTGAGAGAATCTTCTAAGTTGGATCGCCTCCATTGTTGGAGGCGATCCAACAATGAAGTTGTTAAACTTCATGAGAACCTTTTTGGAGTTGTACACAAGTATAATTTCACAATGACAATAAAGGTGATAACTAAAAAACCTATGGAAAGATTTTGATGACATGTTCAGGGTAGGTTGGTAATAGGGAGATCTAAAAATTATTAGATTTTGGTGGTTATCGGGGGCGGGGGGGGGGGGGGGGGTCTGTGCTCTCAGAGTGCTTTTCTAGTTTGAATATAAGAATGGTTCACAATGAATGGGCTCTTATCATTCACTTAAAGGTGTCATTCCTCTGAAAGCTACTTTTCCACGCTCCTTTTGAAATCTGATGGGTCACCCTGATTTACCAACACATGTTGCGTGGTTTGTCACCTCCACTGGGTGTCCATATTACTGCATGTGGACATGGACGTCACCCACGTGGGGTTAAGCCCATCCACAGAATGCAGGTGACCCCCCCCACCCCCCCGCAGAGAATCTGTTTTTTTTCCTGCAAGTTTTCAAAAGAAGCGACAGCACAAAACCTAGCTGGATACTACTCTCAGATGGTAAACAGACACAGAGCGAGAGGAGAGGAGGGGAATGTTCCTCCGGGCATTCATTCTCTCAGCCAATCAGAGACGCCTCATTACCGTGTCATAGACATGTATGAGTAAGGACCGGAAAACTGTTGTTCGACCTCAAGTCATTTTTCGACCCTCCAAAAACAGCTGGAAACTAATCAATCTTGACATTTTTAAAAAACATAACCAATGTACAATGCATTGAACAACACTCGAGAACACAGTAATATTAATGAAAGGACGTTGGAATGACACCTTTAACAAAGTCGTTCAAAAGACACAACTCGTGTGCGAACGTCACATCTCTTGTGTGTTGCTAAGGGAACCAGAACGGAAAACGGCCGTTAGATCAGTGCGTAGTAAGACCAATGAAAGGACGTTGGAATGACACCTTTAACAAAGTCGTTCAAAAGACACAACTCGTGTGCGAACGTCACATCTCTTGTGTGTTGCTAAGGGAACCAGAACGGAAAACGGCCGTTAGATCAGTGCGTAGTAAGACCAAACATTTTACTGATGGCGTAGTAACATTTCAAAGAGTAACTAATTAGATTCGTAATACCGTTATTCTCAACACTGCTAATAAATGACTAAATGAATCAACAGGTAAAGCCTTCATTGTTACTGATTAAACTTCTGCTTTTTGTTCCATTGTTCATTAACACTTTCCAAACTCACAGCTTGGTCTGTTTTTTTCTTTTTTTTTTGTCGTGCTCATCTGAATATTTAAATAACTGCATGAGTTCTCTTTCTCTCTCTCTTTTTTGGCAACAGTCTGAAGTTAAAATATGGCTTCTTGTGTGATTTGGAGTCATTTGACAGGAGGCAGCCTGTTTGCTAAAAGGCATGTCAGTTATGTAACAGAAGGGCCTCACTGAGTGTGAGAATGATTCAGACTGGTCTAACTGGGTGATTTTTGTTCTTACATAACTCGTTGACACCTCGCTGTCCCTTCATCCACATGCACACAAACACACAAACACACAAACGCTGCAGCCAAACAGCTGAAGGAACACAATGCACACACTTTCCCATTTGTTCAAAGTTTCTTCAGCGTTAACAGCGTCCAGTTTTTTTTTATTCCTTTGCTTTTTTACAGTCAACAGTTCAAGGCTAAATTATCTCGGCGCTAATGATCTAATCAAAAAATAAATGAAGATGGAGTTGAAACACGCAGCCAGTAAACAAGTCTTTTATAGCAGACACATTAGCAGTTTGAGGACAGTGTGGAAACAATTCAATAACAAATACACACTGATCAACAACTACTCTTGACCTTCTGACAGTGTTGTGTCCATGTCTTCTCATTGATCCAGTATATGTTTCAGGATCTATTACACTGCTCAACACCAAATTTATCTTTTTTTTTTTTTTTTTAGCTGATTTAGGATCATTTTGCTGTGTTGAAAACAAACATCACATTGCTTTTGCTCAATCAGGACAACTTTTATTTGTTTTTTGATGTTTTTGTTTCCATGTATAGTACAGGGATTTCACGTCATATCATGATAAATTCTTAAAAAAATAAATGAATTTCCATGAGCCAACTTATGACTAATTGTTTCTTTTTAATATTACAAGTCAATAAAATCACTTGTGAAACTGAAATCCATGCCCTAAATTTAGCACAATGATGAAATATTAAATTTACATGTACTTACTTTTATTAACGTCTATTATTCAATTTACAGAAATTGTAGTTTGTAGCGTTTGATTAATACAGTCTGTTAGAAAATTATTTTTCCCCTGAAACCTTTTTTGGATGAGAAAGTGGAAATAAATGTAAGAAAATCTTATTTAATTGCAATTAGAAGTAATGTGTGTTTTTTTTTTTTTTTCTCACATTTTTTTTTTCTTCCCATTTTGTAATTTTTTCCTTTTTTTCTCCTTTTTCGATGAGAGATTTTAACAAAAATTATAATGTCAGAAAAATGTAATCAATTTAGTTAGAAGATAGGATTTTTCTAAATCAAATTAGCATAAAGACCTGACCTGATTGAGAAAAATGGATTTAATTTTGAGATTTTTGTTGTGACTCACAAAACACTGAGCAAATTACCTTTTATGTTCTACATTTTATTTTCTATCCTTGTCAATTAAACATTTTCTCAGAAGTGTAAAAGCTTTTTGTATTACTATAGTTTTTATGTTGTCTGCTTTAACAAACTTTCCAATCATTGTATTCATCCTTCTCTGAACTTGAGGCTCATAAAGTCTGTGCTAAAGTATCCATCCGTGTGATCTAAATAGTCTGTTGCTAATAAAAAAAAATGTTTATACACTTTTAAAGGTGTTAGATCTTTTGAAGCACAGTCAAAATCATATTGGTCCACTAATTATCTGTGTTTGCCAACCGCTTAGTCACTTCTAATTTGATTTAGTTCCTTTTTTCCACTTTGGCAGATAAATAGTGAATCCATAAAAATGCAGTCCTCCTACATGAGATATTTCAAATGTGTAATTGTTGTCCTGAAGCTTAAAGAATTGATGATGCATTACGTATGGAGGTTTACAGATGGTTCCTCATGTGCACACAGGACACAGCAACATGTTAACCAGCAAGATAAAAACTGTGTGAAAGACAAAATGGATGAAAATAAATATTCTACAATAGTACTAGTAGTTTATTCAGTCTTTTAATTTCTTTAAACCGCAAACAAAATATCCATTGTTCCAAATACAGCCCGACTGAAAGGCTTCACACTGAAGCAAAACTTATTACTACCTAACTTGACATGGCCGATAAACCGAAAACTTACTGTTAACGACATTTACGATGATAACCGATGTCATTTTGCTCATGTTGTTAAATTCAATATTTTAATACAAAATTATAAGTCCTTTGTCTATTTTGACTGGGTGTGCTGACACGTGAAGTTCATTCCCCTTTTAGAGGGTGTGGAGTGTGTATAGTCATGTGACTCCACTCATCCAGGAGGTAGAGCAGTTTGTCCAATAACTGAAGGGTTGGTGGTTTGAATCCCACTGTCCTCGCCAGTCCGTTGTGTCCTTGGGCAGACACCTCACTCTGCTTACCTCCAGTATGACTTACACTGGTGTCTGAATCTTTGGTGGTGGTCAGAGGGGGGCATTTGGTCCAAATTGTCAGCCATGCTTCTGTTAGTGGATATAAATGTAGTTTACCACCACCAGAGGGAGCATGTGAGAGTGAATGAAGAATGGATTAATAATGTGAAATGCTTTGGGTGCCTTGAAAAGCACTATAGAAATGTAATCCGTTATGGTGATGATGATGATGATGGTTATTATTATTATTATTATTATTATTATTATTATTATTATTATTATTATTATTATTATTATTATTATTATTATTATCTAGAAACGGATGATGAGGGAATGACTTATGGTTCAAATCCGGCTGAAACAGAGATAACCATAGTAACGTTAGTGGAAGTTAATTATGTTGTGTTTGTTCCCAAAAGAAATTTGACATCTGTCATTTGAAAATATTTTGAGTTCCAAAAATATGATATAAAACAGACACAAGTGTCAGTGTCAAGTGTCAGTTTGCTTAGTAATTGGGGTTTGATATGTTTTGTTGTGTTTTGATGTTTTGCCAAACATATCATACAAAACAATTATCACTGTTACATTACTGATTACACATTATAGTTAGTCCAGTCCAAACACCCTGATCTGTCAAATGAAGGTTTGTAGGGCTTCAGGAGGACAGAAGATAATTTTTTTTTTTACATCTGCACTGCCCTGTCTTGTATTATCAGTAAACTGACACGTGCGATTATGGACCAAAACGCACGGCGTGTATCCAATTACAGACCAGAAAGCATGTGCACCCGCCACCCCACTGAACTGTGTGTGTGATATTAACTACAACGGCTAAGGCTGATGGAAAAGAAAATCAGTATCAGCTCAAAAAATCCATATGCATGGATCACTATTAAATCCTCTGGTTACTGTAGGACTGGTTTTGTCTGACACTAACGCTTCACACAGAGTAGAGGAGGATGTCACAAGGTACAATGTGCTTCCATGTCCTAGATAACAATGACTTCAAGTACATGGTAATAAGACATCTGCCAGAGAAATGTGTCTAATTAAAAGAACAGTCTGTTTATGTCACTCACATTCACTGGCTTCTTTCATACCAAAGGGTCACCATGACCGTATTAAACACTCACTCGTAGCCATTTTTGTGTATAAATATATGCAATATTATGACCTATATGTAGAGCATACATTCATACGTGTCTGAATTTTCCCAGGGGCTCAATTTACTTTAGATGTAAAAAAAAAAAATAACATGATGAAAAGCCTCCATTATTACATGTTTCTTCTCACTGTGTTGTGCTGGTTTAGTTCAGGAGTGTAAACCCAGTGTTCTTCCGTCACACACTGTTCCAAACCTGGGACAGTCTGACCACCAACACCTTCTCTTTTTGTTTGTGTTACAGGCGCGGTATAAGCAGAGTTTAGATCCCACAGTGGACGAGGTGAAGAAGCTGTGCACGTCACTAAGACGCAACGCCAAAGAGGAGCGAGTACTTTTCCACTACAATGGCCATGGGGTTCCACGTCCCACTGTCAACGGAGAGATCTGGGTTTTTAATAAGGTACCACACACTGTGCTGCGCTCTACTATTAACTCTGAATAATCCTCTTTATTTGACAAACTACTTCTAGTAATGCTGTGTTTCCATTGACTCGACTTAACTCAACTCAACTCAGGTACCAGGTACTATACCTGAATGTTTTCATTACAGATACTATAGTACCTGTTTTCATAACAGATACTATAGTACCTGGTGCCTATTTCTACCACTAGACACAATATGAAAGACACGATTCAAAGGTAAAAGAACCCATTTTCCTTAACAGCCGTGCCATAAAGACTTTGTGTAAATAAAAAATCATGCTAGAGAATCATGATCTGAATTTAAAAAATAAATAAATAAATAAAAATCCTGATTCACATTTTTACCAGAATCATGCGGCCCTGGAACCATTGTAGTCTCACCTTATAAAATCCTTAATTTAAGACTGAAACAATGTTCCAAATAAAACACAATACTCACTTCATAGAGCTAGTGCTCAAGGCTAACGCTGGACTATTTATTAATGCCACGTATTCACTACATACAGAGTATGTATCATTACAGATACTATAATACTAGATTTTGGTGATGATCCAGAAGAGATCCTGGATTCTGGATCACTTCTGGGTCACTTAGGAATGTATTCTCCATTTACTGCAATGTAAAATTTCAAAGTGATCCAGAATTCAGGATTTCTCACCAAAATGTAATCATTTGTTCCTTGTGACACCCCCAACACGTCATGAAATTTTCATCAAGATCCGTCCTTAACTTTTTGACTTATCTTGCTAACTAACAGACAGATAGATAAACATAACCTTCTTGGTGGACCTCTCTTCATTCGGAGGGGGGAGGTCTGCCTTGGTGGAGGTGTGCGCTCTGAGAGTACTTTTCTAGTTATTATTATGAAGGTGTGTTCACAGTTTAACAGTCACTGTTCCACTGAGAAGCAGAACTTTCCCAACTACCTTAAACTCAACACAACAATGACTTCATTTAATCTCATTTATACATTTGGAATATTTTGTGCTGTGATCCACGCCTGTGGGTGGATATAAATCAGCTGTGGGATGTAGTGACTTTGGCTTTATATGTTCACTCTGCTGAAAGCTGAAGAGTAACTGACTATACCTGCACAGTGTGGATGTGGCTATAACCTGCTCCACGCAGGGTTAGGGTTAGTACTAGGTTTGTATTGATATGACATGTTGAATGTTTGTGGTTTTGTAAATGTTAGATAAAGACTTTCATTTAAAAACCAGAGTGAAAGAGTGTTCACAGGCAGATATGCGCTTTTGTTTACGTTGTTTACGTGTAATCGCAAATCAGTAATTTATGCAATTACATAATTGCACAGCATGACAATGTGATTGCTATTCAATTAATTATGCAGCACTAGTCAAATGTCTTCATCTGATGTATTGTTACGACTCCCAATTTGGAACGGTTCAGGTCAGCTTTCCAGAATGATTTACAATAATATGTATTTCAGCACCATGGACAGCACATGATCCCAAACACAAAATGCTCATTCTCATTCTAAAACACTTAATGGATAAAAGCTTAGCATGGTTTAATGTCTGAAAAGAACATCAATCATCACCACATTATACTGACCATGTCTAATGCTGGGATAGGCTCCAGTGTCTCAGCGACTGTCTGGAGGATAAGGCGCTTCAGAAAAATCAATGAATGAACAGTGTTTTAAGTGTTCTATGTTCAGCTTATTTGCAGAGGTGAAAATGGACATGACTACAGATGTTCAAATGAACTTTGATGAGTTTTTTTTTTCCTTTGCTATTGTGCTTAAAATGTCCTTCAAACCCTGATTACAACCAATTAATTAAATGCACTAACACAAGAATAAAAATATATAGGCACTCGTGGAACAGACAAGACTGAAAAAACACCAATCATTTTGACATCTCATTCCAAATGATTGATCAGTGATACAGTATGTCAATAAAACCCAGCTGTCATTACAGAATTTTCTTAACTATAAGTCACTCCGGAGTATAAGTTGCACCAGCCAAAAAATGCACAATAAAGAAAGAAGACTGTATATTGCACTGGAGTATAAGTTGCATTTTTTTGGGGTGAAATGTTATTTGATGAAATCCAATGCCAAGAACACACATTTAATCAGGAAAGGCAATTTAAAATGAAAATAGAATAGAGAACAACAGGCTGAATAGATGTACAGTATGCTAACGTAACACATTCAGCTAACGTGACACGAGTCACAAACAATAAACTGAGAAAGTGCCTGGTACGTTAACGTAACCTATTAATAGTTATTCTGATAACTATAACATAAAGAACAAGCTCAACAGCGTCGTCTTGCAGTTGTGAGTCTGAAAATAACATGTGAAATTATATACTAGAAGTAATGAACTTTAAAGGTGTCATTCCTCTGAAAACCACTTTTCCACGCTCCTTTTGGAATCTGATGGGTCACCCCGACTTACCGACACATGCTGCCTCCACTGGCTGCATACTGCATTCACACAAAACAACGAGAGGAACGAGGGACCCAGAAAAAGCTGGTCCATCTGATGTCAGATGGAGTTTAGCGTCACCCACTTGGGGTTAAACCCGTCCCTGGCAGCGAATCTGAAGTAGCATTAGCATCTAGAAGAGAAGATCGCGCCACAGTAGCTGCACAAACATGAATACAATGACAGATCAAAATGGTTCATGTGCTCTTTGTGGAAATCAAGACAGTTTTTTTTCCCAGCACGTTATCAGAACATGCAATGGCACGTAACCTAGCTGGATGTTACTTGGGTAAAGGTAAACACACACCTTGAGAGGGCAGGGGGGAGTGTTCCTTCATGCATTCTCAGACAATCAGAGTCGCCTCGTCACCGCGTTATGTACATGTATGAGGAAGTACCGATAAACTCTGTTGTTCGACCTCAAGTCATTTTTCTACTGTGCAAAAGCAGCTGGAAACAAAGCAATCTGGAGGCTTTTTTTTTTTTTAAATAGAACCAACACACAATGTATTCAATAACAATGAAGACAGTAATATTCATGAAATAACCATGGGATGACACCTTTAAAGGTTACTTTATTTTTGTTCAGTTGTCCAATTTGAAATCTCTAATGACGGTTGGAGTCACAATGGACACCTTGTTCCACATGAAGGGTCATCATGTAAATCAACATGTTGAGTTGTACTCTTAACAATACATATTCAGAACAACATATGGAACTAGAAGTTCTGCAAGTGCAGTTGTTTAAATGGAGTCGTTGTCTTCCCTATGTAAAGACATGATAGACAACAAAGATAGACAAGAAACATTAAGTGTCAATGGAACATGTGTGGGAACAACTAGAATGACCTCAGACCTCAAACTAGGCAGCAACTCCAGAATGTTCTGCAGGAAGAGCGGCAACAAGTCCCCCAAGACAACTGCAGACACTTGGTCAAGTCCACGAGGGGACGTTGTCCTGCCCTTGTTGAATGTTCACGAGGGTCACACCCCCCACTGACAATTTTTGAAGTTGGTTTTTGAATGTGCTCCATTCAGTATTGTGATTTTTTTTTTTTTTTCAACTTGTGGTCATTATGTTTAATGCATGTGTTTATTATTGTACCCGTTCTGCCAAGTAACACATTTAACTCATCAAAATCAACCCACCCAATATATTGAAATAGTTAAAAAAAATACTTTCAGTCAAAAAAATATTTGAATCCAAACTGGTGTTACGTTTTCATTGTCTCTGAGTGTATAATAATGTGTTAGTAATTTCACATACAAGTTGCGCTCCCGGCCAAACTATGAAAAAAATTAAAAACAAACTGCGACTCATCGTCCAAAAAATCTGGTAGTCCCTCCCGTCTGGGTTCATGCAGAAGGGGTACACACAGAGTTAATCCTAAGCCTAACTGGCAGCGTATCTGCACGCTGTGGCTCCAGGGTTGAGCAGCGCTGCAGTCAACACGCTGGCTGACTTGGAAACCAAACATAAAACTTAGAGCTGTTCACTTGTAAGTAAGCACCCACTCACAATGATGCAGTACTGCTGTCGGAGCTGAGCCGCTGCATCCACGTCCTCACTGCACCCTCGGGCCTTGTCTTATTCCCTTCCCCCGTTCTTCTTCCTCTCCCCCCCGTACTTTATTTCACACATCTATTCCTTATTCAAGAAAACGAAGTAATTGTGTCACTGGCTACTGAATGGGAGATCAGTGAACATTTTAGTGCAGTGTTTTTTTAACCGTGGGGTCGCCCTTTTTTTTTTTTTTTTTTTTTTTGTCCTTTTGGGTCACCTGGAGTTTCTAGTAATTAATTTTTTAAAAAATTCATAAAAACAATAGATGGTGAGTTGACAGAGACAAACACAATCCATAAGACGTAACAAACTTGAGTGTGAAACTGCAGCACTGTGTTACTGTTTATGTCAAATGTTCATCCATTACATTTTAGTGAATGTAGGTCAAAGGTCACAGTCACCAAATAGGGGTGTTTGCACTGTTAAGGGCTAGGGCAAATCAGGTAAAACGTTTGAGGGGGTGGGGTTTGTTGTGTCTGGCAACACTTGCTTCCTTTTCTTTTTTCCCCCTTATAGTCCTTTTTTCCTTTTCTGTCCTTTTTTGTTTTCTGCCCAATTTTCTCTTCTTTTTCCCCCCTCTTTTTCCTTAACCTTTCAGTAAATCATGATCGGCAGGGAACACATCGGCCAATGCAACAGGTGAATACTGATACAATCGGGCCGATATTCGAGTATTTTAAGTGTATCAGCATTTTTTTGAAAAATAAAAAGTCTCTTGGAGCTCTTGCACGATTTTCCTAAAATATGAATCGATTTTGCCATAAACCTCGATTTTAAATCTAAATCGATTTTTTGCCCAGCTCTAACTACAGACAAATGGACAAATGGTGAGTAATGTGACAGAGGTTATGTTAGAGTCATGTACGGTCCACTTTACAAACCTACTGGTACCTACGTACATTAAACCCTCTACCAGATACACGATTAAACAAATTGTCTACTTATTAACTCACTTTTAATGGCTTTATTTTTTAGCTAAAACAAACACTCAATGCTGCTCAGTGACGTCTGTGGCTGGATATAAAGCCCCTTCAAAATAAAACAAACTGGCTGTGGGTCAACCACAGATGCACAGCTTCATCCATGAATATGCTTTTATTTTTTATGTCCTGTTCTGCTACCTGCCCACACTTCCTTTAACTTTTCAGGGGTAATGACACAGGTAGTTTTTTTTCTTTTTGGTGGGATAATCGACCTGGTCCAGGACTGTATGGTGCTGTATTCAGTGTAGTAGTGAGCAGTGGTGCTGTAGGTTCTACACTGGCAGGAGACTATTTTGGTCTGTTTGTTTAGATACAGACAGAGCAGTCATCCTGTTACAACAGAAGGTTCTATGTGAAATCTTCTTTGGTAGACTATCCTCAGTATTTTAATGGGTCAAAATGAGGGACGGTCTTCATAAGTTTCCATCATTTAAAAAAATAATCTATCAATATTGGAATATTTTCAGTTAACACAACCACTGTTAGACCTTTATGGCAGGTTTGATGGCGGCGTTCCCCTCACCACATCATTCTTTGTTAGTCTTTCCTAGTTGCCTTTACACAGTTTTTTCCTCGCTCATTGATTTCCTCCTCCCCTCTCCTGTGCTCACACGCTCTTCATCAAACAGATGACTAGTTAATAATTTAACAAAAATCTGTCAAACTGAAGCATCAGCAATAACATGATGTTCCAGCTCTCATTCCTCACTCCCCCCCCCCTTCCTCTGTCTTTCAGAACTACACCCAGTACATCCCGCTGTCCATCTATGACCTGCAGACATGGATGGGGAGCCCGTCCATTTTCGTCTACGACTGCTCCAACGCTGGAATCATTGTCAAGTCCTTCAAACAGTTTGCGCTGCAGCGAGAGCAGGAGCTTGAGGTGAGTGAGGTGCACAAAGAAACAAAACAAAAAGCACAAGCCAACACCAAACGGCAAACTCTGGCAGACAGAAATGACGTATACCCAGAAGTGCAGTTCACTGGTCCTCCGCTAGGGGCTGCATCCAAACAGGAGTCAGTCCCCATAGACTCCCATATTAAAATGGCCAAGTTCATAGCAAACAATCATTTTAGCTTTAAAAAGTCTTCTTTACCTTTTCAAGTTTGTGCAGCAGCTACTGTGGTGCCGTCTTCTCTTGTAGATGCTAATGCTACTTCAGATTTGCTGCTGGGGACGGGCTTAACCCCATGTGGGTGACACTAAAGTCTATCTGACATCAGACGGACCGGCTTTTTCTGGGTCCCTCAATCCTCTTGTTGTTTTCTGTGAATGCGGTATGCAGCCAGTGGAGATGACAAACCACTTTCAAAGGCAGCTCAGCGTGACCCATCAGATTCCAAAAGGAGTGTGGAAAGGTGGTTTTCAGTGGAATGACAAATATATTAGTCTACCAAACATGACATAGCATTGACTGAAGACAGAAAAGGGCCTGTGTTTTATGAAAGTTATCTGAAAAACCTTTTATACTAAGTTTAATTTTCCCCAAGTAACTGAAGGACATTTGATCTCTGTGGATGTGGAAGAGGTTTTTGGTCTTTCCAATGAAGTAAAATTTGTCTTCGTGCCACAAGAGAGGAAAAAGCAATAACATTTCTCTCCCTAACTGAAAAACAAGCAAAGTCCTCAGGTACACCAAAAACTGAGATAAAAGGGCTGCGAACCACAGGCAAGATTTAGCACATTTAATGTCTGAAGCAGATACTTTCTAAGAAATTATAGAGCTGTGTCAGTGATAGACCTATATATCGACAGACTGAAATGTCCGCACACACACACACACACACACACACACACACACACACACACACACACACACACACACACACAACCACACTGGCCTAAACCAAATTTCTTCAGTGCATCATCTTTTTATTACGTTCCCTCTCTCCTCCTATGACATGTTATGTGAATTCCAAATGCGAAGGCTCTGTCATTCATCTCAATTATTCATAGGGAAGTTTCTCCCCGACTGTAGATTAGCTGGAAAACTGGAGAGAGAAAGAGAGGAGGTGGTGGACAAAGAACAGTACAGAGAAGAGGGATGGGAGACAGAGTGAGAGTGAAGAAGAAGAACGGCGGTGAACACTGTTACCGTTAAAGGGAAAAGGTGAAGGGAGCTGGCAAACTGCTGAGTTGCTGACACAACTCATCACAAATGTCTCTATCCTGCACCTCCTCCAGTTTTCTGTTGAAGTTTGCAAGGGTCATAGCAGGGCTGCACCGTCAGGGCAGGAATAAAAAGGAAAAAAAAATCCTTAAAATGAATACTTGGCTAAATGTTCTTATTTTAGCAAAAGGCTGCACCTGTATATATTATCACTTTCTGCACCGTTCTCATTTCTCATCATGTGGGTTATGTTTCGATTCGATTCCTTGGTGGGTGGAAGTGCAAATGTGTTTGGTTGACCTTTGAGCACTTGCACTTACAGAAACCAATGTTTCCTGTAGAAAAGTGCAGAAGTGCCTCAGGTGTGTGGATGCTGCCTATACATGGCTGCTGTATGTTACAGCACCTTGAGGGGATGGAAGACACAACTTGAGCATTTTCTGTGTATTACACTGTACAACAAATTTTATGAAATATTTTTACGGTGAGGTTTTGGGGTCTTTTTAGTAAATTCTGGTATGTAGTATTCAAATTTGGTATCTGTTTTAAGATTCAACATTTAGATTTTTTTTTTTTTTTAAAAAAGGCTGTTTTCACAATTCTATAATACAGTACATCTATCTATAATTCAAGAAATCTCTGTCTGTAGTGTGTCCTGTTTTGGCTCTGGAACACCGAACACCTACATAACTCGACCAAATGATCAAAAATTTGGAGGGTGACTTTCCAGTACTATGGTAGATTGCGGTGCAAAGTTTCACACCATTACAACAACAAAGATATTAAACTAAATTCATTACTCTTTCTAACTTTGTTGCTCTGAGGATTGATGTGCACTTTGCCTAAGTCCCACCCACTGATTTGGCTACAACTGTGCCAAAGTGCATTACTAATGAGGTCTCTATATGCGCATCGACACAGGACTTGGGTAATTTGCGGCGGAATTATTACTTTGCAAATCACAGACATGATGGCGCATTCGCACGGGACTAAGCACTCACACATTCTTCGTAATTATTCCCCAATTACCAGTGGTCCATAGGTGATACTTAACCTGTGCCAATAGGGCATTAGACAACATCACAACTGTGCTACATGCTGCTAACAACTTCAGTCCCTGCTGGAATTCACAGACATTTTTGTCATTGTTGTGGCCACAGCAAATCCGGTGGTGACCGAGGCTATTATTACGGGGCATTAGCACGAGTTAAGTTAGGTCCATAATTGACTGAATTAACATGCAGAACGTCTGATTCATCTTCAACTTAACATTGCACCAATCTTAATGACTGTAGGCTACATTACTATCTCGTTCATCTGCCGTTCAGCTTCATCACTTTTAGACCCTTTTCATTCATTTTTGGTTTGTTTGTTCTTAGCTGTAGTTTAGTAGGCGGACACACATTGCCCATTTTCCTGCTTTTTGTGCATTCAAGTCTGAAAGAAGACGGTGACATTCGAATGTGGGATGAACAACTGACGCCTCACTTCACTGCCGTAATATATCTTGCTAGGTGTTGATTGGTGTCGCCTGCGTTAGCATGACACAAACAACTACAGTGGTAGGCTGTCTGCCCCACCTGAAACTTGGTTTTACTAATTCCACCAGCAGTAACAACTAACACCCTTCGCATTATCATACTCACAGATTCCAGTACATACTTCTAAAACAGCCCCAACAAATGATTATAGTCTTTCTTTCTGCTCCTTTCAACTCATTTCACCCACTTCTACAACAGATTAGTAGCAAACAATCTCACATTTTCTATGGGCTCTGCACTACTGTCTACAGTTTAGCATACAGTAGCAAGTAATAAGTGTAAACAAACAGAATCCAATATTCGTTGATAAATATTTCATTTTGCTGGATCTTCTATCTTCTGTGGCTGGAAGTCTGTGAATCATGAACAACACAAAAAACAAACAAAGAAAAAAAAAACTACTGCAAGTTATGACGTCATTAGTTCAGGCCTCCAGGTAAGGGTCAGTTTTATAAATATACATACTTCTGACTGATATGGAAATAGCACAACCATATCACAACACACATCTGAGAAACAAACACATTTATTGGCTGAATATCTCTGCCCCACGCACTCCCGTTATATGGATGTCAGCCAATGCAGTATCTTCAGACATAGTGCCCTGCACGGGCCTATTATCTGGGCCCGAGCTCGGCCCTGGCCCGGGGGGTGGAGCCCCAGCTCGGCCCGGCCCGACTTTTTTTGTTTGTTTGTTTTAACCTCCCATAAGAATGTTTTAGCGTGATAGAACGCTATATTCATTGAGTGCGTTCGTAAATTAAATCTGCCGCTCTGAAAATGGGATAACGCTCTGCAGTTAGAAAAAACAGCATTCTATTTTTTCTGTGAATAAGCGAACAGTTTTTGACAGATCAATGTGGACATAAATGCGCAGGTTAAAATAGGGGCTCATGTTACGATCAGCAGCTTGAGAACTCGGTCTGTGACCGCTGCTGGATCCGCCACCGACCCGTTCAAAATGTCTCTGGAGATGATGAACCTGTTTTTTTGCTGTCATATGACAGAACAGCTTTGCATACAACACACTGAACAAACCCGTTTGGCTCATCTTGAAGGGTTGTAATAAGTTGAAACTTAGTCCAGAACAGAGATTTCCCCTTAGTGTTGTTCACTGTCTTCAATTCACCATTTTCAATCTTTGTCTTTATGTCGTTCTCCATGTTTGTGGTGGGAGTCGGGAAGTCGCGCGAATCGGATAGTGAGGGAGGCTACCGTATGCCCATATAAGGGAGGTGCCGGTGCCGGGGAGAGCAGCAGCTGCTGCGTTCAATTGTTTCCATTTAAACACAACACAGGTTTTTTTAAAATAATTAAATTGAAAAATAAAAGTGTCCGAGCCTGGCCCGTGTCCGAGGTAATTATACGGTTGTCGGCCCGAAGCCCGGCCCTCGGGCTGTCGGGCCTAGGGCTCCAGTGCAGGACTCTATTCAGACATACTCCAAATTACATCAACCTTGAATAGGCGAATAAATGATGTTGTTTTATCACTAAAATACAGTTCAAATCAAAAAATCAGAACTTCTCCTTTAAGAGAAAACACTATAATTTGAGTTCTTTCAGAAAGTACTTCTATTTTGATGTCTGTCAAAACAGGAAGTACCTTTAGGTTGTTTTGAATATCTAGACGTAGAGTGTCACTTCCCTGTTTTGTGTTCTGTAGTTACAGAATGTTTCAGTATAAATGCACAGTTTGAGAAGAAAATAACAACTGTTTCCTATAGAAAAATACAGAAGTGCCTCAAGTGTGTGGATGCCGCCTATACATGGGTGTTGTATGTTGCAGCACCTTGAGATGATGGAAGACAGGATAGAATAGAATAGAAGTACTTTATTGATCCTGCAATTGGGAAATTACTTAAACATCAGGATTGTCTGTGTCATCATTTAGTGCATGTACTGCCTGAAATGGAACAAAAGAAACATCTCTCCAGGATATTAAATAATCCTGTAATAATTAAATACCTGGTGTTATACAGCCTGTGGCTTTCAAATACCAAAATTATTATTTTGGAAATAAGTGACTTGGTGATTGTATTAATAAATGTGGGTAATAAGCAGGAGTTAATCAGCCTTTAAAGCCCATTCGTTACTATTGTTTTTCATATAACAGTTGTACACCCACAAGGCTTTTCTTCTTCCTATGAAAGTCAATCCATTGCTTGTTTTCTATTTTACACTGAGTTATATTGTGCCTGTGGGGAGTTAAAATAGACTTCAAGGTCATAAAAATTCTGTCATCTGATATTACCTGTCATTTGTGAAACAAAGTGGGTGAACGAGACTAGCATCACAAGTAAAGGCAATCTACCTGGAATCTAAGTTAACATGAAAACTAGGGCTGTCACATGATTCATATTTTAATCGGATTAATCACAGGGTTGCTTTGGATTAATTTTAATCATGATTAAAATTTCTTTTCAGTCTATATTTGTTTAATTTTGCATGAGCAAACAGACTCAAGAACGAAGTCAATATATCTGCACTGAGCGTATTTGGCCTTAGCCAAAGTGCGAGCAGAATCCCCAACTTAATGTATGCGTCACGTTAATGTTGTGCTTCGGTGAAAAGAAAAATGCTTTGTCGGTTGATTTCTCTGTTTATTTTCATCAATTTTTGCACAAAATACACTAAGAAACACAAAAAATGCTGAGAAAAAATATACAAAACATGCTAAAATCCACTAAAATTCATAAAAAAATAAACTAACACAAAAAAGTGATGAAAAATCTAAAGCATATTAGAAACCTCTTTTGAAATAAAAGAAACAAACACAAATTTTTTTTATAAAATATCCAAAACATATGTAAAAATATGAATATAAATGCCATTAATATGATTACTCAACACCTTCAACAGTTTCAACAAAACAACTGTTCCATTTAGTTTAGTTAACATTTTTAATGAGGTTAATCATAATGATGAATTAATCTGCATTAATGCATGACAGCCCTAATGAAAACACATCAGCAATAACAGAAACTGAGCATGTATCAACGGGCTTTTATTTTGAAGGAATCCATGCATATTGGATGTAACCCTTAATTGTATTTATTTATTTATTTTAACAAAGTATCTGAGGGGTTGTATGCTTTTATAAATGAGACCAAGCAGTGTATTAGAGTCCAGCAGAGCAGAGTTCACGAAGCCAGAGGTGGAGGGAGTACATGATGTTCAGAGTAATGGGCAACTGGGGGGGGTTCATCTGAGCCCACAGGCAAACTCCAAAAGTGTGAGCGTCCACTTATGTGTTAACTCGAATCATATCTTAAGTTTATTTCGTCTTAATTTACACAGAAACGTGTCACAATATCTCATCCATCTCGAGTGAAGATGATCAGAATGAAGACTGTTAATATTTTTCCTCCGTCTATTGTTTGACTAAACACATATTTGAAGCCGATATAGATTTTTTTTTTCTGCATAAACTGAAAACAAATGCCAGAAAATCTTCTTTAGTGATCGACCAATATGGATCTTTTTTTTTGTGGGTCCATATTGTTTTGGTTTTTTTTAACCTCTGCCAAGGAAGTTACGTTTTTGCTAGAGTTTGTCTGTTAGCAAAAAAGCTTGATGAAATTTTTAGGGTAGGTTGGTAATGGGGAGATCTGGAAATGATTGAATTTTGGCGATGATCTGGGAGAGGTGGGGGGTGTAACTTAAACACTTATGGATGGATTTTGATGATGTTTTCAGTATGTGTTGAGAGTGTCACAAGGAACAAATGATTACATTTTGGTGATGATCTGGAAGAGATCCTGGATTCTGGATCACTTTGAAATGTATTCTCCATGTACTGCAATGTGAAGTTTCAAAGTGATCCAGAATCCAGGATCTCTTCTGGATCACAACCAACAGTTAATCATTTGTCCCTGGTGATACCCCCAACACATCCTGAAAATTGCATCAAAATCTGTCCATAAGTCACAGAGTTATCTTGACCCCCCCGCCCCCACCCCACAGCACCACAGCTCAGAACTCAAAATCAACAAGTGCACCTGCCAACAAACCACACAACACTGACAAACATATACAGAACTCAACTTCCACAGTCAAGCACCACATTTGATTTAGAGAAAATGAGAAATATATAATTGTATTTATTTTACTTTACCTTTTCTAACATTTTATTTTAGTTTCAATGACTAGAGGAATAAGTTCATTAAGAAGTTCATTAAAAGTTAACGCTTACAGAGTGCGTCTCAGTTAAATAAAAATTCATTCATATAATTTGTAATATAGTTTTCTTAAAGCCTCATCTCGATCTCATGAACCTGATTTCTTGTCACACCCCTAGTATTTAGGCAGTTTCCTTAGGGTTATGTTACAAAACTGGTTCAGTTTACTGAGATTGAATTAAAATATCCTACAGTCAGAAAGTCAATCTTAACAAGAGCCCAACCCATATGGGGTTTTTGGGGCTAGTACTAATATTGTGGGCTAAAAAAAGCAGATATCTGATATATCGGCTGATACGCTGGTCAACAAGGAAAATGTTTCCGGAAAAAAACTAATGAAATGTTCCCATATGTGTGTTAATGACAAAGAAAACTCAAGTCTTAAATGCTGGTTGGATGAAGTTTCCAAGATCAGTCTGGGGTCAAAATGTGAAATTCTTAGAATGAAGAAGAGAAGAGGTTTTAGTCCAAAGGAATATTGGTCTCAGATCTACTTCCAAACACTGTCTGCACATTATGATCCATTCACTTTACAGGTTTTTTCTAGTGGAATATTTACTAATCCATTGTATACATGTACATAAACCATCATATATGTGGAATAACACACCATCATATATATTGAAAACATGAACTAACAAACACTAAAGCCATTTGTTTTCTGATTTATTTTATTAAAATATGTAAGGTCTCACAGCTGCCGTCAGCTCACCATGTTTCACGTATATAAAGGGTCATTTTCCGCATCATATTTTCCATAAACGACTAATGCAAATCATGACCGAGGGTGAGGTACGAGGTGCACTGGACCATCCCCCCAATGATGCGGCTCAGTGGTTGTACTATTCTTCGATTTTTTTTTTCTTTTCTCTCCCTTTTTCCTCTTCTTTCCCCCTTTTAAGTTACTTCAGATTTTCCTTATTTTTTTCCTCTTTTTCTTCCTTTTTAAAAATCTTGTTTCGTGTTCTCCCCCCTCCAATCTCAGTTTTTTTTCCCCCTTTTTTTGTTCCTCCCACTTTTTGCCTTTTTTTATTAATTTTTTCCCCTTTTCTTTATTTTCCTATTTTTCTTTCACCTGTCAGTAAATTGTGGCATTGAAAAAAAGAGCATATTGGCCAATGCAATACAAGCAAGAAAAAAAAAACTGAAATATTGATGGATAGATGAATGTATTGATTTTTTTTTAATGTCAAGCTTGTGTCAAGGATGAGAAATGGGGTGGGATTAAATAGTTTTCGTCTTTCCACTCCTTTTGGAGCATAAATAAATTATTTGATACTGTATATTGCACTTTTGCTAAATGTCTGCCTTTTCAATATAATATATGCTGTATGTATGTTGTTTCATCACTTACTTGAAATAAGTAAAAAAAATAAATAAATAAAATGAAATATCAGCCCGATATATCAGCCAACTGTCATTTCAGTTTATCATTACTAGAGCTGCACAATATTTAAAAAAAATAAACAATGACAGTGCGATTTTTTTTATTTTAAGCCCTGCAATATATATTACGATATGAATAATATAACATCTATAAGGTACCGACACAAATGGTCCAACAGATCAGTGATCGACACAGAACACATGCTTCAGTATCATCCTTCTTGTAGCTGAAATAATGAAATGAAATGACTAATAAAATATAATACATTTAAAAAATCGAATAAAAAATAATTAAAAAGTAATGATTAAAAAAAAATTAATAAATACAAATAAAAAAGTAATTAAAGAAAAACTAACTAACTAACTAACTAACTAACTAACTAACTAACTAACTAACTAACTAACTAACTAACTAACTAACTAACTAACTAACTAACTAAAATAATTCCACCTAAGTGCTATTGCTTTTCTTTCTGGGTGATTTTTCAGTCTTGTTCCCTTGAAATTAGATGAAAACATGTTGACTATGTTGACTGCCATGTGGCTATTGCGCACACGTATATTGTGATGTCGATGCTCAAACAATATATTCTGCAGCTCTAATCATTGCACCTCTACAACATTTGTAGTACAGTCGCACTGAAAGCCTTCCTGTAAAGGTGGCCACTTCAGGGTTTATCTGTAGTTGGGAAATATATGAAGGACGTCATTCAGTTCAGTGCGATGGAAGGTACATAATGTCCATAAGCAGTTTTCACTTTTCCACCTGAGTGCCTGCCCTTCTCACCCACTCACACTTCCTGTGTGAGTGGGTGAGAAGGAGGGAGTGGTAATGGAAGATAAGGAGAGAGGCGCTCACACCCACTGAGACTTTTTAATCATGCAGGGGATGATCCAGGCAGGGAGTCCCCCACCTTACCCACACATTCCTTCACATGCAGTTCACAGAGTTGGCCCCAAGTGGAATCGTACAACAATCCTCCACACACACACACACACACACACACACACACACACACACACACACACACACACACACACACACACACGGAGCAGCTATAAATATACACACCACAGACACAAGTTCAATGCATTTTTACATCTTAAGAAAAATATGAGAATAATTAATATTTTGCATGGGTGAGTTATAACTGCGTTGTAAAGCAGATCTACAAAAATATTAAAAGATGAAACTGGAATGAAGGAGAAAAAGAAGAAAGTATGTGATTGTTGTGATGATAACTGCAGTTAAAGGTGGAGTGTACGATGTTTTCCACAAATATTTAGTTTTTTACTATATTGTAATAATAATAATAATAATAACAATAACAATAACAATAATAATAATAATAATTATGGATTAGATTTAGATAACACCTTTCTATGAATACATACCAGTGTTTGAAATACTCATCGGCATTCTACAATTTGCAGATGTATAGATAGATGTGTGTGTGTGTGTATATATATATATATATATATATATATATACATATATATATATATATATATACACAATCAAAGTGATCTTTTATTGATTTTTGGCACCAAAAATATATTTATACAACCACACTGCATCACACGGCCAGAGCAATGAAACATAAAGCCAGCAAAAGTCTGACATCACAACAATGATACAGTTAAAACTAAACAAATAAAACTAAGCAACTAATACTAATTGTAATAATGGCATAAAATAAACAATAGAGGGAAAAAATGCATGCATCGTAATACTTTTCTTATGAGGCATCTGTCATTTCAGATCAAATGAGAAGTGGGACCACACTTTGCCCCTACCATCATTCAGTCTTGCAATGAGATCCTCAAAGGAGGCGGGGTCTGTCATTAACCTTGGCCAGTTTGAAAATAAATATTTTCAATATTGGAGAAGAAAGATGTTATAACTTCCAGTTTTGTAGAATAAAAATATCAGGCTAAGGATTCAATGGTTCACAATTTGGCAAACGAGTGACGCACTAAAATCTGTGCAGCAGGTAGCTGATTATACGTGTCCATATAAGGCCATACGGGGTCAAAGTTCATTAATATTTACATGGGAGGAAAGGCAATGACAACCACATAAGGGTAGTCTGCATTTTCCCATGTTGGATTTGGTGACGTTTGAAACCTCAGCAGTGTTCGGTAGTTTCCACCAAAAATATCCCAGAAGTCAACATGGGAGGAAAAACATGGCCACAAAGAAAAAAAAGCTTTGGCTCAACAGGAAAGAACCAAGAAAAAAAAAAAAAACAAGGAGGATTTAGTCGTATGTGGACAAATCTGGTAACACAACCCGATTCCAACAACAACAAGACTGAAATATGACGTACAGTGAGGGAGTAAAGAATTATATTAATGCAATGGGTCACACAGCTATATACGATGTCAATATAGGTGGAGGCTATTTGCAGAAAGCATTTACAAATTGTACAAGAAAAGTTTGACAACTTGCAATATTGTACAAAACTGACAAAAAGTATTTTGACCACTGCATACTCAAAGTGTGCACAAGTGGATCCATTATTCATTCGCTCTCACATGCTCACTCTGGTGGTGGTAAACTACATTTGCCCTGGGGCAGACTGACAGAGCATGGCTGACATTTTGTGCCTTTCATACACCAGTGTGAGTGGCACTGGAGGCAAGCAAGGTGAAGTGTCTTGCCCGAAACTCGATCAGTCCTTTTGTGGGACCGCCTTGTGCGGACCATCAGTGTCGCCCAGGTTACATTTCTTCTCATCGGAGCATAAAACTGCCCTTTGCCTTTCTCTACTCCTTTGTAAAGTCCAAATGGACAGGTGTGTGTGGTGGGAGGAGCCATGACCTTTGAAGATGTTTTTTGTTCTTAAACAACTCATCTGTCTTGATGAGTTTATTCTGGTTATTGAGCTGAAGTCAGCATCAGTAAGGGCCTTAATCTGGGCCTGTCAGTCTGTTTACATGCACTTAGAAAAAAATCAACTTATTGCCTTAGTCTGGTTAATATTGAAGTTTTAAAAGTCATACATACACTTTAGTTGGACTGCAGTCAAATCCAACTGGAGGTTTTGTAATCGGACTATTGGTACCTGGATAATGTGGTTCTAAGTTCAGCTTTTCTAGCACAAAGTAAACATATGCATTAAATACACATTACACAAAATGATTAAAATGTGTATTTTGATTTTATTTCATTTTTTTATCTGAGGAAGATATTTGGTAGGTGAGCTTTAGCGGCAGATCTAAAGGGCAGTTTTTGGATGTGCCAAAATGGAATATGCCCCCCCCCCCCCGCATTCCATCTATTTTCATTTGGGACCCTTCATCACACTACAAACCAAAAATCTAGTACCAGAGTCCGTGGTACTGGCGACTTTTTCGTGATAGAAATGCACTAAAGCGAGTAAAGTCGAGCCGATACTAGTGGAAACCCCAGCATAATTTTTTTCTTTATCCATGATGCCAACTGGAAGAATGCTAATGTGAAAAGGTGTTTAGCGCCACCTAGTGTCTGGGATTCGTGCCACAGACGGACACTGGTATTTCTGGGAAACTCCAGTTAAAAGCCTTAGCTCGGAGTGTTGGCAATAGCTCAGCTTAGATGTGCATGTAAAGGTCGTGAGTGATGCAGAGGCAGATGATGGCATGATAGAGGAGACGACTGAGGCAAAGTTAAGAAAGGAGGAGGTGTTTTATTATCACCGCTCCACAGCACCATCAATGAAGTCTGGTCCTGCAGTCCAGTCAGTCACTCAGTGTGTGTTTTTGCTCTGAGTGCTCTATTATAAGACCACCTGCTTCCTTTTAAATATCTCATCACTTCCTGTGTGCACTCAGCAAACACGCTCACTGCATTAGCTGTAGAGCAGATAGAGGTGTGTGTTTTATATCTATACGTGTGTGTGTGTGTGTGTGTGTGTGTGTGTGTGTATACCTAGCTTTGCAAGTAAATCACTGCAGCCCTCTCAGTGAAAGCAGCTAAAACCTACTGTCCTGTGTGTGTGTGTGTGTGTGTGTGTGTGTGTGTGTGTGTGTGTGTGTGTGTGTGTGTGTGAGAGGTGTTTGTGTTGCTAGTATTTCCAGGATGCTCACATTAAGCCTCTACCAGCTTCTATCATTTTAATGAATTATTAATGTAAAGGACTGTAAAATTTATTACATCGGGGTAGCTTGTGAGACTAGTTTTTTTTTTTTTTTGCAGGTATGGTATGTTGTAGTGTTACACAATCATCAAACCACTGGAGGATTAGTCTCATAAATTAATGTCACTCCTTTTTTTTCCAAAGAAGAAGAAGAAAAAAAAAACACATTCCCAGCAATTACATTGTATTCTGATATCCCCAACAGAAAAGAAAACAAAAGAAAGCTGCCATGGTGATTTTCATGGTAATTCGTGGAATTACAATATGCTAATGTGATAATTACAGTGATGCTTGGCATTAATCAGCCTCTGTTGGCACTGTTGTGGTATTCTCCATTAGGATTACTACATTTTCCTCACATGTCTTTGGGCAGACAGTGCTCCTTTTTGGCTGACACACTGAAACCACTTTAGCAACGCCGGCCTGCTTTGTTTGCTGTATTTGTCTCTGCAAGCGACTCCACATTCTCCTCATTAGATCGCGCGAACGCTAGCGGAGGAATTATGTTACATGAAGATTGGCACAGATCCATCCACAACAGCAACAATCAGGCTCCCACTCATGCCTGCAAGCCCAACTCTTGAAGAGAAATGAAATATGCATGCCAATAGAATAAAAATGACACACATAGTTCCACACACGTCATGCCATTTCCTTCATTAATTACGTTTTTTTTTTTTTCCTTCTCAGCTTTTTAATACCATGATTTATTCATGTTTGTTCGGAGCTCCTTCTACAGCAGCACTGTAAATACATAATGTCTCACACTGAGATCTGAGCTTCAGCTTCTGCTCCGTCGACTTATTATAGAGTCAGCTAATGAGTTATTGGACTAGCAGAGAGCAGCGAGGGTGTGCAATATATACAGCTGGCATTACATAAATCTACAACGTCTCATCGCAACGCCTTTTTTTTACTTTAATTTTTCTGAGTTGAGAGCCAGACCGAGCATGTGAAGCACTGAATGGGATTTTTTTTCGCTGTGACAAAAGGCATGTTTCAGATCTTGTCCTCTTGGGTTTTGGTTCCGATTTGGTTGTGTGTCCCATGCAGATGTCGGTTAATTTGTCATATTTTGTTCGCATTTCATCTTGTAATTGACTCAGCCCCCCAGGGCTCAGAATACTGTCGTCTCCTCCAGGGCTCAGCGATATGAACCAAAAATCATATCTTGATATTTTTTGCAGTATGGCGATACATAATATACAGTGTGTCCCACAGACCAAATGGCATTGTGTGGCACTAGGGTAAAGCGCTTGCTATTATTATTATTATTATTATTATTATTATTATTATTATTATTATTATTATTATTATTATTATTAATATTATTATTATTAATGATAATAATAATAACCTATTATTATTATTAATAACCTATTATTATTAAGCTAGCTAGCTAACTTATCTGTAGTTGTTATTAAAGTACTCACCCTATTAGCACAATGCTAGGCTTCCTTAGCTCTTCACAGAGACTTTAGTAAACACTGTGTCCCCATGTGCTTCATTAAATTAGTTGTATTCCTGTCTTTGCATTATAAATGTTTGTAACACCTGTAGTATATGGAAGAATCTGGAACTTCCTGTGAACTGTAACCACACGGTTACCTTTCCGCTTTGTCGCGGTGTGCACACTGCCGCCTGAATGCCTTTCTGTTTAACAGTGGCGAGAGGGCGTAATTAAACAACAGCTGTATATGTGTGTGGTACCAAAATATTGATCTCGCTCTTGCTCACTTTCTGTGTCTGGGCAAACGAAAATGACAGAATAGTGGGTTTTGTTTTGTTTTTTTGGGGGGGGCACATTACTCTATGTATGGAAAACGCTGATATGTATCTCAATATATTATTTTTCCATAAAGTGAGACCAAAAACACAGTTCTACTGTTGCACTTCAGAATAGTTTATATTTTCAGGAAGATTAATTTGTTCACTTTCATTTGATGTGAGACAAGTGCAGGTGTATTAATGTGGGAGTTGTATATATGTGTTATTAAAACAATATCATTAATGTGGGAGCAGTATGTCTGTATAGAACTATGGTCCATTGTCCAGTTGAAGTTTACACACTGGACTAACAGTGCATGTGTGCGTTCTTCTCTTTTTTCTGAAGGAGCATGTCAGTGTTTGTAAGTACTTTCCAAGGCTTTCTCGTGCTGGAACGCTTTGTGACAGTTTGAAGATTTCATACGCCCACCTCTGCTGCTCAGCTTCAAATAGTTGCAGCTCCACAAGTGTTTGCAAACACAGAAAGAGTTTAAGCCCTTGAAAAAAAAAAACCTTTTCACCTCAAGTAAATAACTATTCCATGTCTAGACTCTTTTTTTTTTTAGTTCCACTTTTCAGTTTATACTCATTCCCAGACTCACAGATGAGTTATATTTGAGTTACTCACACTGCTCTACAATTTTTTTTTTAAGAAAGTATCTGCTTCAGACATTAAATGTACGAAATCTTACATATTTTAATAAGATGACTCAGAAAACAAATTACAAAAGTGCTGGTTAGCTCATGTTTTTTTTTTTTTTATGATGGTGTTCTATTACTAGGGCTGTCGAAGTTAACACATTAGGTGTGTTTCTACTATCGGAACTTCTGGGACTGTTTTGGGGGACGTACTTTGACCGGGCCATGAGTTAGCCCGGTCCTCTCAGGTGTTGTTTCCATACAGAATGGCCCTGTAAGAACCTTGCGATGATGTCGTCATATCACGTCAGTTACTATGGTAATGTTTAAAACAGATATAAATGCAGTTATGGGATTGAGATCATTTGATGTTCATAAAAAATATTGACTGCTTTTTAAAAATGTGGGTCGAGAAGAGCGGATCAGGTGCGTTGTTTTTAAATCTATTTCTTTCTACATTGACCCGCGCAACACTGAGCCCTAGTTATTCCACATATATGGTGGTTTATGTACATGTATACAATGGATTTCTAAATATTCCACTAGAAACAACCTGTGAAGTGAATGGATCATAATGTGCAGACAGTGTTTTGAACCATATATTATATAGACCAATATTCCTTTGGACTAAAACCTCTTCTCTTGTTCATTGTAAGAATTTCACATTTTGACCCCAGACTGATCTTGGAAATTTGATCCAACCAGCATTTAAGACTTGGCTTTTCTTCATCACTAACACACATATGGGAACATTTCATTAGTTTTATTTCAGAAGCATTTTACTTGTTGACCAGTGTATCAGCCGATATATCAGATATCTGCTTTTTTTAGCCCACAATATCAGTACTGGCCCCAAAAATCCTATATGGGTCGGGCTCTAGTTAAGAGTGACTTTCTGACTGTAGGATATTTTAGTTCAAGCTCAGTAAACTGAACCAGTTTTGTAACATAACCCTAAGGAAACTGCCTAAATACTAGGGGTGTGATGAGACCCTCACGAGACGAGATGAGACAAGACAAGAAATTGGGTTCATGAGATCAAAACAAGGCTTTAAGAAAACTAAATTGCAAATTATATGAATGGACAACAGAGTTTTATTTAACTACGTTGCACATGGATTTTATAACTTTCTAAGTGTTAACTTTTTCCTTTTAATTAAAATTTCACATTTTGACCCAAGACGTATCTTTGATATTTGAGCATTTACGTCTTTAGTTTTCTTTATCATTAACACACACGTGGGAACATTTCATTAGTTTTATTCCAGAAGCATTTTACTCATACACCAGTGTTACTATACTAGTGATGATATTGTATTACATTGGTCACTGCTTTTTTTTGACTTTTTTTTTTTTTTATGTCACAGAAGTTAGGTGATCAATTTCCATTTTTAGATCCTTTTACAACCAATATTTAAATGAACTCTGTCCATTTTACAGATAATAATAAACAATCACATTTTGCCGTTGTGTGTCAATATTCCTCTGGAGTTAAAAAAAAAAAAAAAAGTAAATTAAGACTTGGTTAAATTAGGCAGGGCTGCCAAATCCCAGAAACCACAGCAGACAGCTATGATAAAGAGAATCTTGGATCGCTGCCTCCATTAAGACCCACAGCTCATTAAAGTCTACTCAAAGAAAGACAGAAACCATATTGAACTCCCAACAAACAAATCAACAGTACAACAGCAAAATGAGCACATAAATAGCAGAGAGCTCCAGATATAATTAAAGTTTTACATCATATACAAGAGCGTTCCATTTTTCCACAACTGCAAATATTGACTGAGCGTCAGTAATACTGTTTTAGAACAGACATGAGGACTGTTTACCACCGAGGACCACCGGCTAAGGAGGCCAGCAAATTGAATATTTCCTCATAGGGATCAATAAACTATCATTACAGCCTCAAAATGGCTCAGATAGCATGTCGTTGGAAATATTTTTTTGTTTTTCCGGAAGGTGGTAAACGGGGGGGGGGGGGGGGCTCATTTTGCATCTCTTTCAGTCAGATATCCTTCCTGTTTTTCCACATCGATGAGAACTCTGAAACTTTTATTGCACACCCCATGTCGTCCATAATGTCAGGCAATTGTGTGTGTTATAGTTTTTATTATTTTCCTTTTATGAATGTGTTTATATATTGTTTTTTTTTTTGGGGGGGGGGGGGGGGGGGCTGTCAAAATTAACACACATAATGTTAATCTTAAATACCTTCTGAGAGTCGTGCTACTAAGAGCCAAAAACGACAATAACAGCTTCCAAAGATAATACAATGGAAGGACAAGGTAAGAAACGTGTTCATTATGGAAACAATTATAACAACTGAAGAGAGATGTGATTGATAGACGTTTTATGAAAATAAAACTGTAAATGAAAAAAAAACAATGTGGTGCTGTTTAACCCATAAACACCCAAACAACCACTGATGACCAAAATCATCTACCAATATAACATGTTTAATAAGTTATTATCCATTATAACTATCAATCCATGTAAAAAATGCAGTTATTAATCTTTTCATGATCATCAAATATGAGCCATCAGTCTTAGTAGTTACCATGGAAACACCATCATCTTCTACTAGATGAATTCACCATGTGAACCCATGCAGTTGGATCAGTGACAGTGGATAGAGACACTGGGTTTATGCTCAATTAATGACAGATTTAAGTGAAAGAAAAGTCACTTTTTCTTCATTTTTCTCCTTCTGATATTATGACCATTACCTTTAATCTGAGCTTTTAATGAAAATCTACATGATCAGTTAATGAAATATAGGATAAAACCTCATTTTTATTGGAGAAAGGCATAATACAGAGAATAATGTTCTAATAATAAATGGTGATAAATGGCTTAAAAAATATAAATAGAGAGAAAAATCAATTTCTGAACTCCTACAAAAGGAAAACTGGATATTTGTGTGTTAAATTGCAAAACCACAATGTTGAAGTAACAGTCTATTTCGTTTAATTTAAAATAAATAAGTAAACATTTAACAGTATAAGATTTTAAGGGTTGGTAGTTTGAATCCTAGTTGTGACAGTTCACATGTTAAAAGGTAACATTTTTAATCTACATGTTATTCTGTAAATATGTTTACAGTTTGATGTGTTTTTTTATAGGATTGTTCAGACAACCACAGCTGACACATTTTTTTCTGTGAAAATGCATATATTTCTTCTTGTTCTTTTTAATAATAATAATAATACATGTTACTGTTATTATTTATTTATCTATGTATTTATTTATTTATTCATTTATTTATTTATTTATTTTCACAGTGTGGAGTTGAGAGTCTGTTATATTGAACGCTGATCAGATGAATAATAGATATTTAGCAGAAATGTTTTGGAGGAGCAGTGGAATGAATCCCAAACCGCCAGCTTCAGTGACACCAGTGGAACAGGCTTGTGTACGAGGTTAGAGGAAGATGATGACTTCACCTGGTGCCTCTGCTTGGACATTTGTTCTAACTCACACTTAGACTTCAGAAAATATTATCAAAGCGTGCAAGACAGAAGAAAAAAAAGAGCAAAGTTTCCATGTTATTGTCCTTATTCTTTGTGCATATTTTCTTCTTTTCTTTTCTGGTAATCAGTCTCTATTATTCTGAAACGATGTCCCTCTGGTACAACATAATATCAGGCTTTTGCTACTAAACTAAATCCAGCTTCTGGTTATTATACGAGAGCAAACAAGAAAAAAAATACATCAAGCAGTCAACACTGATGAAATGAAACACTTCCATATTTCAAACAGTGGTGGCTTCACTCAAACCTGTTTTTCTATTAAAGTCTGTCAACAAGACAGACACACAGAACACTGTGGGGGTTTTACAGACAAACACTGACCACAAATCAGCTTTCTTCCTGTTAAAGGTAGAAGGTACATGGTTCCCATGGGTCAGGCCATTTCTGGAATACACAGGTCTACAAGTAAAAAGGCATTTTGTGTCGTATACAACACTCATGATGTGCAGTAAAACATACTGTACATACCATAATAATACAGTGTGTGTGTATAAGGACTGAACTGAAAAAGTCAGTGTATTGTTTTGTATTTTAACGTGTTCTAACTGAATAACGTTTGATTGGGCAGAATAAGACTGTGTTTTGTTATGTGTTACAACACAACAGTATTGGCAGTTATTGTGAATACACATTCTAACAAAGGTGACAATTATTGTGAACATGTTCAATATAGTTTGACTGACTGACTTATCTGACTGGTTTGTTTAATATATGGAAAAAAAAATCAATTCATCTTTCATTGACAGTGCGGAAAATTTGGTAAATTAGTCTGGCAGCATTATCCGGGAGCAAAGAGGCAGATTAGCAACTGTAGTTTTTAGCCAGCTAACACTGCACCTTCTGTTTTAGCCTGTCTACCGCTGTTAGCTCTTAGCTTTAGCCTGTCTATCTCCAGGTTAGCTCTTAGCTTTAGCCTGTTTACCTCTGTTAGTTCCAGGTTAGCTCTTAGCTAACCTGGAATTAACTCATTAGCTCTTAGCTAACCTGGAACTAACTGTTTAGCCTGTCTACATCAGATAGTTCCAGGTTATCTCTTAGCTTTAGCCTGTCTACATCAGATAGTTCCAGGTTAGCTCTTAGCTTTAGCCTGTCTAGATCAGTTAGTTCCAAGTTAGCTCTTTGCTTTAGCCTGTCTACCTCCTTAGCTCCAGGTTAGCTCTCAGCTTTACCCTGTCTACCTCCTTAGCTCCAGGTTAGCTCTCAGCTTTACCCTGTCTACCTCCATTTGCTCCAGGTTACCTCTTAGCTTTAGCCTGTCTACCTCAGTTCCAGGTTATCTCTTAGCTTTAGCCTGTCTACATCAGATAGTTCCAGGTTAGCTCTTAGCTTTAGCCTGTCTAGATCAGTTAGTTCCAAGTTAGCTCTTTGCTTTAGCCTGTCTACCTCCTTAGCTCCAGGTTAGCTCTCAGCTTTACCCTGTCTACCTCCTTAGCTCCAGGTTAGCTCTCAGCTTTACCCTGTCTACCTCCATTTGCTCCAGGTTAGCTCTTAGCTTTAGCCTGTCTACCTCAGTTCCAGGTTAGCTCTTAGCTTTAGCTTGTCTACCTCCATTACCTCCATGGTGGCTCTTAGCTTTAGCCTGTCTACCTCAGTTAGTTCCAGGTTAGCTCTTAGCTTTACCTTGTCTACCTCCATTAGCTCCAGGTTAATGTAATGTGAAAGGGCATGTAGCACCACCTAGTGTCTGGTAGTGGAATAATAACTTCATTCTCTTGCTGCACATGTGAACTGAGAATTCTCAGAACATCCAGTTAATTCCTTAGATAGATTATTGCCAATAGCTGGATTTAGATGTGCATATAAACATACTGAGTGACCCTACACATGAACCTTCTTCTTAACACACAGTTGTCCTCCGTGTTTAGCTCAGTCATGATTGTGACCAGTTTTATTGGTGAAGGCAAAAAAGAAGAATCAAAAATCCCAGAAAACTTATTCAGACGATATGTTGAATTGAACAGCATCAAATTCTTTGGTTGAAATAACACTGTAAGTAAAATGGAATGTTCCCATGTGTGTGTTAGTGATAAAGAAAACTCAAGTCTTAAATGCTGGTTGGTTCAAGTTTCCAAGATAAGTCTGGGGTCAAAATGTGAAATTCTTAGAATGAACAAGAGAATAGGTTTTAGTCCAAAGGAATATTGGTCTCAGATCTACTTCAAAACACTGTCTGCACATTATGATCCATTCACTTCACAGGTTCTTTCTAGTGGAATATTTACTAATCCATTGTGTACATGTACATAAACCACCATATATGTGGAATAACACACCATCAGATATATTAAAAACATGAACTAACCAGCACTTTTGTAATTTGTTTTCTGATTCATTTGATTAAAGTATGTAAGATTTAGCACATTTAATGTCTGAAGCAGATAGTTTCTAAAAACATTGCAGAGCAGTGTTGTTTTACAGAGAAAGCCTGAGGTTAGTAGTTTGAGTTTTGTAAACACATTTAGTGCATTCAATTCAATCCAGTTTTATTTGGACAGCCCTGTACCACAACAAGGTTTCCTCATAGGGGTTATACACAGTTAGTTGGGTATAAAATCAAATAGTAGATGAAGGGAATGGATTCATGTCCCCCCTCTCCTCCTCCTTAAACCCCCCCCCCTCCTTTTTATTTAGATTTTTTGTAAAAACTCCAGAAACCTTAGGGAGAACCACAGTGAAGTAGGAGAGAACCATGAACAGATAACACATAAACAGACATATAAAACATGTAGAGGTGGTAAAAGTACTCCCCTTCTTTACTTCAGTACAAGTACAGCTACTTTTGTGAAAAAAAATACTCTTGTAAAAGTGCTGATTCAACTTCTTTACAAAAGTAAAAGTCAAAAAGCACAACATCTCAATTGTAATTAAGTAAAAAAGTAAAATATTTTTTCCTCCATGAATTAAACAATACTTATTTAACCAAGAAAAATTGGAAAGGTTTTCAAAGTATCCAAAATAAAGTGTATAAGAGTGAGTTAGTGTAAAGAAAATGTGTTTGATTGAGTCACAGTAGTCAGTTTAGTGGGTATGGGCAGGAAATTTAGGGGAAAAATGGGGGGGGGGTTCACAATCAAGATTAAAAGTTATCATGATACGAGAAAATAGTCATAAATACAGTATGACATAAAAATGCATAATCATGAGATAGATAAAAAGTCATAATCATGACATTAAATTATCATAAATATAATATAGAAAGTCAAAGTTTTTCTCCTTTCTCACTTATTTTTCATTGTGTTAAATCTTTTTAGTTTGAAAAAAGTCTATTATGAGAATGTAAGGAGTATAAAGTACATATTTTTATATAAATGTAAGGAGTATAAAGTACAGATTTTTATATAAATGTAAGGAGTATAAAGTACAGATATTTATCTAAATGTAAAGAATATATATTTATGGGCAAATGTAAAGAGGAAAAGTAAAATGTTGCCTGAAAAATAAATACTCAAGTAAAGATCTACTAAAATACAAAGTATTTCTACTTACTCCCCACCTCTGGAACCAAACATACATATAAACCAAACAGACTAGAAGCCATATGGAGCTTGGTAACTTTGCAAATCATATGAAACCTGCGATCTTTTCCAGTCACAAACACATCAGCATCAGACCAGCAGTAATGAGTCGATTCAGCTGAAATTCTGTCTGTTTCATCCTTGTATCCGTCTCCTTCTCTGTCAAGAATTGATGACACTAGACACAGTGGAAACATGCATGAACACAGACAAACCATTAAACCAACATAACTTTGCAAATCCCAGATTTGCGAAGTTAATAAATGTTAATAAATGTAAACTGTATAAGTGGACTTTATAGATTGATAGACACTTCTTGATGTAGAAATATTAATATCAATAATCTGTGATGTCCAAAGCACTGGGTAAATTCAAAATGAAATAGGACGATCGAACTACAACAGATAATTTATCACATTCTATAGAAAATACAAACTTGCACATTGTCTTCATATTCGTCTTAAAAATAGTGAGGTATGATTTTTGACAAATATTTCTTGAGTCAGTCTGGCAAATGGGTGAAATGTTTATGTAATTCTTAACATCCTACTTCACAGCTAAATCAATGGTGTGTGTGTGTGTGTGCAGGTTGCAGCCATCAATCCCAGCCACCCCCTGGCCCAGATGCCACTGCCTCCTTCTATGAAGAACTGCATCCAGCTGGCAGCGTGTGAAGCCAGTGAACTGCTGCCCATGAACCCTGACCTCCCTGCTGACCTGTTCACCTCCTGTCTCACCACGCCCATCAAGATCGCCCTTCGATGGTAAAGTTTCACGGTCACACACATTCTTTAACCCTTTGAACCCTAAGCCTGAAATCCCAAAGTGCACGGGTGGGGGGGGTGTTTCCTCTAATGTACAGGTGAGGAAAAATGACTGATGGTTAAAATCAGGGCTCTACACTAACTTTTTTTTCCAGGAGCACACGTGCCCCTAAGTTAAAAAATTTAGGAGCACACAAAAAAAATAGGGGCACAAGTCCGTTTTAGTTTTAAATGTTTATTTATTTACAGTGCAGTACTTGCGCACAGATACCAACATTCTTGAATGACTGCTGTCATTTGTGTTAATTTAGAGCAGACCATAACATAACTTTGTATTATGGGATGCTTTGTCCTTTAATACATTTTAGAACGTTGTATTGGCTGCCTTGTTATTAGATACATTTTAGAATGATTAACCCTTTAACTCCTGAGACTGAGACAGTAAAAAATAAAATAAGATAAAATAAGCAACACGATGAACAAAAAACAGTCAAAGTGATCAGTAAAATGAACAAAAATGAATAATAAATCAACAAAATAATATGTAACATGAACAAAGTAAGACACTAACAGAACACAATTAAAGAAAAATAATAAAATAAAAAAACAGAAAACTAAACAAAATAAGCAACATCAACAGAAACTAATATATATTCACAAAATAAGAAATAACGTGGAAAAAAGGGGCAAAAAACAAAAACCCAAAATGAAGTTAAAAAAAAAAAAAGGATTAAATAACTAGTGTTGTAATTTGGTTCCAGTAGTTTTAGTTTGGGCTTTTTCTTATTCTTAATCACTTGCTTTTCGACACCTGTACATCAGTTCCATGAACAAAATTCTCAGTAAAATAACAGTTAAAAAAACACTTGAGTTTGTCCGAATTTTTAAACTAAACCATCCACTCAGAACGTGTCAACGCTGACGCATCAGGAGTTAAAGGGTTAATCCTTTCAATATGTGCCGTGTTCGTCTCGACTATGCGGAGCTGTTCACACAGTTTTAATTCATTTCTAGTAGATTTTCATTAGCTATGGCAAGCCAAATTGTTCACATAGCCACGCGTTGTCTTTATTATATCACGCGTTACAGAACGCGTTCTAGCACGCGCGCTATCACGCGTTACATTACGTGTTCTGACACGCCACCACGCGTTCGGCAACGCGGTCCAGCACGCGCAATGGCACGCGTTCTAGCACGCGTTGCGGAACGCGTGCTAGAACGTGTGCCATTGCGCGCACCAGTGCGCGTACCAGAATGCGTCCTGTAACACGTGATATAATAAACACAACGCGTGGCTATGTGAACACTTTGGCTTGCCATAATTAGCTCCTCAGGTCTGTGTGCCTTATTGTGTGCTGCAAGAAGCACTCGCACATGTACGACTGTTTTGTTTTCCTCGTTCGCACGCTGAAATATTTGCTCGCAAATGCGAGTGAAATGGGCGCACTGTAGAGCCCTGGTTCAAATGCAGAAGCGTCTGAAACGGACGCAACCATGGTAACGTTAGTGGAAGCCTGTTGTGCTTAACATCTAATAATAACAATTAGTGCCCGGCATAACAAACCCCGCCCCCCTTGCTCTTACTGTGCTCAACATTTAATAGGATCTATTCAGGGCCACCTCAAACCTTTCCTGAAAATGTCATAGAAATTGGTCCAGTAGTTTTTGCTGTGGTTAAAGCTGCTGACAAACAAAGACCAACAATCAAACAAACTGACCAAGGCTACGTTAATACGGAGACAATCAGAAGAGAAGACACAAAAGTGGCGCCTCGTCTTCAATTTTTCATCTGCATTTAGACAAACTTTTTCCTCCTGAAAAAGCTCGTTTATATGTTTATATGAAGATGCAACAGTGGGCGAAATTCAATTGGATACGTATGCCAGCCCGTGAGGTGGTACTGTGATAGAACAGCATATCTGTAAACATGTAAAGGCGTATGCGACGTGAGCATTTTATGCGTTTGTTGCCCTTTAGATGGAGACACGACCTGGCTCATCTTCAAAACTCCCTACTCTGGAAGGGGTCTTCAGACTTTGGTGTTTCCAGACCCCGACGGCACAGTTGCCGTGTAAACGAACAGCACTTTATTTTATAATATTTTGTCTTTTTTTAGCTGCAATCGTCCTTGTGTAAACAGCCTATCAAAAACAGTACCCCTAACCCTATCATATCATATCATATCATATCATATCATATCATATCATATCATATCATATCATATCATATCATATCATATCATATATCGAATATCATATCAAAAATCATATATCATATATCGTATATCGTATATCATATATCGTATGTTCTACATCCTATATCCTGTCCTGTCCTATGTTAGATCATAGATCATATCATCATCATATCATACCTTTCCTTAAAAATGGGATCCAAACACCATGGTAAGTAGTTCCAGTCAGATTTGTGTCTTCACTCAGAGTCTCTGACCATAACATCATATTTGTCGGTCACATTACTTGACAATAATGTCAAATTTTGAACTGATGGAGGTTTTGAGCTAAATCTCTGCTGCTGCTGCTGCTAGCAGGTCGCTATGGATATGGTTGGATCTTAGGAAGAATTGTTGTTTTTCAGCTTAATTAAATTGTTATGCATATACAGGAGTTTCATTAGACAAATAAATACAAAGCTTTTAATCCTGTAATGGTTGAACTTAGAGTAGGGATATTTTGCTTTTCTTAAATGGAATTATGCATTTTCCCTGTGGTCTACTTAAACTGTTAATTCCCAAAAATACAAATACAAAACAAAAGAAAAAGAAAATATCAAAGGTAAGACAAAAACGGTAATGTCACCTTCTTTTTATTACCTTGCGCTCCGAGGTATTGTTTTAGGTTCTTTTTTGTTTGTTTCCTTATCGTTCAGCAACTTTACCCAAAAAAAAAAACTATTGGATTAGTTTCCACAAAATTTTCAGATGAATTATTGAATTCAGAATTAAGAGTGGAATAAACCAGAGACTTACGTTTAATTGGGAATAGTCATTTTCAACTGGAATTAGGTGTAAAATGGAATTAACCTTTATTCTGAATTAAATAGGAATATAAAAACTCTGGCCCATTCTGTTGGATCTGCTTAGCGCTGCAGAGTTTGTCTCATTGGTCTGTTGTATTATTAGTTCACTCTTATCTTGGGTTAAATTTTTAACCATTTACGTGCTCGTTGTTTGGATTGTGTTCTGTTTTTGTTGTGCTTTTAGCTAACGTTCTTTCTGTCACATGGACGTACACCTTATTTATATTACTTCAAGTGTTTCATCACATTCCCATACACAGGCAGAGCTGTGGCTGCCTCGGTTACTAGTGGGAAAACTGGGCTTAAGAGGATGCGCAGCGACAAGCCCTGTGATGAGAGTAGCTCCTATCCTTCATTATTCAGCTATGGTGAAGAATATTCAACTGTGATGAAAGATGTAAAATGACATCAATCATAGCCATGCGAGGATGATGATGATCCCTGCAGGGATGTGTCAGTATAGTAGGTGAAAGATATTCAGGCAAAATTAGTTCATTTGGGAGACTGGGTTGATATACTTGCCTGGTGGAAGTGTAGCACCATGCATCATTTAGAAGGCTGTACTGACGCTGCTGCAAAACACAAACGCATGGGTTGCATCAGTTTGTGAGCTGTGTGGGATACACGGTGCATGCGGGGCTTGCGTATCCAGGCAAAGGCGGTTGCATCAGCGCCCATCCCCTGGCATCCTTAAAACACTAGAGGAGTGTCATTTGTGTTTAGCATAAGCATGTGACTCCTCATCCTGTACCCTGTGACTAGACTGACCACAAAGGTGAAGCGTACGAGCAGGAGTTAGCGTCACACAGAACCTGCTGCTGTCTGGAAGAACACTCATGTGTACACGCCATTCACACCAACGTGGGGATTTTGTCATTTATGTTTGGTCTTTGTATCCACGTGTAAATGATGTTTTATATCCTAAGACCAAGAAAAAATGCTTTCCAAAATTTAGATTTGTAAAAATGCTGTTTTTTTGTGTGTGTAGAGATAGACTGACGCAATGGTGTCTCACCATATTTTATTTGTCTATTAATCAATCTGTCTTTATTTATATAATGCTTCGTACAATGTAGCACAAAGTCCTTTACATATAAAGGCAGTACACACCACCACCACCCACATAAGCACACACGCACACAGGATACCCATGTCTCATGAGGACCAAGTTTGCAATTATCACTTGGAGGTAATGTTGCCATAAGGTAGTGAGCGGCATAAATATAACCCCCCCCCCCCCCCCAAATAAAAAACTAAAAATAACAAAAAAATGATAAAGAAGTAAAGAAATTCAATGTTTATATTAGTGTTGCACCGATTGATCAGCTGCCAATCATAATTGGCTGATATTGTGCAGAAAAACATGCCGATCAAAAAGCCGAACACTTAACGTAAATTACTAGCAACCATTTTCAAACTTGCAAACACGCTTATGGAACAGGTGCATCTCGTCTTGACTGCTTCTGCACTTTTTAAAATATAGTTAGATAATTATTAGTAGAAGTTTGGGGACATTTTATGCTACATAAAGCAGACAACTGTGTGCACGACAAAATAGCATTAGCCTAGCACTGCCATATTTGCTACAACATTTGAACCGAATACATCCACACTTCAACGGCACTTTGTCAAAGCGGACTCAGAACTAATGTGTTTTGTTAACTGGTGAGTACTAGCATCTGTTAGCATGTAGCCTCACATGTTTTAATTATTTTTAGCAAATGTACAAAGATAGTGTAATTATGAGGCTACGTCTACCTCCATATATCCAGGCGCGTGCACATTATTTCAGATAAATGTGCTGCTGTGAATTTGTCCTAAAAGCTGCTGTGAGTCTGTCAGAGAAAAGACAAAGACAGTGTAATGTGACAACACTTCATCAGTTGAGGAAGTTGAACATGGACTGTGAACTGGAACACATTGTACAACAACTATTTGAATTTTGGCCCAGTGGGTTTTGTTTTGGGCTCTTAACAATTCAGTTCAAATGCTTTCTGGCACTTGGTTTGATTCCAAACAACAATTACACAGTCAAAACGTTAAGAAGAGACAGTGGAGAAAAAAGGAAAATCACAACAAAACTGTAAATCATAGTAAAAACAAACAAATCCCAAACACTTTTTTTTTTGTCTCACTCACTGCTGTGTTTTGCTCCATTGTATGTTCAGAATAACTCAGACATGTAGAACACTCACCAATGATGGGTCCAAAGTTAAAGGGTTTAAAAAAAAAAGGAATTCATCTGATTACTCTATTAATTGATGAAAAAATTGACAGAATACTCGGTTACATGAATATTTGATAGTTGCAGCCCGATCGGGCCAAAAAATGCTGATCAATGCATCGCTATATATATATATATATATATATATATATATATATATATATATATATATATATATATATATATGTATATATAATATGGGATTCCTTTTGCACATGTTTCCCCCATGCTTTATGGGGACTTGGGAGAAAAAACTAATTAATGTATTTATAAGGCCACATTATTTGCATACTTACACAGATTTATATTAGTGATGTGACTTTTGATCCAAAACACGATTTTGAAATTTGCTGGAAACTATCCGAATATTATTCAAGAATGATGTCCCATCCCAAATTTGGATTTTACTACTGGGGACCTACATTTATATTTAACCCTCATGAGGACCTGCATTGTAAGAGGACCTGAATGTGTAAAAGTATGTTTTTGAGATGGATAACAATGACTTTTATCTTAACTTCCCCTGGTCTAACCATTGAGCTGCTAATAATAGCTAGGAAGCTAACAGCATGTGCTAAGTGCACTTCAGATCCAGTGCTAAACTCCAGTAGTTCCCATATGAACAGTTTGCTCATAAGAACAGTAGCACAGGCAGAACGGTGGGGCTGTAATGTGTTTAAATGCATCTCCTGTGATATAATATCTTTAAAATGGAGGTGAGGACCTTATTACTTTGTTCCCAGATCCAGTCTCTATCTCCAGTCTTCAGATTCCCTTTAATACCATAACTCATTACTTAACTGTAGTATTTTATGTGTTTTAATGAACGGCTAAAAGTAATCAACTGGTCTCAAATCCTTTTTCATGTAAAAATGTTCTAGGTAATAGGTAACTGTATTTAACTTCTTCTTCTAAAATTGTAACTGAGGGAGACAAGCACCCCTCTGGACAAGTCATGCAGCGAGTCAAATGTTTCTTTTCTGTCATAATTGTGTAAGAATTTCATTTATCTTCCTCTGCTCGAAATCTACATCCAACCATGACCTTCAGCATAATGAGGTCTTACTGTTATGCCATTAATATTTATACCCCTTACCAACCTCCTATTTTATGGAGAACAAGTTGCTGAAAGCCTGCTGGATAATATTGACTGAAGTATTCCTCAGTACCCGCTCGCTTCCAAAAATGAATGTGGCTTCAAAGGGAAAAGTTGGGAGTGACCTTTTGTGTTGACGGCTCGGTACGGTCAAGTTTCAGTGGTTCACATGAATTAATTTAAGCTGTGGGTTTGTGATGAATCATGGTAAATGTATTCCTGAAATAAACAGGACTGTACTGAAGTCCTACCTCAGCTTTAGCGTTGCTGTTTTTGCAGAGTTGTAAACGAGCACTTGTATTTATGTTTCAGTGTTGGAGGGTGTGCACAATGACAAATGTGAACAAAATGGCTTCTAGCTAAAAAAAAAAAAAAAAAGCAGGAGTCATTATTTACTTTAACCTTTACTTGCATGACAAAGTTTAGCGTACTTAACAAACATTTACCATGTGTGTGATTTAACCTATGTTGAAATAAGTCTGTTATTGGCCCAACAAAAGAATTTAAGACACATTAGAGAACATGATGTGTACAAACTTTCTTCTTTTGTTTTATTGTTTCTTTTTATTTTACGTTACACATTTCCCTTTACGTCTTCAGAATCAGAATTTCATGTAATGGTCATCCATCTTTCCATCCATCCACTCATCCATCCATCCATCCATCCACTCATCCATCCATCCATCCATCCATCCACTCATCCATCCATCCATCCATCCATCCATCCATCCATCCATCCATCCATCCATCCATCCATCCATCCATCCATCCATCCATCCATCCATCCATCCATCCATCCATCCACCCATCCACTCATCCACTCATCCACTCATCCACTCATCCATCCACCCATCCATCCATCCATCCATCCATCCATCCATCCATCCATCCATCCATCCATCCATCCATCCATCCATCCATCCATCCATCCACCCACCCATCCACCCATCCATCCATCCATCCATCCATCCATCCATCCATCCATCCATCCATCCATCCATCCATCCACTCATCCACTCATCCACTCATCCACCCATCCACCCATCCATCCATCCATCCATCCATCCATCCATCCATCCATCCATCCATCCATCCATCCATCCCTTACATCATCCCTTCATCCATTCATTCTAGTTTATTTCAAATGTGTCACAGAGAAAAGAAAAGAAAAAAACCAAGGAAGAAGAACAACCATAGAAATAAATGATAAATAAATGAATAAATGACACAAAAAAATAATGTTTTGCTTCCTGATGTGAAACAACAGTAACATTTCAATTCAACTCCAAATTAGTTTTTCATATATTTTACTCTTTTTTTTAAATGTCATCATATTCTCACATTGTTTTACAATCTTTATTTAGCCCATTCCACAATTTAACCCAACACCTGGAAATATAAAAATGTTTCAGTATTTGTGCATGTCTTCTGGACCCTGAAATGAATTATGTCATTGTAACCTTTAGAAAACAAGCATAATAGTGGCCCTTTTGCACAGTAGGTATTGTTACTTAATTATGATGAACTGCAGGTGTTAGAGTTACAGCACACGTGATCGAAAATTGGAAACGGAGCACATGATTTCAGACTCGATTGGAATGTGTTATTTCTTCCTGATCAGTGATCGGAAATAATAAATATACAGTCATCTCCGGTCTTTAAACCACTACTTTTTTTTTTTCTTTTTTAACTCTGTGAACCATGTTTGTCGGACTAATGATGGATGTTGCGACAAAGAAGGAAATGGAGCTGCTTAACATTAGCTTAGCATCACTGAACTGATGGTCAGATGACAGCTGGAAGAGTGGGTGTGGCTTATGGTCAAGTGTAGTTGTGTTTTACACACACACACACACACACATAAATATATTTTTTATTCATTTAAAGTGCTTTGACAGCCAAGTACCATATTTCCTGGTCACTCTGGAGTATTAAGTTGCACCGGCCAAAAAATGCTTAATAAAGAAGGGAAAAAAATAAAATAAAATCCAACACCAAGAACAGACATTTAATCTTGAAAGGCAATTTAAAATAAAAATAGAATAGAGAACAACAGGCTGAATAGGTGTACGGTATGCTAACGTAGGTAACACATTCAGCTAATGTTGCATGATGCATAAACAATGAACTGAGAACGTGCCTGGTATGTTAACGTAGCATATTAACAGTTATAGCATAAAGAACATGCTCAACAGTGCCCTCTTGTGGTTGTCAGTGAGAACCTAACGTGAAATTCTATAATAATGTGTTAATAATTTCACATATAAGTCGCTCCAGAGTATAGTGTCCCCCCCCCCCCCACCACCACCACCACCACACACACACACACACACACACACACACACACACACTATGAAAAAAACTGAGGTTAAGTAAGATTAGTTAAAGAGAAGACAAATAACAGAGCATGATGGTGTTACAGTAGATTATGAAAAATGAGAGAATGGAATAATAATGGTGTTGTGTAGTTGTGCTGGGTTTTGTGTAGTTGTTATGTACTGTATATAACCAAACAAACATAATCTAGTCTTCCTCATACATTTTCTCTGCTGGTCACTGTTGAACAAGAACATCGTGGCTGTGACACATTTGAATGAATCATTGTAAATTCACTGAACGTGGTGATGAGACACTTTATCTGTTCATCTATGGAGGCTGGAGGTTATCATGAGGCCTTGAAGTAAACAGAAGAAAAATAGGTTTTTATTGCCTCATGAATTTGTGAAATGGTCAGATTTAACCAAAAGATCATAGGAATGTTAAAGGAACTAAATGTGGCTTAACTCAAATATATGTCATTTATAACACTGGTCTACAAGTAAAAATGCTTCTGGGATAAAACTAATGAAATGTTCCCGTGTGTGTTAGTGATAAAGAAAACTCAAGTCGTAAATGCTGGTTGGTTCAAGTTTCCAAGATAAGTCTGGGGTCAAAATGTGAAATTCTTACAATGAACAAGAGAATATGTTTTAGTCCAAAGGAATATTGATCTCAGATCTACTTCCAAACACTGTCTGCACATTATGATCCATTCACTTTACAGGTTCTTTCTAGTAGAATATTTACTAATCCATTGTATACATGTACATATATACATATGGAATAACACACCATCATATATATTAAAAACATAAGATAACCAGCACTAAAGTCATTTGTTTTCTGATTTATCTCCTGAAAGTATGTAAGATTTAACACATTTAATGTCTGAAGCAGATCCTTCCTAAAAAAACAACAACTGTGGAGCAGTGATACATGAACTAAGAACATTTATCTACACAGAATATACTGTAATAATGTGATTATTAGGTAATTGTGAACATATAGAATAACAGTTGTATAATAGAATAGACATTTATTAGACCCTTACAGAGAAATTCATTTGTTACAACAGCAGAGAAAATGGTGCAGTAACACTTAAAAAAAAAAAAAAAATCTGTACAACAAAATGTTTTGAAATATTTCTATATTTTTACAGATGGTTTTTGGTGTGGTTTTAGTCATTTGTTGTATATAGAAATCAGATTTGATATGTATTTTAAGATTCAACATGTAGATTCTTTTGTAAAAAAAAAAAATTAACTTTCACAATTCACAAATACTTTCGAAAAAATTGTAGAGCAGTGTTATAGGTTAAATAGTTGAGATAGGTGCAAACATGTAGTGCTGCAGTGATAGTGGATGGATCTGATGGGATTGAGTTTTTTCTTTGCATTGATTTATGAAAAGGACTCGTGGTAAGTATCCCAAAATATGAAGTGTGGACTGCACAGGAAATGATCCCAGGTGGTCCCCACCATGCAGGAAGCAGGGACACATACTCAGTTGTAGTAAAACATGATAAAAGCTAAAATTACAAAGATAGAAACATAATAAAAGCTAAAAATTCTAAGATAAAAACATAATAAAAGCAAAAAATTCTAAGATAAAAACACAATAAAACACAATAAAAGCTAAAATTACTAAGATAGAAACGCAATAAAAGCTAAACATCCCAAAATGAAAACACAATAAAACATATATCTTAATAATAATATTCCAAATACTATTCATAATAATATGGAAGCATTAACATACGACCAGTCAGTTTAAAGTCTATGAGTGAGAAACACTGCTTCAGTTTCTACTGCAGAGTTTAGAGTATATTGTTGAGTTGTTGTTTTTCTTTTCAGAAATGTTCTTTGTGCTTTTGGCAAGTGTCAGACAAATACAACCACAGCAGAAAAGACATTTTCGTTAGAGACAAGCATTTAACAACAACAGCAGAAGATCGCCAACAATCAAGAACTGGATTCAACAAAATGCAAGTGACATATAGATTGACTTTTGTGCTCAAGGCCTTCGAGGAGGAGGAGGAGGAGGAGGAGGAAGCACTGTGTCAGAGGGACATTAATAATTCCAGGCAGACTGTATAGATGGAGCCGATTGTCCTCCTGACAGATTTGGTGGAGAATTACAATGTGATTGAGAACAGTTCCAGTGCACTGCTGTGGTCTCCTGTCCAGTTATGAACACAAGACTGACACACAAATGGTCACATATGCGCCTGGAATTTTGAACGTGTGGCTAGATGTGAAATCATGTTCACACCTATAAACAAATAAAAATCAAAAATCTAACTCAAAATAAAGACCTGAATTTCATGAATGGAATCAAAATTGTAATACCTGCCAGACAGATTGCAATTAAATGTTTTTCTTACAATCGTTCAATGTTCTAGGTGACTGTATTAATACCTGCTGTTAGATTGTTTTGACAGTCATGGAGAGGACGTCTCAAATACACAACACTGAACAAGAAAACATTAAAAACACAAGACACGTACGTCAGACAGTTTAAGGTCTGGACAGACTAAAGACATGGACATATACTTAGGAAACATACTGAGCATAGTTAAAAAGACTAAAATAAACCGAGGAAAAAAAACATAAAATAAATCACATCATTAGATATCACTAAGATATGATTAAAATACCCATAAACCCCTAGTAAACCAGATAAAAGCATTAATAGAAGTATTACTTGATATAACCAGTAATTTTACTTGTGCTGTCAACTAGTGCTGCATCATTAATTGAATCACAACTGCGATGTCACGCTGTGCAATTATGTAATCGCATAAATTTGTAATTTAATGTAAATAAATGTGTACACGTGGCTGTGAACACTTTCTATCTTTAAATGGAAGTCTTTAGAAAAACACAGACATTCAACATGTGCTCTAAATGAAAATAGTCATATCAGTACAAATATGCTACTGAACAGGACTATCTCTTGTGTGTAGCAGGTTATAGCCATATCCACACTGTGTGTAGCAGGTTATAGCCACATCCACACTGTGTGTAGCAGGTTATAGCCACATCCACACTGTGTGGAGCAGGTTATAGCCATATCCACACTATGTGGAGCAGGTTATAGCCACATCCACACTGTGTGGAGCAGGTTATAGCCATATCCACACTGTGTGTAGCAGGTTATAGCCACATCCACACTGTGTGGAGCAGGTTATAGCCACATCCACACTATGTGGAGCAGGTTATAGCCACATCCACACTGTGTGGAGCAGGTTATACCATCATCCACACTGTGTGTAGCAGGTTATAGCCACATCCACACTATGTGGAGCAGATCATAGCCACATCCACACTGTGCAGTCAGTACCTTTCAGTAGAGTTTGTATTTTTTGTGTCATGTTTTTTAGTGATAAACTATTGTAATTGTCACAAATTGCAATATAATCCACAATAATCACAATCATGTTTTCTTCAAACCGTGCAGCACTACTCCCAAACTTTTGCAGTGGTGCGCCGAGAGGTTTGCTGGAGCAGCAGCGTTCCCAAGTCCAAATGTTACTTTTGGGTTCTGAACAGGTTTCCAAAAATGCAAGAGCACCCCTTATCATTCACCATCTTATTATTTTCTAAATAAAGACATGCCGACCTGTCTCCTCCTAAATATCACGAAGCCCTGGGTGAGAAACCAGAAGAAAATGAGTATGGGATGGTGTGGGACAGATGAGGGCCATTCACTGATGTTGTGGCTTACCTTAGCTTTAAAACTTTAATAAGATGCATTGAGGGATGGATGATAGGGTTTACAGAGGGGAGGGGAGGGGGAGGGGGAGGGGGAGGGGGAGGCAGAGTGAGTGCATGTGTACCTTTCATTGCTCAGCTGAGCAGAAAATCATTACTGATGGAGCGCCATCTTCAAGGGATTTCCCGGCTGCTGCGATGGATAGTGAAGGATAGATGAGGTGAGCGTCTGAAAATAGAGAGCGAGTGAACGCGATGACACGGAGGGGTTGGCAGGGAAAGGAGGTGAAGAAGCTGATGATGAAGGAATGAAAGAAGCAACGCGTCATGTCTGTTGATCAGTCTACTGCTTAGGTCCGAAGTCAAAAACCTGAACAACACTAGACTCTTTGACACATACAGTAGATTAGGATCTTAACGCTTCACCATAAGGCTGCTCTTTATTATTTATTAGCGCTGTCGAAATGATTCAAATGAATTCATCATTATTAATCTGATTAAAAATGTTAATGTTAAATGGAACTGTTGTTTTGTTGAAACTGTTGTGAAGGTGTTGAATAAACATGTTACTTGCATATATATTCACATTTTTGCATATGTTTTGGATATTTGAACCAAATTTTTTGGTGTTTTTTTTCTGTATTTTAAGAGTTTTTGAATATGTTTTGAATTTTTCAGCACTTTTTCATGTTTGTTTATTTTTTATGTGACTTTTACTGGATTGTTGCTTATTTTGTACCCCCCCCCAACAGTTTCAACAAAACTGTAAAAAAAAAAAAAAAAAGTTTAATTTAATTGCGTTAAACTTTTTAATCAGATTAATCATTATGATGGATTGACACACGTTAATGCGTTAATTTTGAAAGCCCTATAAAAATAACCATCTGATCTGAAATCACATGATCGGCCCTGATTACCGATCACAGAATCGGTTCAGGACGTCCCTACGTTTCTTTTTTTTTTTCTTCAAATATAGATAAAGTAACTCGAATAATATAATTGACTTATCATCTGATTATTGCAACAGAAACTCTCCACAGCCTGATGTCAATGAACGTCCTCTGAATGAAGAAGAAAAGTGAGAGAGAATAATCCAGGCTTTTTAAATCAATGATTTTCTACACAACACAAAAGGGGAAAAAAACACAACCGTAAATGTGTCAGCGCTCCATTTGTCAAATGTGGAGGTAGACAGATGAACAAGATTCCTCATTTGGTGCTTTAATGACCATGGTGAGAAGGAGAACATGTTCCAAACCATTTGTTATCTTTCTCCACCAGTATGTGTCTATGAAATAAAGTCAAATAAATTAGCCTCTGTAGACATGAAGCAAGACTTTGAGTCATTTGCAGAGTCATGTGGCTAGTGTTTTTGTGTCCCAGTGGTTTTAATGTGTCAGTATTGAACGTGCAGTAACACATCCACGGCCGCTCTCACCCACTTTTCAACAGTCGTTTCATTATTCAACGTCAAGTTTATTTGTACAGCACATTTCATATGCGTGCGCAGACGCAATATGCTTCAAATAGGGATGATAGAGATGATAATTAAAAAAAAAAAATTATCAGCGCATTTAACAAACAGAATAAAAACTGTATATAAACAGGTGTATAAACAAAAACTACATGGATAAAAAGAGGTGGCTGTGGAAGACACAAAAAAAGATGAAATAAATAGAAAGACCGAAGAAAAAGAAAAGTTAGATTATGGAGAGTATGCTATTTGGAAGAGGTGAGTTTTGAGTCTGCTTAAGAAGGTAGGGAGAGAGTCCAGAGTTTGGGAGCAGAGCGGCTGAATGCTCTGGTCCCCATGGTGATGAGGCGAGCAGTGAGGACGGAGAGGTGGATGGAGGAGGAGGACAGGAGGGAGCGAGCTGGGGTGGTCACATGGAGGAGATCAGAAAGGTAAGGGAGGGGCCAGGATGCGGATGAACTTGAAAGTGTACAGCAGGATTTTGTAATGGATACGATGTTTGACAGGGAGCGAGTGGAGGTGCTGGAGGATGGGGGTGATGTGTTGGGAGGCAGGTGTCCTTGTGATGATGCGAGCAGCGGTGTTGTAGACCAGTTGCAGTTTATGGGTGGATTTGTGAGGGAGTCCAAAGAGGAGGGCATTACAGTTTGTCCAGGCGGGAGGTGACCAGGCTGTGTACGAGAATGGCAGTACTGTGTTGGGTGAGGGAGGGGTGGAGGCGGTTTATATTGTGGAGGCAATATAATAATATATTATTATTATTATTATTATTATTATTATTATTATTATTATTATTATTATTATTATTATGTTTTGCATATATTGAATAGGCAGAAGACACTTTAAACACAAGTAAAACTAAGAAGAAAAAATATTATATATATATATATATATATATATATATATATATATATATATATATATATAATATACATATTCAAAAACTCTTCTAAAATACAGACCCCCACCACCACCACCAAAATTAATATATGTTTATTCAACAAAGTTTCCACCAAACTATAAAAACTCTACTATTTAATTGCATTAATATTTTTAATCAGATTAATCACGATCATATATTAAGTGTTAATGCCTTAATTTTGACAGCCATACTTACTAGTGCTAAAATGTGAATAAATTAACAATAAAAAAACTATCATATTAATCATCACATATTATCATCATTTAATGATCATGCTCGTTATGAGTTTTTCTCAATTTTATTTGGAAAAAAAAGTCTAAAAACAATCTGAAATATTTTCAACCCACATTGTGGTTATAGTTTTCATCTTTGCACATGTGTTGTTTGGGAGTGAAGACATTGTGCTCTCCTCATTAGCTGCAGGACTGTCATGTGCTGTCTGTCCATCTGTCAGCATCAAATGTAGCGTTCAAAACTTTGCGGCGCGTCTCCGTCACAGTCATGTGGATCCAGGACTTTGGAAACATTCTTGACATCTCATTTTGTAGACATGGCAGTTGTTTCTATTGGAGGGCGAGGGGGAAAGAGACCAATTACAGCTTTATGACAGAAAATGCACCTCCCTTTTCCAGTAACAGCACTAAGCACATTTACATTCACACTACAACTCGTATCAACGTTAGATTTCTGAAGTTATTTTTCCAAGTGATCATGTCAACAGCATAATCTGATTTGTTTTATCAGATAACAGCAATAATGTGATTATGAGAAACGAACCTGGAGTTCTATATAATCCTCCAATGTATATATACACTTGTTAATCTGATTTATTTAATTATTTTACATCTGCACATGCTTAACAACAATTAAATCGCAGAAAACAGAAGTGACGTTATAAAACATGAGTGGAAGAAAATAATCAGAAGTCATGGAGCATGGTTTCAGCGTCACACCAGGGGTCTGGTTCGTCTGATCAGCTGGGCTGTGGAGGTGTTATTAGGGGTGCACCCATCCACCTTTTTTTGGCCAACGATCTGACACCAATAATTGTGTTGAAAGAGCCTGGGATCATTCTGTGTTGTAACATCAGACTGGAATTTAACATTACTTTGCTAATTTATCTTTAACCTCCTAAGACCCAAACTCCTGCATGGCATACATTTATAATTTCTCTTGGCTTTTTACGTTTGGGACCTGGTGAGTTTAAAAACAGAATTATCAATAGTGCTGATCTGAAATTCTGGGTGTGTTGGCAGCCATTTTGAATCTAACCGGTAATGTGTTATAGGGAGCCTAAGTCTCCGCCCTTTCCGGTCGGTCCACTGGGCCTAAATTCGGGAAAATTTAACATGAGAGTGGATGAGGAGAAAATAATTATTTTCTGGTCCACTTTACTTTATTCCCTGAATCACACATTTACTGTACTTCAATTAAAATCCTAACCAATGATGTGCGTTTGGAGTTTCTTTGATACATGTTTTGTGATTTATTAGCGTGTAAAAATATGTAATTATTTGGACTCTGTTTGGACTACATATCAGACGTCACATAGCTGACGTCACAGCAGAATCTTTCCCTGTAAACTTTTCAAAACCATATACCGCCTTTTCTATTTTTCATTTGAAAATGCATGTGTGCTTTGTGCCCCGGTGTAATCACAACACCATTTCCACATGTTCCTTCTACCGCTTCCCGGCTGACGAGAGCTTGTCCCGCATGCTGCCTCTCACTCGACCAACTATCTCTCCCCCGGAGTAGCTGCCACTTTCCACATGCCCCGATTTAAAGTGGTTTTCTTCACGTTTGATGCTCTTGCCTTCGTCCTGAAAGAAGGAGGTGAAGCTCGCCAAAGTCACAGCCATTTTCATAGAGTTTGACGGTGAAGCTCGGTGGTGACGTCATATTTGTGAGACGAACGTTGTAATCTATTACTTACTCTCACATAAAACCTAACGTAACTTTTGGTGCCAGTCGGGCTGGTCTGAGTATTTCAGAAACTGCTGATCGCACAATCATCTCTAGGGTTTACAGAGAATGGTCCAAAAAGGATAAAATATGCAGTGAGTGGCAGGTCTGTGGGTGAAAATGCCTTGTTGATGCCAGAGGTCAGAGGACAATGTCCAGACTGGTTCCAGGTGATAGAAAGGCAACAGTAACTGAAATAACCACTGGTTACAACCAAGGTCTGCAGAAGAGCGTCTGTGAAGACACAACACGTCAAACCCTGAGGCAGATGGGCTACAGCAGCAGGGTGCCACTCCTGTCAGCTAAGAACAGGAAACTGAGGCTACAATTCACACAGGCTCACTGAAATTGGACAGTAGAAGATTGGAAAAACGATGCCTGGTCTAATGAGTCTTGATTTCTGCTACGACATTCGGATGATAGGGTCAGAATTTGGCATCAACAACATGAAAGCATGAATCCATCCTGCCTTGTATCAACAGTTCAGGCTGCTGGTGGTGGTGTAATGGCAGGGGTCCCCAAACTTTTTCCTGTGAGGGCCATATAACTTTTCCCTTCTCTGATGAGGGGCCGGGGTCAGTTTGTAACAGAAAAAATGTCACGATTGCAGGAGTGCCTAAATGTAAAAATGTATTGTTTTCCAGAAAGCCACAATCAAATAACTCTCTCTGGGTTCTTCACAGAAACAAAGTCCATTGAACATAAACTTCTTTGTCTTAACAGGTCCAAGTTCAGCTTAGTTGTCAGAGCAGAATCTCTGACTTAAACGACTCATATGAGCAGTCTCTCAAAGTTCTTGTGTTAAACTAGTCACTAACTAATAGTTAATAATGAAAATGGTTCAAAACTGAGGAACATTTTATTGCAAAAGTCCAACTTTATTATCAAATACAAATACACATATATGACAAAAAAAAAATCAAAAGGCTCTTTGATATTGTTCAGGGGGCCGGATCAAATGTGGAGGCGGGCCGCATTTTGGGGACCACTGTGTAATGGTGTGGGGGTTATTTAACTGGCACTCTTTGGGCCCCTTGGTACCAATTGAACATGGCTGCCACAGCCTACCTGAGCACTGTTGTTGACCATGTCCATCCCTTTATGACCACAGTGTCCCCATCTTATGACTGGCTACTTCCAGCAGGATAACGCACCATGTCCTAAAGCTTGAATCATCTCAGACTGGTTTCTTGAACATGACAATGACTTCTCTGTACTCAAATGGCCTCCACAGTCACCAGATCTCAATCCAATAGAGCACCTTTGGGATGTGGTGGAACGGGAGATTCACATTGACAAATCTGCAGCAACTGCATGACGCTATCATGTCAATATGGACCAAACTCTCTGAGGAATGCTTCCAGTACCTTGTTAAGTCTATGCCATGATGGATTAAGGCAGTTCTGAAGACTAAAGGGTGTCCAACCTAGTACGAGGAAGGGGTACCTAATAAAGTGGCCGGTGAGTGTATATTGCGATATGAAAAATTACTCGGGAGTAAATACCAGCTGTGTGGTACAAACATAAATGGTCAAACAGATTAGTGGTCGACACAGAACATAGGTGTGTGTCATCCTTCATGTAGCTGAAATAATTAAATACAATTAATAATTGAAAAATAAATTAATCAATAAAAAATGTATAAAAAAACATAATATAATAAATAAATACAAATTAAAAAAAATTGTGAATGAATAAATAATTCCACATAACTGATGTTGCTTTTCTTTCTGGCAGTGAGTCTTGGTGTGACTGATTTTCTCTTGTTGGTTTTGGGTGATTTTCTCTTGTTGGTTGCTCATATGTCAGTCTTGTTACCAGTGGCTCAGTGCTTAGTGTGCGTCAGGTTCTATTGAAATTAGATGTGAAAATGTTGAGCTCATTTATCTCCTCCATTACAGGACCTGTCATGTGACTGTTGCGAACACGTACTGTACATTGTGATGTCGATGCTCAAACAATATATTGTGCAGTTCTGCTATGTGTTATTATTTGAACTTTGATTTTTTTTTTAGAAACTGTCAGATTAGTTAATTTGGTAAACCCAGTGGAGGTCCCAGGATTATTTAAGGAGGGGTGTTTCTTTCTTTGCTTCAGATAAGGTTTGGTCTCAGTGATTAAAGGGTTGTGGTGAATATGAAGTGGAGTTTTGCCTTGTAAATATGTTTTGATTTTTCCTCACTATAAATATTGCTGCACTTTTTTTGATGGAGCAGTGCTTAACAAAATAAAAAACCTTAAAAAATATGTTTTAAACCGAGCCATCATCTTTTTAAGCTTTTAAAAAATCCAACCCGTGACAACCTGTATTAAAAGTCCATCATGTTTGACTGACATATACCATAAACGATGTTATTAATTCTATTGTGGACATTGTTAGATTGTGTTAATGACTGTGTGGTAATGTGCAGACACGGCTGGGGGAATCGCATATCCCGATGGCAAAGTGCGTCATATAAACAGGAAAGGCCAAATTCCCCAGTAGATTGTTTGACAAAACGTGCTGGGAGTGATGTACATCATACGTGTTGTGGGTCAGTGCAGATCAGATTAGATTCCAGAACAACCCTGCAGCCTTTTCACCACATGACTGATGGAAACGGTGACTGGGGACAGACAGGCTGATTGAAGAAGTAATGAGCTGCAGTACACACACACACACACACTGGTTTTCGTGTCTCATGGGGACCAAATGTGCAACCATCACTTGTAGGTAAAGTGTCCAATGGATAGTTAGCACAAACCTGTGTTCTTTTTTTCATAAACACATTTTAAAACTTGTACTAAATAAATCATCAAACCTTGTAAATATACATCTTTCGCTTCGCACCTGTTTCCATCATCATGCGTTTTCTCCATGCTTTGTGGGGACTTCCGAGAAAAGCAGTTAATGTGTTTATAGAAGGGTTTTCAAATGATTAAAATATGTAATCAGATTAATCACAGGTTTGCTTTGGATTAATTTTGATTATGATCAAAACACAAATTTTCAGCAAAATATACAAAAATACACAAAGACAGACAAAAACTACATAGGAAAAATACATAAACCATGTTAAAATCTAACCTGACTGATGCCGAGATGTATGGATGCTTCACATCGCTGCTCACATCTTACATCTGGGAAAACACCATTAGCTTCTCTTTGTTAAGGCGGGGTTGTCAATCAAAATCATTCACCCTGATTGGAGAAACCAGGTACTTGTAATTTTAAATGATGTACTACTTCAACGAATCACATTGAAAGCAACATGTAACAGAGATGATAGATGTAGAAGGTCTTACCAGAAGAGCCATAACAGCCTTGCCACCAAAAAATTCTTTCAAAACAGTTTCAACAAAACCATTGAAATTGCAGAATCGAAGCAGAGTTCAATCTCCTCCATGCTGGCCGCCATGTTTTAGAAAGCTACTGTGTCGAGAGTCTACGTCATCCTGTAACTGTTAAACTAACGCCCAGTGATCGTGATTGGTCCGTCCACAATTTGAACAGAGACAACAGAATGTCTACGGTACTTTACCAGATCCTTGTGTGAAGCTGTGTGGAGCTGAGCTAAAACACACTAGGGTTGGTGAAAGCTTGGCTAGTTAATATCTACTAAACTTAAAAAAAGTGATTAAAAAAAAAATAATAATAATTCCTAACATATTCAAAAATACACCTAAAATACAGAAAAAACCTCACCAAAAATTTGATAAAATATCCAAAATATATGCATGCATATATATATATATATATATATATATATATATATATATATATATATATATATATATATTTGTGTGTGTAATATGTTTAACTGTTTCATCAAAAAATTCTAACATTTTAATCGTATTAATCATGATGATGAATTAATATACACATATTATAGATTTATGTTACTAGTGGGTACCTACATTTATATGAATTTTGTCCCCATGGTGTCAGAGGTCCCCATGACATGACTGTGTAAACAGATCGTTGTCCCCAGAAAGATAGGAACACACACACACACACACACACACTGCCCATCCACCAGAACATGATTAAACTTTCTTCACACTGGATCCACTTCATTTTTCTTCTTAAAATTGAATGTACCCATGCCCACTCATATTCTCTTCTGTCACTGCCCCCATACTTATTCACTGATCCAATTAATGTCTGGTCACCTCCTTCTCTGTTCATAATAATCCTCCAATTTAATTTTCATCTCTGTCCCCTGACCATTTCCTGCCTCTGGCTTTTCCTGAAGTTTAGTTTTGTTGTCATATCAAAATCATCCCTTATTGCTGTGACAATATTTCTATATTTCTGGTCTATAATTTTTTTGTAGAATGAACTAAATCTTACATACTTTAATCAGATGAATCAGAAAACAAATTACTTTAGTGCAATTAGCTCATGTTTTTAATATGTATGATGGTGCGTTATTCCACATATATGGTGGCTTATGTACATGTATACAATGATTTTTTTAAATATTCCACGAGAAAGAACCTGTCAAGTGAATGGATCATAATGTGCAGACAGTGTTTTGAAGTAGATCTGAGACCATTATTATTTTGGACATCAAATATGATTACAAGAAAAGTCAACATCTCGAGATTCTGGCCTTTTGAATATGAATATTTAATGTTTTCCTTCCTGTTCTGTGATAGTCTGTTGAATATCATTTGATTGTCATGCTATTTTGCAAATATATTCATTCGTACTAAATTAAAATTATATGTTTTCGTGGTGTGTCCACACATATTGTACCATCTTTAAACCCTTTAAACCCTTCTTCTGCATAGTATACCATTTGTGCTACGACTAAAAAAAACACCTCTTGCCAGCACAAAACAGTACCCGGTTAGCATAGCGATAGTGCTACCTTTACAGTACCTGGAGATCATACTGTACTGATAGCACTGACTTTAAAGGACCTGGTTGTCAAGGTGAGGGTACTGACTTTACAGTACCTGCTCGTCATAACAGTGCAGTGCCTTACTTCTGTTTCGTCTGCTCAGGGAATTGTTGATAAACTCACTCGTTTCATGTCATCAGAATTTTTACATTGGCCACCAAAGGTTGAATCTTGTGGATCGATCATGGTGCAGTATTATGGGATGTCATCATGTGGATTAATGTACTCATTTGTTTACTGCCAACTTCCACATCTATTGTAAAGGTTACAGAGACAATTATCTGACCAATCGGTGTCTGTAGGGTTTATACGTCATCTTTTAGTATCACTGGAAACCTTGGCGGAGTGATCCCAAAAAAGTAGTACCGGGTAACATGGTTACAGTTCCTTTTTAGTAATGGAAATGCACCAAAGCAAGTCAAGGTAATATATTTGTGCAATTTGAGGGTCAATGGAAAAGCGAGTACTGTGTGGATTAGACATCAGAGGCAGATTTCCTCTCCTTGTTTTATTTCCTCATGACAGAAGGACTTTGAAACTCTACCAACCCACAGGCATTGAGTGGAAACATAGTTCTTCTAGTACAATTCCTGTGAAGTGTTTACTCTGTTTACTTTGGCCTGTCTGTCTGTTTCTGTGAGCCTTTTTATTAAATTTTTTTAAGTTAATCATCTCTGTTAATATCGGGGGGGTTTAATGATTTCCCTTTTGCTTCAAACTCAAGAACATAAACAAAATATTTAATTCACTCTTCAAACACAATTGACAAAAACTGCAGAACAATCAGGACACACCTGACCGTAGAGGACACCCCTGTGTGCATTTCCTCATCATAGCTCACAATGATTAAGTGGCTGATTATATATCTTTAAGGAGTTTCCAGGGCAGTGCTGTTCTGAAGTCACTCTGGTGCCATGTGGGATCTCATTATGATCCGACTCAGACAGAATCTTTGAATTCATGAGCCATAATGTACGTCAGAGTCACATCAGATCAGTCGCCCCATTCCCAGGATATGCATGACTCCTGTTCTTTTGGAATTTCAAATCCAAAGAACAGTTCCACAGCCAAGTCCACGGGCACTTACCCAGCTGGGCATATATTTGTAGTGGCAATGCACTGAGGGCCGAACCGAGCCAAGCTGGGCTTAGCTGAACTGATAAAGTTGGTGAAAAAGTAGTTAAAGGCAAGCCACTGAGTTTTGTTTGTGTTTTTTTTTTTGTCATCTTGCCAACAACTACACACAATAACTACTAGATAAAGTTACTGTTATTTACATATAGTACACATGGCTTCAATTTGGCATCATGACCTTTGACTATGAGTGTCCTTGAAAGGTCAAAATCAAGGTCACATTATTTTTAAATGACCATAACTTCATAAAGAGTGGTGATAATTACTCGTTTATTATTGTTGACAGCTACATATAGGCTCCAAAATGGCATCGTGACCTTTCACCTTGAGTGACCTTGTAAGGTCAAACATATAGGGCTCTAATTTTAGCAGACCTGGCACAAGTGGGGCGCAGCTGGTCTGTGCTGGGCCAACGGGGTGTGACCAAATGACTTTTACAGTTTGACCCACCACACAGACTGGCGCATCCTTCCTCCGTTCAATTTCTTTTCCTCTCACTGGTGTAAGTGGGAATGAGGGCGGAGAAAGGGTGTGTGATGGATGTAACACAGCCGATCAGATCTGCACCATTAGCTCCTCTCCTCGCTCTTAAATGTGCACCCAGACGCACGCCACAACACCGGCTGACTGGGTCCGTTTGGGTTTTGTTTGTTTTGTTTAAACAGGGTTTTGATTTCACTGAGGAGTCTTTATGGTTTTTGCGTTTTTTTGTTTTAGTTTTGGGTTTGTAGATGATCGGTGGTTCTATTTTCAGGTTTAATTTCATAAACCCATAACACACACACTCCCATAGATATAATATAATATATAATATTTCATCCTGCTCCCACTAGCATCCCAAGGGTTGTGACAGACTTTCCCACTCCACACTGTAAACCCAAACGTTCATAATAATTAAATATATTAAGTTGTGAATACTCAAAGTTTCAGAAATAGTACTACTAACTGAAATGTATTAAGTTACTGTAACATGTTCTTTTGTTTTTAAGTAGCTACTTCCAACTAATTTTTTTTATTTAGGGGAAATATTGAGTATCTAATTGAACAAAACTTAACAACATATGAGGTTCAACTTAGTGGAATTAAGTCATTAAATGCTGAGAATGATGTTGTAGCTACTGTTATTTCTATTGTTTCAAATAAGGATGATTGAAAAAAAATAACCCTAAATCTATACCTAATGAAATTAAGCCTGAAAATTATATATCGGGTATTGCATTGAAATGTGTTGCGGCTGGAAGCACTTTCTCTTTTGTTCTCTTTTTTTACGCTCGTTGCTGCTGTTCTGTAATTTCCAACATTGGGATCAATAAAGTACATCTATCTATCTATGTGTCATGTTGACTATTTGTACAAGCACACACCTGCTCACATCCAGGTGTGATGTTTCACTGGAACCGCCAGCGCTGAACCTGCCAAGGCAACCTGCTGTGACTTACAGCTGGCCCGACCTGACGCACAGTAAACAATAACCCCACGCCCGACACCGCAGACATACGACCGCACGCTGCATCCTCCTGCCTACCCCCTCCCTTACCTATGTAACTGTAACTCAGCCAAAATGCACTAATCAAAGTGTTCAGCAGTTGTAATCACTGAACTTGTTGTTTGTCACTGGAGCATTTTATCCGTTGATTCTCTCGTAGGTCATAAAATTCATATTGTACAGGCCAAGCGGTTTTATAATTCATCTGTTGTACACTTCTTTTTTTTTTCTTTCTAAACCTCACCAGCAGCTTCTTTTTCTAACCTCTGCCTCTCTTGTTTTTTTTTCCTCTAGGTTTTGTATGCAAAAGAGTGCCAAGCTGGTGCCAGGGGTGACGTTAGACCTCATCGAGAAGTAAGTGGCCCTCCACAGCTTAAAAAAGAAAAAAAAGAAAAACACAGTTAAAAATCTCTTCATAGCTGCTCTTTCTGAAGAAGCAACAGTATAGAGCAGAGCTGTTCAGGTCAAATTTGATGTGCATTGGACCAGACCAGTCAATTAATCTCAATAATATTAAAAACAAGCAGTGTCCGGCACATCTAACCCCGCCCCCTCACACACATTTTACCTGATTTGCCCTATCTCTTATCATTGTGAAAACACATTCTTAAGGAATGCGACTGTGACCTTTGACCTACATTCACTAAAATGTAACGGAATCTGTTCTAGACCAATTTGCACCTTCCCTGAATATTTCATGGAAATTGGTCCAGTAGTTTTTGCGTAAACCTGCTTACAATCAAACAGACAGACAAATAAACCAACTCAGACACAACCTTGGCAGACTTTACGCCTCACATTTGTTTCATAAACATCCAGGTGCTCAGCAGTTGAGTGTAGAGTTTGTCTTATGAGTAGGCACATACACACTGATCAAATTGTTATTAGCACTCAGTATGGATCATTGGGGAGGTTTCTTATGTGAGATTTGAGGGAAGGGAAGTAAAATGACACCCATTAGCTACATTTTTAGTAGACTTGGAATTAGACGTGGCTGCCCCTGCTGCTGTGTGACTCCCAAAACACTGGAAACCGACTACAACAGCAATGACACAAACCTTTTCAAGAAAAGTTTTCCCTTATTACCATTTGTCTTTGATTTCTTTTCCATAAAAATCTCTCTTCTTAATCACACCATTAACCACGATGAACATTTGTCAATGTTCATCGTGAAATTTTATGAGGTTGTACAAATAGATTTTCAGCTACTTTACATGCGCTCCAACATTTTTTGTTTGTCTAGATCATTCTTCATCCATTTTCGAGATTCTTATTATTACTTAGTTGTAGTTATCCATCAATGACCTGGAAAAACGCAGATATACAGTGGGGGAAAAAATCAATTTCCTTGTTCAAATCTGTGGAAAAGATGCAAACTTGGTACGATAGGGTCACAGAGCATTTTATAGAAAAGGAACAGAGGCAGAATTTACAGAGAAATAAACAGATTTAAGAGACAATGAGCTTCACCTGTTTGAAAGACCAGCAGCGACACTGGTCCAGAGGATGAAGTAAAAACATATGCAACTAATAAAAAAACACACAGGGAGTGCAGATCACAATTACTGGGAATCATCAAAAATGACATTGCCCAATTGTTCACATTTTCTGCAGCTTGGTTTAAGTTTTACAGATGGCTGTTATTAGGGATGAGGCTTGATTTTCGAATATGCGCGACACACTCGAATATAGAATACAAATTTTGAATGCTGCATTACTTGTATTGCGTTTCACTTGGAAATAATGCTGTATCGACTCGCATTGTGCGGTGGCCGACAGGGGCGAACTCATCGCATCGACAAAACGCTGCAAACACAAGAAAGATGCACAACCAAAAACACAAACACATAAAACAAATGCAACAGAAGTGTGCTGCAAGAGAAAAATGCTGCAATAACAGAAACAAAGGTGGATTAATTGTGACTCGGCTGCCCGTGCATGTGGACATGTTAGTTTTATTGAATAAAAACCTGGGGTGGATTCATGTGACTGTTGTTGTTAAATCCATTTGACATTGTAGCTGAAATCAGCTGTTTCACTCGTTTCCGCCTAGACAGTTAAATTAAATATAGCGTTTGCTGCGGTTATTGAGCTTTCAAAATTAAAAGTCTTGTTTCATGCAGAAGATCAGATGAATCACTCAGGGAAGATCAACACGCTGTCGTTGTGTGATTTGTAATATTCTTGTTTATTCAGTAAACGTTTGGTTACCTCTTTTACCCTTTCTGTCATTACGTGTCTGTTTTGGGGTGGTGGTGCACATCGGGTGGGGGGGCATGTTCAATTTTCTAATAATATTTGAATAGTTTCTAGTGAATTTCGATTAGTGTTCTGGACCAAAAGTCACATCCCTAGTTCAGCACATTTCCTCATCTTCACTTTTTGCCCCTTGGTTTTAGAAGTAGCTCGTGTTCTCTGCCTGTTCAGCCCAAGCAGCATATTCCTGGTTCTCTAACCTACTGTGGTGCAGATGATACAGTAATGAAAGTTTCTTGTGAAGAGACTTGTGGTCTCTTAGCAACACTAACACAAAATAAAATAAAAAAAAAAAAAACAAGAGGTTGCTTTTTCTTCAGAAGCTTTTTTTTCCCACAGAGCTGCAGGGCAGCCAGTGACTGTGGAGCTTCAAACCCTGTCTTTTTGTAGATTTCAGCAGAGCACTTTTCCTTTGTCATGCTTTGTGTTCAAACACACATGGCTTGGTACACTCACTGAGCACGTTTTCACACACTTAAAGGTCATACGCAGTTGAAAAGCACGTGTCTCCAAAACGTATTCTGCCTCATGTCAGCATTAAGTTACTGCAGCATTTTTGGTTTGTTTATTAATTTGATCATTCCTCGGTTTCTCTTCCATCTGTGCATCCTTCTGTCTCTGCTTCCCACATACATCCAACACACATTCTGGCTGAGACGATCACAATAGCCTTTCAGATGAGAGTCACGATTCAGCGACCATGTGAATCTTTACCTGCTCACAATGCACTCTCCTCATCTCCATCTCAGACTGTTTAGTATCTGTTTATCCAACAGTCGTACTTTTACGTACTCCTCCTCCCCTCTTTTTCATCCCACACAAAGCTGACATAAGTGTTGTGTGGTGATCCATTTTGACAGTACTTTGAGGTGCCCCCCCCCCCTCTCTCTGGTGGACTGTTCTGGTCTGGTCTGGTCCACCTCCCTGGTGTCTGACACTATCTGTATCCCAGCTGGCTCTCCATTATTAAATGAATCGTGTCAGTGCGATGGCACCTCACTATCTGTTATTACAGTGGGAGTCACATTATTGATTTTTAAAGGAAATACTTCATGTTCAGACAACTCCACAGAGGTTTCAGAAAAAAAGACTGTTCTGTACATCAGCAACACTCGGGGTGGGGGGGTTTGGCTCTGTTCCCTAGATAAAAGCAAAATGCTTCTCCTGTTTATTGACAACTTTATGTCTTTATGTTGAGGCAGGGTTTAGTATTTTGGTCCCATCAGCATCCATGGCATCAAATGTGATGCAACAAAGACTTATGCTGAATCAGTGATTAGAGTGTGAGTGTGCCGTAACATTATCTAATATCATCCAGGATTGCACAGATTTCCACAATCTGTTGTTTCAGTTTTATAGATGACATCATTATACCATGTATTGTATGATCTCCAAACTTGACATGGTGATCAGACGCTGACCGATATGGGATTTTTGGTGCCGATACCGATGTTGGGGGCAAAAAACAAACATACCCATTATATTGTCCGATAACTGATATATTGGCCATTATGTGAAATAAGAACATTGATCTACACAGGATAGAATGGCCTTGTATGAGGTAATTGTGGACATGTGTATTAACAGTTGTATAAATATTTATTTCAGAAATATAATTGACTTAACTTTAAAGCACTATAATATTCTTATATTACTATTTGACCTGTGGTACCACATGTTATAGATGTAGTAGTTAATATTCTGGGCAGAACAGGCTTATGCAAGAGATGTGAGTCTGTGTTTTATAAGTAATGACATGAAAGTTGTTTGGTAAATTATTCTTTCAAATATAAGTGAGTACTGCCTTTAATGAGTCCAACTACAAACACACTATGGCATCACATACTGTACATAGATCTTTATCATTGTCACAAGTACAGCACAATTCAAAATGCTCTTCAGTTAGTGCCCCATTTCTAAAAACATAGACCTAAAATTACTAAACAATTAGTTTAAAATCTGTTAAAAATAAATTAACATCTCGCCACTCTCACCCAGACATCAACACGGGACATCATATGCACTCATTAGAAAGAACATTCAACAACATACAACCATGTCCGTTTTGCGGATTAGTTCCTCATTTTGTTCAAAATGGTTATTGCTGTTGGATAGAAGTTTTGCTTGAGTCTGTTTGTCCTTGTATTTCAGAGTCTGTATCATTTCCCAGATGGCAGTGGTTCAAACAGTGACTGTCCACAGTGTGAAGTGTCCTTTTTTTGGACTTTCTTTTGGCAACAGGAGTGGTGCAGGTCTTCCAGTTTTGGGAAAGGGCAGCCAATGATGATGTCTGTGGTGTGGATGCCCCTTTGAGTGATTTCCTCTGAGCTACTGTAGAACTGCTGTACCAGATGCAGATACAACACATTAATATGCTCTGGATGGAGGCTCGAGAAAAGGACACCAGCAGTCTGTGTGTGTTCTCCTTTGTGAGGATCCTCAGGAAGTATAGATTCTGCTGGGCCTGTGTTCACACTCCAGGACAGGTTCTCCTCTATGTGGACTCAAAGGAAACGGAACTCAGCTACCCTCTCCTCACAGCCCCCACCAATGATGAGCAGATTAATCTTATACACACATATGTTATCTGTTATCAGGTTTTGAGTTTTGGAGGTGTTCAGGAGAAGGTTATTGTGTTTGCACCATGACAACAGCTGCACCACCTCATGTCTTGTAGGCAGACTCGTATCCCCGGAAACGAGTCCCACCACTATAGTGTCATCTGCAAACTTCACGATGCAGTCACTTCATGGTGCAGTCGTGTGCGTACAGACAGTAGAGCAGATGACTCAGCACACAGCCCTGGGGGACGCCAGTGCTGAGGCTTAGGGCAGTGGATTTGTGATGGCCCACCCCGACTCTGCTGCTCTCAATATGAAGCTACCGATTAGAGCTGCATGATAGTGTAAAGAAACTGACATTCAGATTTTTTTAACCCTACAATATATATTGCGATATGAAAAAAAAAAACTAAAATAATGTCTGTGTGGTGCCAACGTAAATGGTCAAACATCTCTTTTTGGCAGAGTTGAGTAAATCCCAGGTTCATCAAGCCAAAGTCCTGCCATATATTAGCTCCATATGTTGGGGTGGCTGTGGCTCAGTGGGTAGAGCGGGTCATCCAATGACTGAAGGGTTGGCGGTTTGCATCCCAACTCTGGCTGTCCACATGTTGAAGTGTCCTTGGGCAAGACACTGACATTTAGGCTCACGGTAGGACTGACAGAACCTTAGAAACCTACTGGTGTATGAGTGTGTGTGAATGTGAGGCTAATGTGAAGCACTTTGAGCACCATGAAGGTGGAAAAGCACTATATAAGTGCAGTCCATTTATATGTTCATTGAACCAGCCCATTTTGATGAGCACAATGCCTCATCTAGGTAAATGTAATAATTTGTGGAACCAATACATGCCAGGACTTAGACTACATGAACCTGGGATTACCCACCTCTGCTTTTTGCCACCAAGTATTCAATTAATGCAATTTTCTCTTCTTTATTGGTAATTTTTCAAAGTTGTTAGCAGCAACCCACCCCAAATTGATTAAGAATTATTGTGATTGGGGGATCGCTGTCATGTACGTGTCATGTACCTTAGAAATTAGTACACACTTAGTTAATTTGCCTTCTACATTGCAGGACCTGTGATGTGACTATTGTGCACATGTACATTGCGATGTCGATGCTCAAACAATATGTTGCGCAGCTCTACTGCTGATCCACATGCATGTGGCCTGAGGAAGCCCCAGGTCCCCCAGCTTGACCACCTTTTTGTGTGGGAGGATGGTGTTAGATGTTGAGTCATAGTCCACGTAGCTCCCCTGCCGCTCCAGATGGGCTAGAGCAGCATGGAGTCCTTGGCCAGTACGTCTCCTGTGCATTGATTCACTGTAGGCAAACTGGTAGGGGTCAAGTCTGCGGGGCAGGGCTTCTATGATGTGACTATGGACCAGCTTTTCAAAGCACTTCAGCACCACTGGGGGGTGAGTGTGACTGGTCTGTCGTCATTGAGGTGTGAGATGTGAGGCTTCTTGGGTAAGGGGACTATGGCGGTGGACTTAAGGTAGGTTCGAGAGGGGAACTAGTAGTCCATCCTTGTCAGAGCGTGGGGGATCAGGGGTGGGGTTTATACCCATTCATTGTGAAATTACCTTCTGTATCTTGTGTTGGTTCTCTGAAAATCTGGCATTTTCTAAAATTGAATTTTCCAATCATGTAGATGTTTATAAAAGCTTAAAGTGGGAAGGGTTCTCATGTCAAAACAAAGAAAACTGAAGAAAAATGGAGTTGTTGAGTAAAGTCTGTCATTTATCAACTGAATATAAACCCGGTATCTTGTTCAACTCCACTGATTTTAGTGGTGAATCATGGTTGTTGAAGATGATGGTGTTTCCACAGTAACTGCAGAGCCTCTGGAAATCCAAACGGGTCATATCTGATGACCTTGAAAAAATTTAAAACTGTATTTTACAGCAATCATTTATTTTATAATTCTTAATTGTATTGATACAATGAATGGATCAATGGGTATTAAACACTTTATATCAGTAGATGGTGGATGTTTGGGTCTTCATTGATTCATAGTTTTAATTGAGAAACTTATTTTCAGCTTTCTTTTCCCGCTCTCATTTATTATATAAAGAAACAGATGGTCTTTCTTCTGGGGCTGGAAATCATGTGATGTACTGTATAAGCAGCTGTGGCCTGTTCTTCAAAGACATGTACTCAACATGGAAACTGTGGCCTTCACAGCCCTTCATTGTTTGAGTCACACAATGAAGCACTACATCCTTGTCTTGATGAAGGCCAGTTAGCTGTAACGCTTTAAGCTTTTCCCCTCATTTACCCGCCTTGTCCTGACATTTTATTCATTAATTCCAAACATATTCCTCTGTTCCTTTTCTCACACACAAATGACTCACTTGCTCACATTAACAGTCATATCTGTTACCGTCTAGTGTTCGCCTGCAGCCCTTTATCTTCTCCAACTGCTTTACATAGTGTTCATTAGTCAGGCAGCTACTTTACTGTAAGTGGGCTAAAGGTAATTTCCTTAGTGTTGCCACGGTAATTACAGTTACATTGTGGGGGTATCGGCTCTCATCTCATGGCATCCTCTGGTCAAGGAGTAACTCCAGTCACTTTCTGAAATTCAATGATAAAGAGGGCAGATTCTTTGAAAATGGATGTATGGTAAATGTTCTGCACTTATAGAGTTCTTTTCCACCTTCATGGTGCTCAAAACGTTTTACATTAGCCTCACACTCACCCATTCACACACACATTCATACACCAGTAGGTTTCTAGGGTTCTGTCAGTCCTACTGGGAGCCTAAGTCAGGGTTCAGTGTCTTGCCCAAGGACACTTCGACATGCGGACAGCCAGAGTCGGGACGTGAACCGCCGACCCTTCTGTCATTGGACGTACACTCCATTGGTATGAAGTACACATTCTCAACTTTGTCCTTCTAATGGCCATTAGAGATCCACTTCTTGTTTTATCCTGCTCATTTAGTGGCAAGAACGTAATGAAAAACAAGTGTGGATGGGGTTTTAAAATAACATAAATTTTATGTTATTTCTTATTTTTTACGTGTCCGTTTGTAGATGTTTTTTTTCATAACTCTTTGATTATAATGCCATGTGTAGCACTGACCAGCACTTAACATTCTACATTTTATGAACCAGCACTTTTGTCATTTGTTTTCTGATACATCTAAACACATTTAATGACTGAAGCAGATACTTTCTAAAAAAAAAATAAAAAATTGTAGAGCCGTGAGTAAATAGCCAATCAAAAGTCCCGTTTCCACTATGCAGTTTGGTACGGTGCGCTTATTTTAGATTTTCCATTCGACCAAAAGGGTGCTGGTCCCATGGTACCTGTTACTATTTTGGTCACCCTTCTGCTCCCGTACCACTCACATTTGGGAGGAGCCAAGCACTGCCAGATGCTGATTGGTTGAGGAAAAGTGTCATAGTGCACCACGGTGGAATTGTAAGAACAACAAACCGCGCCATTTTTAAAGTCCATTTGCGTTGTAAAAGAAGAGAAGATGTCTGGAAATGGAGTTTGGAGTAGTGATGAGGTGCTAGTTTTATTGTGCATTATTTGTGAGGAGGCGGTGCAGCAGGAGTTGGACGAGCCTGTTTGCAATGAAAAAGTGTTCCAGCTGGTTTTGGCCAAAATGGCAGAGATGGGCTTCATTCGATCTTCGGCCCAGTGCCAGATAAAGTGGGGGAAAAAAAACTGCACAGCAAGTATCGGTGGATAAACAACCATAACAGTCAGAGTGGCTCAGAAAGAAACCACTGAAAATTATTCAGTGTTATTGTGTTATTCCTCTACTTCGCCGGTCTGTTTGTTCATATTTCCATCTCGTGGTGCGCCTCATACGACGTGATGACACTTCCATGAAATAGCACATCTCCCTCTGAAGGTCTCTCTTGAAGCAAGCTGTCCAGAAGAGACCCTTACTATACCCTACCAGACCTGACCTGTACCGTACTGTACCGCAGAGTGGAAAACTGGCTAAATGGATCAGTGTCCCAAGCACCTACTGTCCTTAGACCAGGGCTCAGCAGCCCATGGCTCTGGAGCTGCATTTGGCTCTTTCATCGCTCTGCTGCAGCTCCCTGTGGCTTTTGAAACATGAATGACATTTCATTTTAGTTAATTAGTTTGTTAAATGTGCAATTCTGGATTTGAAGATGATGCCTATTTTTTAACATTAAAGTAAAATGTGAATAATATTTTGTCACTATAAAATAATCGCAAATGTTTTAAACTCCCACTTCTGTTTGTTAGTGGACGAGGTTAAAGTCTGTATTCTTATTACTGATGTGTTGGTCATGAACATATCAGCTCTTAGAGCCAGCTCCGTCAAGCGAATGATAGCATCCAGCTCCTACCTGGGAGCCAAAGCCACTTTTTTCCCCCCATTTTTTCCAGTTCAATCTGCACTGTTGCTCTACTGCTGTGAACAGAGCTGTGTTGGCGCTGTCCAGTGCTGAACCTGTTCAAAAGGCACAGGCAGCAATAGAGCTGTCCACAGCTGAATATATATATATATATATATATGTGTGTGTGTGTGTGTGTGTGTAATCATTAAAGTGTAAAATTATATTTGCAGCCTTGTGTTCACTTTAATTGCCAAAAGGGTTTTGGAGTCTCAGTGTTTTCTTTTCTGTGGGAAAAAGGCCCAAATGGCTCTTTGTGTTTTTAAGGTTGCCAACCCCTGCCTAACCTCTCCTTTTTGGCAATGAAACACTCCAAAAAACCCAGTGAGGTAAAATAAAACTTTACAGACAACCACAGTAAAGGAGAGATCCACTCCCATGGATGGACAGACTGTAGATGAGACCAGCCACTGCGGCAGGGGTGTCCACTACTGCATGGGTGTCCACTACTGCAGGGGTGTCCACTACTGCAGGGGTGTCCACTACTGCATGGGTGTCCACTACTGCAGGGGTGTCCACTACTGCAGGGGTGTCCACTACTGCAGGGGTATCTAGAACAGCAGGGGTGTCCAACCCTGGTCCTGCAGAGCCTTTATCCTTTTAGATGTATCCTCCTTCCATCACAGTCAAATGTTCAGCTCTGCAGATGCCTGATAATCAAGAGGGAAACATCTAAAACATGTTTGATAGTGTCTCTCCAGGAGCAGTGCTGGCCACCCCTGCACTACGGTCTGTGTATTCCATTAACATTTCAGTTTTAGTTGTTTGTTTTGCGTGTTTAAGAGGCAACAGTTAGAGCTCCATTATTGAACAGTTTTTTTGGAATCAGTCGGTAAAAATTCTCTTATCACCTTTCAGTACTTTTCAAGGAGTCTGACAGTAAAGCAAACTTGAATTCATCTACCCTGACACTCAATTACACAAGTACATGTGCAAACATGTAAACTTAGACAGCAGTTGCACTCATTAGTCAATCTAAGTAAGAATATAAGTGCCTGTAAATGTAAATGTTGTCAGCTGTGTTGTGATAATACTACTGAGCAGTTGCCACTTTGTGCTCTGAGTCAACTCTGTGACATGCAGTGAATGGGGCTGACACGGTACCATCTGTGTTTTGTTGTTTGCTCACAGGATCCCTGGCAGACTCAACGACAGGCGCACTCCCCTCGGAGAGCTCAACTGGATCTTCACTGCCATCACCGACACCATCGCCTGGAATGTGCTTCCCAGAGGTGAAGCTTTACACGCCCAGGGATGCATTGTTGGGTTTCATTACAAGTTGACCCCCCCCCCCCCCACACACACACACACACACACACACACACACAGTTTGAAAGTTCCACTTTACGAATACTTGGTATGCGTTTCTTTTACCATTCTTGGTCAAAACACTTTTTTTTTTCAATGATCTGAAGTCCTGCAGCTTTAAGTTGATTAGTAAAAAAGCTGAAAAACTTTTATTTGTACCTTTGAAGGTTCAAAAAGTTTTAAGTTAGTTTCACCAATCTTAATTTGACCATTGAAAGCAACTATATAAAAAAAAAAAGACAATACATGAAATGATCAGTTTGTTTCAGCACCTCACAAGGAACCAAAATTAGCCCATCTAATAAACCCAGTACTACAGCAGTGAGACATCAGCAATTCTGAAACTATGTGAACATCTCCCAGTGGTTGAAAACAGTGAAGATGTTGTTATAAAATGCCAGAAGTGCTGTAAGTGCAAGTTGCTGCTTCAAATTGAGATTAATTGTGTTTGGAGTGTCTTACACAGTAATTGGGCGTATCATTTTAACCTTAAACGTTCTGGCATAGGAGTAGGTCTACACATACACAGCTGACTCTCTGTGCAGACACTGCCATTAACCATTACCAGCAGGATCAGGGAGCCCCCGCACAACTTCTCCTGCACATGGACACAGTGTTTAAGATGTGGTGCATACACACAGCATCTGTTGTTGCTCACCTGTGTGTCATATGCCGCCCACAAACACAGACTAATGCCACATTTCCACTACATGGTATCAACTCACCTTGGGTACCACCAGGGGCGATTTTAGCATCTGACCTTTAGGGGTGCTCAGCCCCACTGCTGACAGTGACAGTGGCACCTGTCTTGAATGAAATTTAAATCAATTTTTAAAAAAATGTTCCCCTCTAATTGACCAATAAACTATTATCTACCAATCCACAAGCACTGAAATTAAGATTTAGCTTAAAAACTAACAATTTCCATGTCAATATGTAGACTTACTGCATGAGAAAAGATGTTTCTGGGTGTTGATGTTCTGGTGAAGTGTGGTGGTGGTGATAAGGTGGCAAGAAAAAAAATTACCCATAGGACCATAAGGCTCTTTGTCGTTAGCTACTACTGTGTTGGCTCACTGCAAGTCAACTTCTGGACTACTCACACAAATAGGTACTCAAATGCAACAATACTCAAATTTACCATTTAATTTCCACATTATTTAATAATGACAGTCAGCTTTTTATCTAAGAGAACTTCCTTTAATGATAAGACACAATCACATACATCTGACATTCAGCAAGAAATGTATTAAAACCAGGATTGACATAAAGCCTCTGCCAATCAATCAATTAATCAACATAAAAATACTGGTCCAGTTCCCTTTTGGCCAGAGGTGGAGCCAGACATTGTCAAGATCCGGGACGTAGCCCAGAGGGGGTCTGGGGGCCCTCCCCCAGAAAAAAAATTACTTCTTAGATGCAATTTCCTGTATTCTAGTGCATTTTAAGGTGACCTGTTTCACAAATCCTAACCCCATGATATAGATATAGAACACTATATAGTATGTCAGTATGTTAGCATGTTAGCATGTCCAGCCTCAGGAGCCTCAGGTGCCACAGCTGCCATCTTGCTACAGGGTCCCTATGTTTCTCACACTATCAGGGAAGATATTGCCAATTGATCATCAGGCAACCAGCGTTACCCCCATATAAAGATGGCACTGATTAAACTGAGACATTCATTCCAATAGACCAGGGGTCTCAAACTCCTTGCATGTTTTAGATATTTCCCTCTTTCCCATGATTCAGTTAACCCTTTAACCCCTGAGACTTTAGCAGTTCCACATAAAAAAAAAACAATTACACTAAGCAACAAAATTAAATAAAAAAAACAGCTAAAGTCAAAAATAAAATGAACACAAATGAAGAATAAACCAACAAAATAATTTGTAACATGAACAAAGTAAGACAAAAATGGAGCAAAATTAAAGGAAAGTTAATTAAATAAAGATAAAATGTAAAAACTTTCAACAAAATTAACCAATAGTACAAATGAATACTTGCAAAATTATAAGTAACATGGAAAAAATTACCAAAAAAAGAGAACCATTATTGAAATTTCGTCTCAGCAGTTTTAATTTGGACTTTTTTTTTTGTAATTAGTTGCATTTTGACTCAGTAAAAACACAGTAAAAAAAAGGAGAACAAATGATTTTTAGGAATATTTAAACTAAGCCATTCATTCAAAATACATCAGTTCTGACCCTTAAGAGTTAATAATCAGCTCATCATTCTCTGCAGAACCTGTTAATGATGCAATGACTTTGAGGTGCAATGGAAGAAGGAATTATTTAATAATTCCTTTTTTTTTTTTTTTTTTGCCAAAATTTTCCATATGTGTCCATTATGTGGAACTGCTAAATTCTCAGGGAGTTAAAGGGTTAAACTGAATCATGTGAAAGAGGGAAATATCTAAAACATACAGGACACTGGCCCTCGAGGACCGGAGTTTGAGTCCCCTGCAAGAGACAGAGATAGTCAATGCAATGTGTTCTCTATTTTTGACCCCATGACATGAAAATAAACATTTTAAATGGAGAGACTGAGAGGTTTCCTTCCCACAAGGAAACTCTGTTTAATGGAAAGAAAATGTATTGTACATATTTAACACTGAGTGAATATTAACACAACATAATAAATACAATAGCAGAATGTAAAAATGTAAACTAAGGATCAGGGTTATAATAGTCTTGTATTTTTCATTATAGTTTTGCTTTAGTTCGTTTTGACTTGTTTCCCTCTAATTCAGTTAGTTTGAATGTGTTTTGAAGAGGTTTCCTAGTTTTTATTCGTTATCTTTTTTTCTGAATGCTTAGTTTTAGTTTAGTTTAGTTTAGTTTTTTCCCATATCTTTTATCTTTCTCACCATTCTATTCAAAGAAAAGTGAGGTGTGGATCAGCTAGGTCAGGTTGAGGTGGGTTATTGACTGAGCAGAGACACAAACATATGGACAGTATGATAATAAACTCCCTATAGCAGGTTCAGCAGCAGTACATTATAAACCCAAATATTGCAAATAATGTAAACTACTGTAAAAAGGCAAATACTGTTTAAAATTCCAATCATATTTCCATATTCATATTCTAATGATGTGAATATGTTTTTCTGCCCTCATATCTGCACTTTATATTCGCTGCTGTAATTGTAGAATGTCTCCCTCGGTGACATTTATTCTATTCTAAAATATATAGAAATAAATATAAACCAGTTTATCAGCAGTAAATGATGATGTTTTCACAGATGTCACAGTTTAATTATCTACAGTAGCATAATTAGCTAACTTTGCTTCATTTCATTTTTTCAGCTTCTGTTGCTAGTAACATCAAACTTTTTTAACATTATAAAAGGCAACATAGCTCTATAATTGGATTATTCTTCTGCCTCCTCTTTTCTTTGCTGTGAAACTGTGCAGGTTAGGGCTTGGAAGATCTTTTAATCCTGATAAATTCTGCTCCTTTACCTGGATGTTTACTGCAGACGAGGCTAACACTAGGCTAAGCTAACATTAAGCTAAGCTAACAGCTGGCGAGGCTAAATCTGTCTGACGCTGCGCTTTGCCGTTTACTTGAAAAGGACCCGACTCTGGTAAAAAAACAGTAAAAGTAAATCCCAGAGCTGGCTGTACTACTATGTCCCAGCTTTAGTCTGTTTATTTCAGGTAGAGTTTAGAACAGAAGACTAAACCACAGACATGACGGACTGATGTGACCGAGTAAAACAGCTGGAGTGAAATAAATTAATATTAGTCCAACATCAACATAGATGAAAACAAAGTTAATTTTACCCATAATTTTTTTTAAATACGTTTTATTTTTGAAGGAACAATACAGTTTTACTTAGTTATATTTTCCTTTTAATTGTAGTTTTTATTTATTTCAGTTAATGAAAATGATTTAATAATTTCCTTCGTTTTCGCTAACCTTGATTGTCACTAATAATGTGTTTGTTTTTTCCAGTGCTTGAGGACTTCTGACAAATGAGATGACTCTATGATACATTCCTGTTTAGAATTAGAACACAGACTGGATCTGTTGGTGGGATGATATTTTTTCTAGTTACAGGTCAAATTAAGAACGAGGGAAATTTGGGTTTTAATGTACGATTTCTGCCCATATATCAGTTTTAATATGTGTTGTATGGAGCATAGTAGTAACAGGGGTGACTTTATTTTTACGAGATCAAAAAAAATGATCCAGGGCTTTTGGCGTGAGGTCTGGGGCTTAAGTCGCCTCTCTCCGCCGATGGTGAGGAACCAGGGGGTGCTGAGCAGAATTTTAGGGGTGCTGAAGCACCCCCAAAAAATAGCCTAAAATAGCCTAAACTTACCACGTTCTATTCCTCAAACTAACGCTAGATTTCTTTCGTCGGCCACCATAGACAGAAATGTCTCAACCTTCACGACCAACCACAAGGAACACATTAGATTTTGGTGATGATCCGGAAGAGACCCTGGATTCTGGATCGCTTTGAAATGTATTCTTCATTGACCACAATGTGAAATTTCAAAGTCACCCAGAATCCAGGCAGGATGTCATCCAGATCATCACCAAACTCTAGTCATTTGTTCCTTGTGACACCCCCAACACGCCGGGAAATTTTCATCAAGATCTGTCCATAATTTTTTGAGTTGTCTTGCTAACTACCAGACAGACAAACTCCGGCAAAACCTTTTTAGTGGATCTGTCTTCATTCAGAGGGGGGAGGTCTGCCTTGGCATAGGTTTGTCCTCTCAGAGTGCGTTTCTACCCCCGACACGTCATGTAATTTTTATCAAGATCTGTCCATGACTTTTTGAGTTATCTTGCTAACTAACAGACAGACAAACTCCTAAACTAAACATAACCTCCTTGGTGGTCCCCTCTTCATTCAAAGGGGGTAGGTCTGCCTTGGTGGAGGTTTGCGTTCTCAGAGTGCTTTTCGAGTTATAATTATTATGTTATGTTTTTGCAGGCGTTTATTTGTTTGTCTGTGTTCAAGATAACTCGAAAACTTATGGACGGATTTTGATGAAATTTTCAGGATATGTTGGAAGAACTGATTTCATTTTGGGGATGATCGGGGGTGGGGGGGTGTACCTTGGCGGAGGTCTGCGTTCTTTTCTAGTTGTTATTGTTATTATTATCATCATCATTATTATTAAGCTAGCACCGTATGTCACGTCACTAGCTGAGGAATTCACATGTACCACTTAGTTAGTAATATCTGTAGCCGCCATTAAAAAAATCAGCAACATCAACGCAAAAATATGTGTGTCGCAACAAGACCAGGAGCATGTGCAGAATGACAGGAATAATGTTAAAAGAGGAATGAACTGTTTCCATGTCAGAGGGATTATCAAATTCAGAATTAAGAGTGGAATTAACCAGTGACTTTGTACAGAATTCAGTTTAATGAGAAATATTCATTTTCAACTGGAATTGGTGTTTACATGATCGTCTTAAAGAGGAATTAACCTTTATTCTGAATTAAACAAGAATAAAAACTCATGTAAATAGGCCCACTGTGACAATATTAATGGATGCCAAAGCCTTTTAAACCCCCCACCCCCAGGAAAAAGTTCTGCCGTTAATTCAGGAGCCCACATCAGTGAACATGTTTGTAATAAAGGCAGTGTGAACACAATCCAACACACACAGACACACACACACACACACACACACACTGGTTCCACAATAACACACATATATACCAATACAACAAGAAGTGTCAGAAAGTAATAAATGTCAATGACACTCTCATAAGTTCTCATATTAACCAAAAACTGCACAGACCAACATGGGATTTAGTTAGTGAATATGTTAATGAACTAATTAAAATGGACCCATAACCCAAAGCTTTTGAATATACTTGACTGTCCTCCATATTCTGCACCCAAACATAACTGTTCCCCTCTACACCAAAGTGGCCACTTCCCCTAACACTGGTCCACAATGTTTTTTTTTTTGTTTGTTTTTTTTAGAAAGTATCTACTTCAGACAATAAATGTGTTAAATCTTACAGTACATATTTTAATAACATGAACCAAAAAACAAACGACCACAGTGCTGGTTAGGGTAAAATCATGAACAATACAAAGCATATTAAAAAAAAAATCTCTTCTAAGATACACAGGAATAAAATGTGATAAATGTGCAAAATATGAATATATATGCAATAAACATGTTTATTCAACACCTTCAACAGAACAACTGTTCTATTTAATTGTGTTAAACATTTTCAGTCAGTGTGTGTTTCATTGATTGTTTTTTCAAACCATCTCTGTAAAGCGCTTTGAGACAAATGTTGTGATATTCAGGCCCTACAAATAAAACTGAATTGAATTGATATAGAAAGTGTCTCTATGACAGCTGGTGACTGTCAATTTGATATAGAACTTTATTTTTGGTTTTACTATATGGAAATATAATATATTGAGACACACACTGTGTGTTGCTAATATCGAAACATGATATTTGGTTCATAACGCCTTTCCCTAATTACACTGCTCTACAATTTTGTTTTAGAAAGTATCTGCTTCAGACATTAAATGTGTTAAATCTTACATATTTTAATCAGATGAATCAGAAAATAAATGACAAAAGTGCTGGTTAACTCATGTTTTTAATATATATGATGGTGTGTTATTCCACATATATGGTGGTTTATGTACATGTATACAATGGATTAGTAAATATTCCACTAGAAAGAACATGTAAAGTGAATGGATCATAATGTGCAGACACTGTTTTGAAGTAGATCTGAGACCAATATTATTTTGGACTAAAACCTATTCTCTTCTTCATTGTAAGAATTTCACATTTTGTCCCCAGACTGATCTTGGAAACTTGATCCAACCAGGATTTAAGACTTGAGTTTTCTTTATCAGTAACGCACATGTGGGAACGTTGCATTAGTTTTATTCTGGAAGTATTTTATTTATAAACCAGTTATTTCTTTTACCCAGTGACTGTAAGAGTTTCCCGTTGTTTTGGCTTCACTTGCATTTATGCTCCAAGTGTATTCTTGCCTTTCTTTGAGTTGATAATACTACTACCACCACCACCACCAGTACTACTAGTACTACTAATAATAAACTTTATTTATATATCAACTTTTATACAAGAACTGTAGCCCAAAGTGTTTCACATTGATTAGAAATTAAAATAAAATTTTAAGACAAGGGTGAAATAAGAAATACATTAAGATTTGATTGCACAAAATTATAAAATTACAAAAGTACAAGGTAAACTGATTATACATACATTATACATACTATATATATATATATATATATATATATATATATATATATATATATATATATATATATATATATATATATATATATATATATATATTGATGGAAAATGTATTGTCCCTCTCCCTTCCTACAGATTTGTTCCAAAAGTTGTTTCGTCAGGACCTGCTGGTCGCCAGTTTGTTCCGCAATTTCCTGTTAGCAGAGAGGATCATGCGCTCGTATAACTGCACACCTGTCAGTAGTCCACGTCTACCTCCTACATACATGCATGCCATGTGGTAAGTAAGACTACAGACAGTTTTGTTGTGTGCACACAGACCTGATGGCTTTGACATCATACGGCATCGACAAAGACACACACACACACACACACACACACACACACACTGCGGCTGAGTGAACATTTGGAAACGGATGCCCTATGTGTGTTCTTTGATCACTAGGATATAAACGGGGATCTCCTCTACATGGTTTGTAGAGTGAGAAGAAAAAAGGATGTGAAAGATTTGACAAGACAAAATCAAAACAGAAACCATGTAAAAGACACAACACACACACACACACACACACATATTAGGGCAGTCAAATGATTAAACAACTGCTATGGATGAATTTCAATTAATTATTATTAAATATCCAAGTTTTTAACAGTTTTCTTTAAACTGATGATAATCATATATCCTCTTCTTGCACCATTCGACTGAACTTTTGATACTAAAAGCGTTGGTCTAAGTGGAGAAATGACCGTTAAAGTGGCTGTAGCAACTGCAGCCAATAACAGAGCACTTCTCTGTGATGAATGAGGGTCAAAGGGTAACAAAGGGTAGCTCCCTCATAGCCAATGGGATGCTATGTACAGTACGGATGTGACGTATTTACCTACATGAGGTAGTTATGTATAGGAATGTACTGTATTTATGTCTCAGGGGTTTCAGTTTCCTTTTGTAAATATAATTTTCTTTTGTATTCAGAGATGAAAAAATGAGGTAAAGGTTTTTCGTAACTTGGATTTATTGGTAGCTTCATAAGTAGAGGTACCACTGTGTGTGTGTGTGTGTGTGTGTGTGTGTGTGTGTGTGTATATGTATATATATATATATATATATATTACACATACATACATACCTTTGTGTGTGTTTGTACGTATATCTGCAATTAACATGCTCTGGAAATTCACGATTTCGCAATTGACATTTCTTTTTTTTTCTTTTCTTTTTTTTTTTAAACAACAACTTGTTAGTAGGCTAAGCTTTGCTGTTACATACAGCTTCCTTAAAATTTCTAATGAAATAGTGGACTATGTGTTTTTAAAAAGAATGCAACAAAATTGGGAATTTCCAGAGCGTGTAACTCTTGGCAATCGACTATTTCGGACTTCCTCCTAAGACATCTTACGAATACAGAGGTCGATGGCTTGAGATCAGTAACTCTGGACACACTATCTGATGACATGAAGACCTCAGGACCTTTAGGGACCCTCTACAGAACTTTAGAAGAGGTCTAAAAGTAGCGTATCGTGTCGGGGAAAAACACATGCCCTAATCACTTCCATGCGAACACAGTTTCTGCAACAACAAAATGTGTCACTGTACATCCACATGGTGTGATTTTGATGTCAACTATATGTATGTACTCCCAATCATCTAAAAAAAGGAGCTAAACTTATTTTTACTCCAGATAATCCCTTTAATGAAATGTCATTGGAATGACACCTTTAAACAAAAATATCTGTACATACATATTTGTGACATTTAACCTGTCACATCTGTTTGTGTGCACTAACTTCACTGTTGCTGCATATAATCCATGCTCAATAATCAAGCACTAGTTTACTCATATTAACACCTTATGGTCAGGAGTATTTTTATACCAGCCATGTAAACAGTTGACAATTATTCTGCATCTCAAACTATGTTTAGTATGACAACAGAAAAACAACACATTCTGTAAATAAATGCTGCAGAGAAAGTGTGAGCCAAAATATGTAGGAGTTTTTGTATGTTTCTTCTCTTGAACATATGCATACACCTCAGGATAGATATAACTGCAGGCTGATTCATTTCTTGTTTTTTTTTTTTTTTTTTTTTTTTTTTTTAACTTATTTCATGTTGACAGTCTTGGTCTTTTTTTTTTTTTTTTATCATCCACGACAGTAGCCTTGTCAACCACAGTGTGGTGCAGACATAAATAGGACAGGTTGTTTGTGCAGCAGGAGTAGAAGAGCTGCTTTAACCTGAAACCACCCACACATGGAACCTGCAGCCAAACGTGTTGACCTTTCATTGACAGAAGCAACAGAATATGTTTTCTTTGGGGAATATTAAAATAGTCTGTGCTACACGATGGCTCTGATAAACATGCAGAGTTAGGTTAAAAATAGTGGAAAGAGGAAAAAAAAAAAAACAACCTTTAGTCCTTTATACAAGCATTTCATTGGTCACACAGGAGTTTGGCTGTGTTTTATATTGTGTTGTTTTTATAGTAGTTTTGCCAAGGGATGTCTGTCTGTCTGTCCGTCTGTCTGTCCGTCCGTCTGTCTGTATGTATGGCTACAAGGCTGTGTGGTTGTTTGTCTGTATGGCTGTCTATCTGTCTGTCTGTATGTCTGCCTGTCTATCTATTTGCCTGTCTGGCTGTCTATCTACTGTATCTGGCTGTCTGTCTGTACGGCTGTAAGGCTGTCTATCTGTCTGTCTGGCTGTCTGTCTATCCAGCTGACTGGCTGTCTGTCTATCTGTATGTCTGCCTGTCTATCTTATCTGCCTGTCTGGCTGTTTCGATACCTGTCTGTCTGTAAGGCTGTCCGTCTGTATGGCTACAAGGCTGTCTGTCTGGTTGTCTGTCTTTTAGTAAGAACGCAAAAACGTTCAAGACGGTTGTGGATGAAACTTTGAGGAAATGTTGATACCGGTCGAAGGAGCAAATGATAACATTTAGGTGGTGATTGTGTGTGTGTGTGTGTGGGGGGGGCACTGGTGTGGTCTACAAGTCAAATATGTGTTATTAATAAAAATTAATTAATTAATTTAAAAAAAAAATCAAGTCTGAAATGGTGGTTGGCTCAGTTTGCAAGATAAATCTGGGGTCAAAATGTAAATTTTTACTGAATATTTTATTCATTTTTGTTCATTTTATTGGTTTTTAACACTCTCCAATAACACTGGTCTACAAGTAAAATGCTTCTGGAATAAAACTAATGAAATGTTCCAACATGTGTGTTAATGATTAAAAAAAAACTCAAGTCTTAAATGCTGGTTGGATCAAGTTTCCAAGATAAATCTGGGGTCAAAATGTGAAATTCTTATAATGAACAAGAGAATAGGTCTTTATTATTTATTAATCCATTGTATACATGTACATAAACCACCATATATGTGGAATAACACACCATCATATATATTAAAAACATGAACGAACCAACACTAAAGTCATTTGTTTTCTGGTTCATCTTATTAAAGTATGTAATATTTAGCACATTTGATGTCTGAAGCAGATACTTTCTAAAAAAAAAAAAAAAAATCTTAGAGCTCTGTAATGTGTACGATAAAGGGATATAAAAAAAAAAAAAAAAATCTCTGACATGAACTACAAAGTTTACAAGAAAAATAATGTGAAAAGTAAAATGGTATATTTGGAAGAAAACGGCGAGATAACAAAAATTGCCAGATGTGATGTGCAGGTAAAGTCCTGTTCGATGTGCTCTATTGAAAAGCAATATGAAAAATCTCCAAAAACTGGTTTAGAACCAATAATTCAGGTTGCATAGTGTCTTCAACAGGCGTCACTGTAATCTATGCTACACACACATATTTATATTTGGGGTAGGGGATCTTGGAGAAACAGTTTGAGCAAGTTACATTTTGAGAATAACAATTGAAAAGTCCAAACCCCCCTGAAGGCACATGTCCAGAATATGCAACGCTGTTCCCAAGGGTTCACAAACACTGCACATCATCATCACCCCACACACACACACTCCCACCTGCGGAAGTGAAAGTGAAACCTAACACCCCTACTAATGACTATGGCTCCCACTCCTGAATCTTCACAAACTATCAGGACATTTTTTCTTTATTATATATTATAGTTACATGCACCGTGCTCACACTCTGACCTCATATATTCTTCCTGATTAACAGTTTTGTCTCTTCAGCCTCTGATTAACTAGATCTTAAAAGCTTGAGGTGGATTCCTCTCACTCGTGCTCTCTCTCTCTCTCTCTCTTTCGCTTGCTCTCGCTGGCCCGCTCGCCCACCTGCCACTCGTCCATCACGTCTTTTAATTCATCTTTAGTTTAGAGCTGTGTTGCTGGGCACCTTGACTCTATGTTCATTTTGTGAGTTCCAGTGTTGGGTATCCACTGTAGTTACTTTTGAAGGTAATCAATAAAAGTAACACATTAGAGTACTCATCCATTAACCGCAATTAAAAACCATTTGGGATGTGTCTCTAGCTGCATTGCCATTAACCTTGGAAATTCTCAAAATGTAAATATCGCTATAAAAAACTGGTAATGGAAACACTTAATTTTGGGAAAAAACACTCAAACATCGGTAAAAAGTTTTCACCCTTTCATGAAGTGGCTTTTCAGACGTTTCGATATTCTAATATATAACAAAAGTGCAATGGAAACACTTTTTCTGCACAGGATGTGACATACATGGTCACATGATCACTTCCCTCGGAGTGAAAATGGTAGCCGCAGTCGCTGTTACCATAACAACCCGCCATCTTGTAGTGGTGATCAGGGTGATTCCTACACTAGGCACAGTGAAGGTTTCATTTTATTATCTGTTAGTTTTTGAATATTTAAGTTGTTTTTTGTTTTTTACACTTATATTCTCTGTTCTGTAAAGTGTCAAGTGCAGGAACTGTGTAAAAAGCACTACATGCATTTATAATTTGTTGTTGTTGTTAAGTGCTGAGCATATTTACACTTAATATTTTGACCTGACAATGTAGAGACCACATGTACAGACCTTTACAACCTTAACCAGCTGGTTTGTTTGACATGTTAGTGTATTTAAAGAGTTTGCCAGTGACTTTTACTAACGAGAGAATTGGCCGATTCATTCACTCTAATGCTATCGGGGTGATGGTCAATCTGAAGCTCCGAAGGTGACGGCAGTGAAAACTCGTGGGATGATATTTCATGAGAGTTATTGCGCTCCTGCCTAGAACAACCGTCAATGGAAACACGTTCAAAAGGCAAATTTTAGGAATATCACCAGGGGTGGAGAGTGTGGTTCACTGTAGTGGGCCCTTTATATACTTGGGCTAGTGTAGGTAATGTTAGTGTTCATTCCAACAACATGGTTTTAATTAGTCCTCCTCATGGTGATCTTTCTCGAGGCATAGGCATTTTGTTTGTTTTTTCATGTCTTGTGTGTTTGTTTTAAGATTGTTTCTGTATAAAAAATGACTATAGACAGAGTCAACGTCATTCAAACATTAGAGGAAGTTGTGTGCACAGACTGGACTCAAAAAACTGCATGGAAACAATGTTGCTTATATAGATGACAGACCTAAAGCAGAACTAGAAATGTCTAGTTGTTGTGTTGTCGGCTGTAAGAATCGTTACAAGGACAGGGTTAAACTGTATAGGATTTCATCTGGATCTCACCCATTCAAAGAAAAAAAAAATCGACGTCTATGGTTACAAGCGATCAAGTTGTGTGGACGGGGATGAGAGTACGATCAGGAATGTCCGTTTCTCTGTCCTTCACATTCTAACCATAATCCAGAACTTCAATAAAATTGCAGCATTAAGGACAAACAACAACACCTTCCTCTGTCCAGTAGGATGTTTTCCCTGCCATACATGTGCAGTTATCTGTCTAAATAGAACCATCCAGTTTATTGTAAAGCACCCGGGCTTCGTACATAGGAACCTTTTGGACCTGATGCTGACTTGGTAAAATGTTTAACTTCAGTCACAGAAGTTTACGTCTATGTCTGTGTAAAACATGTTTTATACATGCACACATAACACAGTCGTATGTGTCTAAAAAACTTGTAGGGGCTAAGTTTTCAATGAGTGTACATTGAAGGCTTGTCAATTAAGTACATATATGTCAGGCTATTATATACTAGGAAACTTACCGACATGGTCCGTCCACTCTTTTATCAAGTAAGGATCGGGTAGGTGATGTTCACTTTTAAGTGCTAATTAATTTATGTAGCATTCTACATCTTGAAAAGACACATTTTTATCATAGTCTGGCACTTCATAATGCCAGTCTACGGACAGCACCATTGTTTCGTAGTCCTGGCTGCACACGCATCCTTGCCGCATTCAGTTTGTCGACAAACATGCTTTTTATTTATTTATCCTTTATTTGGCCAGGATTGTCCCATTGAGACCAAGTGTCTCTTCTTCCAGGGAGTCTTGGTCAAAATGGCAAAATCCCGTAACTGACTGCTGTGTGTCACTTTCGGGATGCGTGAGGCAAGGTGCATTCAGGAACCGTGGGAATATTAGGTAGCCGGCATACTGGGGGTGACGGTTACTTTGTAGCAAGAGTGAAGCATGAACTTTACAAACTCAATAAACTGGGGCAGATTTACTGTTATTTTATTTTTCCCATGCAATCATGAAATAAGAATTTATAAATGTAATTTCATAATAATAATTAAAAAAAAAAAACAGTTGTGGCTTAAGTGGGCCCACTTAACCAAGAGAGAAAATAATGTCCATCAGCAAGATATTCTGATGTGTTGGCCATGGTCTGATACTCAGTCTAATGTGGTGGTGTTTTTGGTAGGAAGTGTGCGGTGTAGTGGCACTGCACTATGGAAAAACCTTTTTCCAGCAGAAATGTTGATTTCATTATTATGTTTGTCAGCAGAACGGCCCCGGTTCGTACCTATCTGGCTAATGTTACATTCCCCAGTGATTTATGTTGGTGACAAAACAGCTTGCAGTGAACTTTACATCCTAATCTAGCTAATATAAGTGGCCAAGGTCTGGCTCTGGCTTCATTTCCTATACATGCGCTCCAACAATCTGAGAATCGGCCACTCATGCACGAAGAGGGGGTTTGAGCAGAGGGAAGAGGGGCGGGACAAGTGTCAGTTGGGTTTGATTGACATATCACCATTCAATCATTTTGATAGTATGGCTAAAATGATGAGAGGTGTTTTTTTTGTCCTGTTCATTCTACCGGTGACTATTTTTTTAGAGCATTCATTTTATTGTTTGCATTTGGGACGTGAAGGGGTTTTTAAGAAACATTGTAAAAAAAGTGCTCCACAAAAACATCTCCGACCTCAGCTTTAACAGAATAGAAGAAGCAGAGTGTCCTGTTACACTGCTGCACAAATGTTTTTAGAAAGTATCTGCTTCAGACATTAAATGTTCTAAATGTTACATATTTTAATAAGATGAATCAGAAAATAAATGACTTTAGTGCTGGTTAGTTCATGTTTTTAACATATGTGATGGTGTGTTATTCCACATATTTGGTGGTTTATGTACATGTATACAATGGATTTGTAAATATTTCACTAGAAAGAACCTGTAAAGTGAATGGATCATAAAACCTAAAACCTATTCTCTTGTTCATTCCAAGAATTTCAGATTTTGACCCCAGACTTATCTTGGAAACTTGACGAAGCAGCATTTAATACTTCAGTTTTCTTTATCATTAACACACATGTTGGAACATTTAATTAGTTTAATTCCGGAAGCATTTTACTTGTAAACCAGTGTTATTGGAGAGTGTTAAAGACGACCGGAAATTAACAATATAACCAATAAAATGAATAAAAAGGAACAAAATATTCAGTAAAATGAACACAAATGACAAAAATAATCAATAAATTGACCAAAATAGTCAGTAAAATTAACAAAAGAAATTCCAAAATATTGAGTAAAATTTCACATTTTTGACCCCAGACTTATCTTGGAAACTTGAGCCAACCAGCGTTTAAGACTTGAGTTTTCTTTTTCACTAACACACACGTGGGAACATTCCATTAGTTTTATTCTGGAAGCATTTTACTTGTAGACCATCTATGATAATGATGACAAATGATTCACTCTCCTCATCAGCCCTTACTTCCTTTTGCTCTGGTTGTGTTTAACACTTAATTTGAATATCTGGAAGATGAAGCAAACAGCTCATCAATCAGCTGAGCAGTTAAAGGTTCGTTACATAAGGAAAAAAAGGAAAAGAAAGAAAATGTTTGGCAATTTATTGTATTTGCTTTTATCCTTTGACAAAAACAGCAAAAATAACATAAGTGTGAATTATGGAAATGCTTTTAATGGAGTTTGTTGCCTTTTGTATTTCTAGTGTATTTTAATGTGCATTAGTTTTGTGTGGCAGTTTTATTTTTTGTGTAAAATTTATGTAGTTCAATAATTATGTTCTTGATAATGAGAACCCTGTTTGTCCATTGCAGCACTTCACATATAACCAAGTCAACCAAACTATATGGGGGAATTTTGCAAAGAGCGATAACCCGTGTTTAGTCTTTACCTGTTGGTTTTTGTTTGTTTTGTTTGTTTTTTCTCCTGGAAATGAATCGTATTACTCTCAACATGTTTTTGTATGTTACTGAAGTATTACACCCTCATCCTACGCAGACACAAAGTATAACATTATTAATGCAAAATAGTGCAACATCAAACCTTTACACACTATTTGACCCATTTTGACAATCAATCAAGTCTAATTTGCTAATACTGCCATTGGGGTTTGGTTATTGATCGATCAATATGTACTTTTTGGGGATGATAGCATTTATTTTATTTTTTAAATAAATGAATACAGGCTAGTAATATTTTTGAGCCAATATTTGGAGCCTGTTTTCCTTTGGAAAATGAAAACAAATGTCAGAAAAATCGTATTTAACTAAACTTAGAAAATGTAAAAAGTGACATTTAAACTAATGAAGTTGAATAAATGTATACCTGCTGTTTTTCCCTCTTTTCTCTGATTATCCTTTTTCTTTTTTCTACATTTTTCTATCCTTTTTTTGTTTTCTTGATGTTTCTGCTCTTTTTCTGTCACCTGTCATTAAATCATGGCAGGGAAGAAAGAGCATATCGGCCAATGCAACAGGCCGATACTGAAGTGTAAATGCAAGAATACAACGATCTATCGTTAATTTAGATCATAGACAACCTCCATATTTGTATTTTTTTTTTTTACAAATTACCAGAGTTGCATAAGTTGATATAGTCCCTTGTGAGCAGTAAATCATAAGACATTAGGTCTGTCAAAATGAACATGTTACTGCAGATTAATCCATCATCATGATTAAAAATGTGAACACAATAAAATGGAAAAGTTGGTTTGTTGAAATTGTTGAAGGTGTTGAATACACATGTTTATTTGTTTATTGCATATGTATGTGGGAGTATGCATATTACATATACACACACACACACACACACACACACACACACACATATATATATATATATATATATATATATATATATATGTATGTGTGTGTGTGTGTGTGTGTGTGTGCGTTTTAGATATTTATTCACGTTTGTTTTTTGAATGTTTTGGATTTTTTCAGCACTTTTTTTTGGTCTTTGTTTAGTTTTTTGTGATTTTTAGTGGATTTTAGCATGTTTTATATATTTTTTGTCTGTTTTTTGTGCATTTTGTTGGAAATTTTGAGTCCAACAAAAACCCCAAGACAGAATAGTGGACTGACAAAGTGTTTTACATACTCTGGAATACGGAGTTTTCTTTTCACTGAAGCACTTCCATCTTAAAATATATTGACATGAAGCATACATTAGTCAGGGATTCTGGTAACAGTAGGCTAATGTGTGACCTAGCTTATGACAAATATTCAGTGCAGATATATTCTCATCTTTCTTGAGTCTGTTTGATCATGTAATATGAAACACAACTAATATAGAATGAAAAAAAAATTTTTAATCATGATTAATCTAAATTAATTCACAGCAATCCTGTGATTAATCCGATTAAAATGTTTAATCATCTAACAGCCCGTTTGCATATGTAGCCATATTTTTGCATATGTTGTGGATATTTTAATCACAATTTTGGTGTTTTGTCTGTGTTTTAGACGTTTTTGAACACGGTTTATATTTTTATTCACTTTTTTTGTGTTTATTTTAGTGAATTTGATCATATTCTGTATATTTTTTCTTTGCATCTTTTGTATTCCTAAGTGTGTTTTTGTGTATTTTGTGGCAAATTCAAGTAAAAAAAAAAAAAGACCGAACAGTCGACCGACATGAAGTGTTTTGACGGTGTTTTCTTTTTCGCTGAAGCACTTCCAGATTAAAATGCCACATTAACATGAAGCATACGTTGGTCAGGGATTCTGCTAACGCTACGCTGACGTGGTGCTCATCTGGGAGAACCACATTAAGTGCAGATTTATTCAATTCTTTGCTGAATCTGTTTGCTCATGAAAAATGGAATCCAATAGTATAGACGAAAAATGAATATTTAATTATGATTAATTAAAATCAATTCAAAGCAACCATGTGATGAATCTGATTAAAAACCTTAATCATTAGTAAATACAGTAGCTGTAACATGTGCTTTTCATATCAGTGTCAGGTTGTCACGTCTCCTGCTTGATCCCTGGTCATTAGTTTTATCAGTATTTACATAATTTAAAGCACACCGCCCCAGAGTAGTACTAACACTAGCACTAGCACTAACTATTTGTAGAGGCCCCAGTGTTGCACGTGCTGTAATAATTACTACCAGTGTGTGGAATCACAGAGGTGTGGACAAGCCTCCCTAGTGTCCATTGGCTTCACATGCTCCTCCACACTGCATTATATATATATATATATATATATATATATATATATATATATATATATATCCCATCATCTATCTCCCTTTAGTCACATAAACACTTCTCCCACTATCTATTGTTTCTCTTCTTCTTCTTCTTCTTCTTCTTCTATAAATGCCTCTCTCCATCTCTCCCACTCATTATCTGGCTTGTGTTAGGAAAAAAAAAAACACACACACTGCCTAGAGGAGAGACTTGTTGTGTAACACCCTGGCATCAGTTATTGTAAAGAATACTGCTCCTTTGCTCCTTAACCAAGCAATAGTCTTTCTTTCCAATTATTCTAGATTTGAGGAGGGGGGTGGGGGGGGGGGGGTGTTATACTGCACCGTTTTCTTTTTTTCCCAGCAAAGAAAAATGAAGTTGTTTGTTTTTCGCTGCAGCACTTGCTGTAATGAAAGACAAAATACGACAGAGAAGTACTTTAAGAGTGAAAGAAGACAACAAAAGCATAAAGAGATGAAAGTGCCAAGACATAAAAACCAAGTTGAAGAAAAAAGAAGAAGAAAAGTCAGGATTTAAAGGGGGGGGGGCAAGAGGGTTAAAGGAGGATGAAGAAGGGGAACAAAAAGTGGTATGTGTAAGAGTTTTTTTTCCATTAATCATAAAATGTCACCAGACCTTAAGGAATCCTGTTCAATTCTAATCCAGATATCACTGTCAGTGGAACAGGCAGAATATTTACATTTGAAAAGCTCAGTTTCAGCTCCTGGATAATGTTTATTTTGTCATTTTGTGTTTTGGTTGATGCTCCACCCATCATCTATCGACCAATCACAGAGTCTGCAATGTTTGTTTAGTTTAGCAGGTTTAGTTTCCACTGAGCTACATCTGATCATAAACTATTAACCCTAACAAATGGTTCCAGGCACCACAGACATCTATCTGTCAAAATGTGACACTACCTGGTTCGACGTTTCAAGGTTGTTCAAGGTCAAAGGTCATGATGCAGTTTTGGAGCGTCCATGTAGTTTCCCATATGTCAACAGTAGTAACTGAGTACTTCTCACCACTCTTTTTGAAGTTATGATCATTTAAAACCACATGATCTTGATTTTGACCTTTTAAGGTCACTCAAGGTCAAAGTTCATGACATTATTTTTAAGCCCATGCCAGATTTCCTATATGTCAGTGATAGTAACTAAGTCTCAGTCTCCTCTGGTTTTTCTGTTGTAGTCCATTTTAGTTTTTTAGGTATTGGCCCAGTGACCCCTGACCTCTTGGGTCAACAATAGGTCAAAATCTATACACACAAGATACAGAATTGAACGACCAGTATTTTGGTGCTCAATGGAAGTCTGTAAGATGAACAGTTAAAAAATTCTCTCTAAAGTTTGATTTCAACCAGTGTTGTTAACTTGACCCTTGACCTTGAGAATTTGTCCTTCAAAGTTCTGATGTCAATGCATATTGACAGTGAGAGCAAAAATAAACTCTATGTAAAACTGAGTATAAAGGAATGAAAAGGAAAATCTTGATTTGTCCTATTTCTGATCATTGTGAAAACACATCTTTGATGATGTTGACCTTTGACCTACATTCACCAAAATGTAATGGGCTCTATTCTGGACCACATCACACCTTTCCTCAAAATTTCATGGAAATTGGTAAAGTTTTGTAAAGTTGCTGACAGATAAAGAAAGAGAGGAAAAAAGCTCTCATTAAAAAGTTACTTATTATTCACAAATATGTCCTGACAAAGTTATAAAAAACAAGGATGTGTACAAGAGATGCTTCTGAAACATGGAAATGAAGAAAAGCACAGAAGAATTTTCAGAGCGACGCCAGCTCTCAGTAGCTCTGATAGTACTGGGGTCCAGTCTTCTTGGAGTCGGGTTGTTTGGGAATGCAGCAGCGGGTGGTAAACTCCATCTAAGGCTAAATACTGACACTAGACCGATAGTCGACAAGTACCTGAAGGGAACGTTTAAAAGAACTTTGAAGAGAGAGTTCTAGAGGGTGTGAAACCATGAAAAAGGTGCGGTCTGTGCAGTACACCTCGGAGATTCAACATCGGCGGGTCAGGATTGACTGCTCAGTGCTGAGAGGATCCCTTTGTGGGACCTCCCCTTGTCTCACCTATATATGACAAGTCAAAATGGATAATTTATCACGATTATTTTGAGCGGCTTATCACTGCTCTCACCTGCACCACACTGCTTTGGTGCAGGTGGGATATATTTATATATATATATATATATATATATATATATACTTTAGTTGGACTGTAGTTTAACCAAACTGGAGTTTTTGGAATTTGACTATTGGTGCCCAGATAATGTGGTTGTAAATCGAGCTTTTCTGCCATGTACATACAAACCACAGTTAGCCCAACTATTGACTGGCCTGGACACACCCCCTTCCGGGAGTGACCATAGTCATGGCATGACACCAACAGAAGAAGAAGAGCACCAAGGAAGAAGAACAAATTAGCAAATGACAACAATAAAGAAGTCATGGCAAAGTTGGTCCTAAACGTCCTGAGCTGCTGCATCGTTGTCTTCTCTCGGTGTTGTTGTCCTCCTACTACGTCTGCTTCAAATCTGATGCCTTTGTTTATTGATTGTTCTTTATCCATAATACCAAACAGAATAATGCCAATACCAAAGGGCGCGTAGTTCCACCTAGTGTCTGAGAGGCCAACATACCTCACGCAATAGTTTGATTCTCCTGCTGCACATGTACACTAGGATTTCTGGGAAACTCCAGTTAAATCCTTAGCTCAATTGCACTGCTCTACTTTCTTTTTTTTTGTTAAAAAATATGTCTTTCACACATTAAATGTGCTAAATCATATTTACTTATATAAGATGAATCAGAAAACAAATGACTTTCGTGATGGTTAGTTCATGTTTTTAATATATATGATGGCGTGTTATTCCACATATATGGTGGTTTATGTTCATGTATACAATTTATAAATGTTCTACTAGAAAGAACCTGTAAAGTGAATGGATTGTAATTTTCAGACAGGGTTTTGAAGTAGATCTAGTAGATCTGAGACCAATATTCCTTTGGACTAAAACCTATTCTCTTGTTCATTCTAAGAATTTCACATGTTGACCCCAGACGTATCTAGGAAACTTGAGCCAACCAGCATTTAAGACTTGAGTTTTCTTTATCACTAACACACATGTGGGAACATTTCATTAGTATTATTCCGGAAGCATTTTACTTTTAGACCAGTGAAAGACATGAACAATCTTAAAGACAAAAAAAAAAAAAGTTGCTTTAAGGGATGTAAACAGTTAATCAGCTATTGATTAATTTCATTAGTTTTATTCCTGAAGCATTTTACTTGTAGACCATGGCTGACACTGGATGTTTGTGATCAAACAAGACACGCAATTGTTGTTCAAATGCGGTGGAACGGTGGAGAGCCGATCAACCCAGGGCTGATTACACCCTCATGGGCAGGTTCAGAGTGGGAGTGTGTGCAGAAGTGGCATCTTTATGTGTGTTTGCTAACATGCAACGTTGCACCAGTCTCTACAGGCGACAGGAAAAAGAGCTTAGTCAGCCGCCAGCTGGTCCTCCTCACTCCTCTGTTGGTCAGCTGTGCCATCATCGAACACACTCTCACACAGGTTTTGGTGATGAGTTACTCATTGGTATTGGCAGTCGCCTCCTAGCTAATGCTGTCATCTCACACGGCGTGGCAGCCTCCTGCCTCCGAACATGTCTTTTCTGATTCAAGCGCTCGAGCTGCTTGTTTCCTCGCTGTGGATTACATAAACACCAGTGGAATGGACATTTTTTGGCAAATATTTCCACACTGATTCCACTTCCAAAATATTATGAAACTCATGAAAATAGCTTTTAATACCTGTTTTTTTTGTGTGTGTGTTTTTTGGAAGTGAAGGTGTATTGTTTTTGTTTATTTTTTATGCATTTGTTTAATTGTCAGCAACTTTATGCAAAAACTGCTGAACCAATTTCCATGAAATTTTGGGGAAACGTGAGGTGGTTCAGAATAGATCCCATTATATTTTGGTGAATACAGGTCAAATGTCAGTCACCAAAAAATGTGAGACAAACGGCTAGACAAGTAAAAAAAAAAAGTGGTGCCAGGCACAACTAACTCCAGGCCTCGCAAAAGTTTCAGCTCCTGAGGGACATTGTCTTCTCAAAATGTGAGACTATTGGTTTGACCTTTCAACATTACTCAAGGTCAAAGGTCATGATGCCATTTTGAACCTTATATCAACAGTAGTAACCAAGTCTTTATCTCCACACTCATTGCAAGTAAGATGTACGATGAAAAGTTAAAAGATTGTGTCCAAAATAAAAATTTACCCTTTATTGTCACCTTAACCTTTGACCTAGAGTCTTCAAATGTGTCCTTCAAGGGTCTGATGTCAATGCACTTCAGCAGTGAAAGGGAAAAAGAAGCTGAGTAGGAGTGAAAAGGAAAACCCTGCTTTGCAGTATCTGCTGTACACAGCGAAAACATGTTTTTGGTGACCTTTGACCCACATTCCCCAAAATGTAATGGGACCTTTCCTGGACCACCTCCCATCTTTCCTGAAAATTTCATGGAAATTGGTCCAGTAGTTTTGGTGTAAAGTTGCTGAATAACAAATGGACAAAAAAACAAAACAAACAAAACAAAAACAATAGCCCTTACCCTCCCCTTCAGGATTAAAATAGTAACCTGTGTATATTTTTGATTAACTTGAAAGCAAATATGACACATGTAGGAAGTCTAACATGCACTGAACCTGAAGTGTAATTAAATGGTATTTTCAGGTGCTGTCAGGAGTCTTGTTTTTCAGTCTTCAAAGTAAAGCAGACAGCTTGTTTTTTCAAATGTACCTTTAAATAATGTCTTTGATTCCAAATGTTGCGTTTGCTGCAGCCAGACTTTCATAGATATTGAAAGACTATTGTTCTTTGAACTAATTGAATAATATTAAGTGCCAAGTGTCTGCACAGCAAAGACTTCTTTATAGCTTTACTTTATTCAACTTCAGATCAAACTTTTTTTCTGGTGCTTATTTCTGTTGATGTTATTGGATGTAGTTTAAGGAAGTTGTTTGCTCTGTTTCCAGACTTTTTTTCTGCCCAGTACGCCCGGGCGTACAGTAAATGTCTTCTGATTCCAGCCCGACACAGTTCACACACCAGTAGTGATAATTAGTTAATGTAGAAACCAAATAACCCTCTCATCTGGCAAAAAAGCTGAGTCATATTTTGTTAAATGTAGAAGCTTTTAACACACTTTTAATGTGCACAGCCAAGAGTTTTCAGCCAGTTAAAATTTTAATTTATCTAAACCCAGAAGCTATATGGCAGTGGAATCCAGCATCTGTCATTAATAATACAGTAATTTAATGTTATGCACTGTTCAGTTTTTGGAGCCTGAATATTCTACCTGCTGCAGTTGCAGTTGAATTGATGTATTTTTCTATTTTGCTTTGAACGTGTACCAGCAAGTACATTTTTTTGTTTGTTTGTTTTTTTTTACCATGGGAGAACTTTTAAATGAGTGGTGTACTGATAAAAGATAACTGAATATGTGGAATGGAAATGTACATTATTTAGTGTGTGTGTGTGTGTGTGTGTGTGTTTCTTCATGCATTTATTTTTATTTTATTTTATTTTTATTTAACCAGGAAATATCCGACTGAGATTAAGAATCTCTTTTACAGTTTACAATATGTTGATAGATCAGTTACTGCTATTTATTCATTATAGTATATATGTTATAGTTCATTTTCTGTTATATTGTTCAGCAATTGTATGATTACAAACCTGATTTTCACCAGCAAGCTCCACCCCACCACCCCTCAGCCCCTCCCACTAAAAACATGATTGACACATTAATGGATATACATTTACATGATGTTTTTTTTAATTCAGAATTATTAATTCTGATTAAAATGATTCTGAATTAAAGTTCCATATTTCCTTTATGTTTACATGGAAATGCTAATTCTGAATAAACGTTCCAATGGAAACGGGTGTATTCCACTCAAGTTATTTAGGCTTTCAGAGCTGGGGGTACGGAGAGTTCTGATTGAACAGAATGGCTGCTTAGCATCTGGAAGAAAATGATCACGCCCACTTCCTGTTCTGCATTTGTTTCAACTATCAACATGTTAGATGAGATACTACATATGTGATTTTTGTTTTTATTTTTGTAATACTTATGAAGCAGCAGCTCGACCGACTCAACCGGCGCAGAAATATGTGCGTCGTCAACGGGAAATATCTGCGTCATGCTGACAAGACCAGGAGCATGTGCAGAAGTTCAGGAATAATGTTAAGGCGGAATTAACTGTTTCCATGTCAGAGGAATTCTTGAATTCAGAATTAAGAGTGGAATAAATCAGTGACTTCATTCAGAATTAAATTTAATTGGGAATAGTCATTTTCAACTGGAATTGGGTGTTTAACTGGTTATCTGAAACAGGAATTAACTTTTATTCTAAATTAAACAGGAATAAAAACTCATGTAAAGAGGTCCCATGGCACCAGGGAGTTACATATAAGATTTCTGATCACTGATTGAGATGTAATAAACAATTACTATTGAGTCTGGAAATCATGTGATCAGCCCCGATTTTTGATCACCTGACCAAATCGGGACATCCCTATTTGATATGAAAACATTTAGCGTGATATGTTAATGTCCCCCCCCCCCCATATCGCCCATTCTTACATTCATCCAAGAGCATTTTGTCACGTTGACTGACGGCAATAATCGCTGTTCGTCCACAGTCTTGTTGAAAGGGCACGTTGTGTCACTTGTCAACTGGGAACAAAGCGCCGCCGTAACCTGCGCTGAGAGCAAAAAGTTCCACCCAGGCACTGTGCTCAATTTACGGCCACAAAAGAAAGTGCTATAAAATGGAGGGAAAAGACAGTGGGAGAATAGAGGAAGCTGTGATAAGGTTCGATATGTATTACATAACCCCATGAATAAGGTATGATGACCATGAGAGAGCACTAGTGTTTAGAAGGGGATTAAAGGCTCTTTACTGCCCTCTGTAAGACCTCAGGCTGGGAATATATGGAGGTGTATGTGCACGGGGGAAGGTCACAAGATGGAAAAACTGATCTGATGGAAATGTGAGTGGTGGGTTAAAGTAGGAAAACATCAGATGATATTCTCAAAAGCATGGGTTTTTATTTCTTCCAACACATATGGCATTCAAAGGAATTACAGCAGATATGTGTGATTTCCCATCACATCAGGGGTCTCAAACATGTGGCCCGCCAAAGGGTCCAATGCAGCCCGTGGGATGAATTTACAAAGTGCAATAATACCACAGTCAAGGCTGTGGAACTCATTTAAGTTCAGGTTCTACAAACAGACCAATATGATCTACAGTCAAATTATAGCAGAATAACATACAAAAAAAGTGACTCCATATTTTCTTCTCATTTTGATGTGAAAATAATTAACATTATGCCCATGAATAAGAACAACTACAAATTTTTGTCTTTGTTATAGTGCAAAAAATAATATTAATTTTGGAAAGTATTTATACTTACAAACTATCCTGTAACAATAATATGTGAAAAACCTAAACAAATATGAACAACCTGAAATCTCGAAAGAAAGGTAAGCACAATTTTAACAATTTTGTGCCTTTTGGCGTGTGTCCACCAAACAGATTGGGACAGATTGGGACTGTTTGGTGCACATTTTTTTTTTTGCATTTCCACCGCAAAGGGTAACAATATAACTGATTGAAACCATTCCACTTTTTCTCACACTTCCCTTGGGGTGCCAACCGCTCCAAAGCTATCCATGTGGGCGTAGCCAAACGTACTGCATCCCATTGATTGGTCGACAGAATCGTCATTTCCATATGATGGAAGGACAAAAGCACAATCAATAACTTGGTGGTTAAATCTCCACTTGACGAGCGAAGAACAAAAAAAAAAAAACTTTAGTGCATCATGTCGACCCTCAGTTGTATTTCATGGAGCAACAATGAGCTGCAGATGCTCCTTTGTATCATCGGGGAGACGAAGGCTACATAGCTGCTGTGGTGGCATTTACCCCGCCTACAATGTAAGCATACTGTAGGCAGTGCAAACGCAAACTCAAGTGAGACAAACTATACCGAGATGATCTGAACTGTACCAAACCGTTCTAGTCTGTTTAGTGGGAACAAGGCATTTGGAGTAAATCTGAGCCATAATACACATGCATAAATGATATATTGAGGCACAATCCTCTCTTGCGCGTCTCCAAATGGTCAAAATGCGGCTGCCCGGTTTCTGACTGGAACGCGCAAGAGGGAGCACATAACTCCAATCCTGGCTTCTCTCCACTGGCTGCCTGTGCATTTTAGAGTACATTTTAAGATTTGTTTTTAAGTTCTTAAATGGACTGGCCCCACCCTACCTCTCTGAGCTCCTCCACCCGTACGCCCCTGCTCGGTCCCTCAGGTCGGCTGTTCAGTTGCTCCTGGAGGTGCCAAGAGCCAAGCGGAAGCTCAGAGGGGACAGAGCTTTCTCTGTTGCTGCCCCAAATCTGTGGAATACCTTACCACTCCACGTCAGACAGGCCTTCTCACTAGACATTTTTAAAACCCGTCTGAAAACCCATTTTTACTCCTTGGCTTTTAACCCAGCTTGAGACTGCAGTGTTTTATTTTTATTGCTCTATTGTTTGCATTGTTTTATTGTTTTTTGTTCATTATATTTATTGAGTGTTTTGAATTTATCGATTGTTCTTTATTGACCCTATATGTACAGCACTTTGTGGCAGCTGTGGCTGTTTGAAAGCGCGTTATAAATAAAGTTGAATGAATGAATAATATTGTTGGAATTGCTTTCAGGTGTATTGGGAAAATCAGGGTGTGACATACCTCTGAACCCGCTTTATCCTCACTAGGGTCACAGGGGTCACTGGGGGCCTAATCCAGCTATAATGGGTGAAGATGGTTCATCTCAGGGCTGAATATATATAAACAATTACTCTCACATTCACACCTATGGGCAATTTAGATTAACCAATTAACCTATCAGTGCATGTGTTTGGATGGTGGGAGGAAACCAGAGTACCCGGAGAAAACGCACACAGACACGAGGAGAACATGCAAACTCCACACAGAAAGGTCTGGTGTGGGAATCGAACCAGGGTCCTTCTTGCTGTGAGACAACTAATCTAACTAATCTTTTTTCCAAGACACATGTTATTCACACCTTTGTTGGATAGTTTGTTTTAGAAAAGTAAGTATTTTCATAAGGTAATGGAGTTTGTTTACACCAAAACAAAGACAAACATTTGGAATTGTAAACATTTTTTTCTAGGTAATTGTTATTATTTTTCTGGTTCCACACTTGAGATCAAATCAGGCTGAATGTGGCCTCTCAAGAAAATTAGTTTGCGACCCCTGCACTGCATAGAGGTTGTTGTTGTTGTTCTAATGCTCTGTGTTTTGTGTGTCTTCTCCAGGCAAGCGTGGGATCTGGCTGTGGACATCTGCCTTTCTCAGCTACCCACCATTATCGAAGAGGGCACCGCCTTCAGAGTAAGTGTGTTTGCCCTGTGCTACAGTCTTAAACCACCTTTGCTCTGTCATAAAGAGGAATTCTCCGTCCATTTATTCATAATAAATAAGAAAAGACAGGAAATACATCCACAGTCTTAAACACAAAAAAAATGTGTGTTGCACTGTGCAATGTGTGGACGTAAACAATGAAATGACTCTTGATTCAATAGGCTTTATTGGAATTGGCTTTAATAAATGTCTGTTAATTTCCGTTTTCCACAGCAGTGTTTGTGTGGACAGTGGAGGTGGAAAGATTACACTGGTCTACAAGTAAAATGCTTCCAGAATAAAACTAATGAAATGTTCCCACGTGTGTTTTAGTGGTAAAGAAAACTCAAGTATTTAATCCAAGATAAGTCTGGGGTTGAAATGTGAAATTTGTCTTACCATTTTACCAAAGACGGCCTGAAGCCACTGTGGGATGAGGTGAAGGAAAATCTTGCCGGCTTACGGAGGGCAGAGCGCATCCGCAAGCGAAGAAGGTGGAAGGAGAAGGAGAGGAGCAGCTTCTTCAAGAATCCCTTCAAGCATGCGAAACAGCTGCTAGAGGACAAGAGAAGTGGAAAGCTAGAGATTACCAGAGCTGAGCTAGAGAAGCACATCAAGGAGCAGTACAGCGACCCAGCGAAGTCAACTCCACTGGGATCACCTGGATATGTTCCTCGCCCAGCCCCCCCAGCCTTCCTCTTCAACACCGCCCTCCCCAAACTCAGCGAGGTAACGGAGGTGGTCCGGAAAACAAGAGCAGCTTCAGCCCCCGGCCCTAACGGGATCCCATACAAGTTGTACAAGTACTGCCCAGGGGTCCTGAGACAGCTCTGGAGCCTGCTGAGAGTGGCGTGGAAAAACCAAATCATTCCTTCAGAGTGGCAAAGAGCCATCACAGTCTTCATTCCAAAGGAGCAGAACTCCAGTACGATCAGCCAGTTTAGGAGTATTGCCCTCCTGAATGTTGAAGGGAAGATTTTCTTCTCCATCCTGGCCAAGAGGCTGACTAGGTACCTCATAAGCAATGGCTATGTTGACACCAGCTGCCAGAAGGCAGGGGTGCCAGGCTTTCCAGGGTGTGTGGAGCACTCTGCTGTTATATGGGAGCAGATCCAAAGGGCTAAAAGAGAGAGAGGTGACCTGCATGTTGTGTGGCTTGACCTTGCCAATGCATACGGTTCGGTCCCCCACAAACTCATCGAGTTCGCCTTGGATTTCTTCAATGTCCCAGTCTGTATAAGAGCGTTGGTAGCAAAGTACTTTGGAGACCTACAGATGTGCTGCACCCATCAGGACTTCACAACATGCTGGCAACAGCTGGAAGTAGGCATCGCCATGGGATGCTCAATCTCACCCATCCTGTTTGTCACAGCCTTTGAGATCATCCTCATAGGGGCTAGGAAGACGGTCGGAGGAGTGAAACTGCCATCAGGCCAAAGGCTACCAGCAGTGAGAGGCTTCATGGATGATATCACCACCATACTCCAGACGGCAGCATGCACAAAAAGATTGCTGAAGAGGATAGACGAGCTGGTGGGCTGGGCGAGGATGAAGATCAAACCTCCCAAATCACGTAGTCTCTCTATCAGGAAAGAAGTCAGAAACGACACCACCATCTTTATCGCAGGCGGTGAGAACATCCCGCTGCTGGCAGATCAACCTGTTCGTTGCCTTGGCCGTACTTATTCAGCAGAACTCTCTAACAGGCAGATGGCAGAGGCGGTGAAGAGGCAGCTCGCCGATGGCCTGGCTAAGATAGATCAAAGCCAGCTACCCGGAAAGTACAAAATGTGGTCTTACCAGTTCATACTGTACCAAAGGGTAATGTGGCCACTGAATATGAGCGAAATCCCCTCCTCAGTGGTAAGTAAGATGGACGGGCTGGCTAACACGTTCATCAGGAAGTGGCTGGGACTACCAAGAGGCCTCTCAGATGTAGGACTCTTTGGCAGGAACGCCCTTCAACTACCACTGCGATCCATCAGTTTGGGGTACAAGCAGGAGAAGGCTCGGCTGGTGCTGGAACTGAGGGAATCCACTGACCAGCTGGTGAGAGCAGCAGGCGCCCGAATAAGTACAGGGAGAAAATGGAAAGCCCAAGAAGAGGTTGAGATGGCTATCAGCAGGCTAAAGCACCGCAAGGTGGTGGGAAGAGTTCAGGAGGGTCGAGCAGGCCTTGGGAGAGGAGATACACCTGTGTTCTGGTCAAAGGCTTCCAAAGAAGAGCGAAGAGCCATGGTGGTGGCAGAAGTGGCGAGGGCTGAGCAGGAACGCTTGAACATCAAAGCGGTCTCCCAGGGCCGGCAAGGACGGTGGACGGCTCGGGAAGGTCTCACAGACAGGTCTTTGTCCTGGCCGGAAATGTGGAAGATACCCCAAACTAGGCTCAGCTTCCTAATCACAGCAACGTATGACACCTTGCCTTGTCCCCGAAACCTCCACCAGCGGTTCGGGACTGAAGAAACCTGTCCCCTGTGCAACACCATCAACGCAAGTCTGCAACACATCCTGTCGGGCTGCAAAACAGCACTGTCCCAAGGCCGTTACAGATGGCGACATGATCAAGTGCTGAAGAAACTAGCAGAGGTGGCAGAGACATGCCGAAAGGAGGCGAACAGCAGACCTTCAGCTCCAGGCAGACATCCTATCCAGTTTGCGAGGACTGGAGAGGGTGTCAAACCATCCCACCTGAGAGATCCAGCTAGACTTCTACCACTGGGAAAGGAGTGGGCCATGAGGGTCGATCTGGGGAAGCAGCTTCAGTTCCCCAGGGAGATAGTGGCAACATCGCTGCGGCCAGACCTCGTCATGTGGTCAGAGGCTTGCAAGACAGTCCTTCTGGTCGAACTCACTGTCCCATGGGAGGGAGCGTTGGAGGCCGCTTATGAGCGGAAGCAAGCCAAGTACTCCGAGCTGGCGGCAGAGTGCAAGGAGGCCGGCTGGAAAGCTGTTGTCTGCCCCGTGGAGGTGGGGTGCAGGGGCTTTGTGGGTTCCTCGGCTGCTCGTCTTTTGCGCGACTTGGGATGTACAGGAGCACGACTTCAGAAGGCAATGAAAGAGCTGGCTGAGGAGGCGGAGAAAGGCAGCTTCTGGCTGTGGCTAAGGAGGAAGCACAGGAGTTGGGGGGAACACACCTAGGGCATCAGCAGGGGGTGGCAGGGAGAGATCCCTGCCATCGCTCCGCCACCATGAGACGTACTGGGGTTAAAGGAGCGAAACGTCGGTGATTGGTGGTCCCCAGCTGATGACCCGATAAGGCCCACAGAGGGGTTCAGTGTGGTGTCACAGGACGCCTGCTCAAAGGCACTGGAGGAAGTGCGTCAGGCAGCAATGCCCAGCAGGAATACAAACACCTGTATATCGATATGTTTGGTGATTTTTGTTCATTTTACTGAATATTTTGGTCAATTTGGATAATTTTATATATTATTTTATTCATTTCTGGTCATCTGTAACATTATCCAATAACATTAGTCTACAAGTAAAATGCTTTTGGAATAAAACTAATGAAATGTTCCCACATGTGTGTTAGTGATAAAGAAAACTCAAGTCTTAAATGCTGGTTGGATCAAGTTTCCAAGATAAATCTGAGGTCAAACTGTGAAATTCTTAGACTGAACCAGAGAATATGTTTTAGTCGAAAGAAATATTGGTCTCAGATCTACTCGATCTACTTCAAAACACTGTCTGCACATTATGATCCATTCACTTTACAGGTTCTTTCTAGTGGAATATTTACAAATCCATTGTATTCATTTAATAAACCAGCATATATGTGGAATAACACACCATCATAGATATGAAAAAACTGAGCTAACTAGGGCTAAAGTCATTTGTTTTCTGATCCATCTTGTTAAAATATGCACGATTTATCACATGTCTGATGAAGATACTTTTAAAAAATAAATAAATAAGTAAAAATTGCAGAGAGTGTTATCAAAATCTCAAACCCAAAAACTCTGAACATTGGAATATTGGTTGAAAATTAGTTTTCCTAATCAGCAAAATCAAAACGAATAACAGCTTGAAATATATTGATTCACATAGTATTTGTCGATATAATATACACATTTCGCCGTTAAATTTGAGTTACAGAAATACATGCTTTTTTTCTGGATATTCTAATTTTCCAAGTAGTACCTGTTCGTTCGTGTGTGTGTGTGTGTGTGTGTGTGTGTGTGTGTGGTTTAGGGACGCCTACTGTAGCTTTGACAGATTACTTGTATCTAGGCTCCACAGATGCTTGTAAAATTCAAACTGTTCTTGTTTGCACTGCAACTTCTCCATCACCAGCATCCACTGTATCTCAATTAATCTCTCGACTACACCACACACACACACACACACACACACACACACACACATACACACATACTTTCTCCCTGTGGGTAGTGTTGTAAAACGTCAAGTCTAATAATTCAAGTGTGGGTGTCAAATAAAATATTGTTGCTGAAACCACTGTCCCTGCACTTTGGGCCACTGGTGTGTTTACGGCTGTTTTCACTGACATGGCAGGAGACTGTGATGGAGATGCTGAGTGGAATAGAATCACGCTTCCAGGAACTCTCGCAACTGATAATGACTTAAAATATCTGGGTCAAAACTAAGGCTGAACAATCTATCGTTTTGGACCAAAAATCGTGATTTCAGACGTCACGATTTTGGGATAGTCAAAGTTGCATCCATTTTTTTTTGTCATGCTCGTAATTTTGTTTTGACAACTATTTTATGAGTGATACTGATTTTTTTTTTTTTTCAATTTTATTTTTATTCAGTCTTACAGGCTGCCAATATTTGGAGGTGAATCCGATATTTTTTTTCTCTGTCAAATGGAAAGAAATGTCAGGAAATGTTTAATTACAGTTAGGAAATATAAATAGTGAGAGTTGAACTGATAAATATGACCAAACTTACACCTTCCATTTTTATTATTTGCTTCTTTTTCTCCTTTTTTTTGGTTATTTTCTCAATTTTCCTCTCTTTTTCTTCTTTTTTTCCCATTTTTGTCTTCTTTTTTCCTCTTTCTTCTGCCTGTCAGTAAATCGTGGCAGGTTACATTTATTCTTTGAACGGTTTAGTTTCTGTGATGTTTGCAAATGTTGCTGAACCCCTGGTTATTTTTTATTTCTGTGAGAGATGATTATGATTAGGACTGGGCCATATGTGACTACTTTGAAAATGTTGAGATTTTTTCCTATATGATGTAATAATAGTAGGAACATTTCATTAGTTTTATTCTTATTATTAGAAGCAGATTACTTGTAGACCAGTGTTAGTTCTGTTTTTAATTTTCCTCCATATTTGCTTCATTTTCTGTTTATTTTTGTGAATTTCCTTGAATGTGAATTTTATAAATTATTTTCTTCATTTTCTTTCAGTATTTAATTTTTTTTCTTCATTGATTCATTTCATTTTTTTTTTTATTCCACCGTATCTTCTTCATTTTCTTCACTAATTTGTTTATTTTTTCAGCATAAAGTGAATGGATCATAATGTGCAAACAGTGTTTTGAAGTAGATCTGAGAATGTTACATTTTGACCCCAGACGTATCTTGGAAACTATCCAGCATTTAAGACTTGAGTTTTCTTTATAAGTCACACACATGTGGGAACATTTCATTAGCTTTTTCCCAGAAGCATTTTACTTGTAGACCAGTGATGTGATGTTGCAGTGCCTACAGACCAGAGGGTAGTGCTATGTGCTCTGTGAAGTCTTCAATATCAGTCAAGTGTCCGTAGTGAGCCTGGTTTTCCCAGTGTTGGCACTTTTTTAGCCAGACATTTTCTCTTCTCCAGCTGCTGGTTCAAAGTGAGCATCTTTTCTATCACTCCCCGAAGAGCAGTTTTCTATCCCCATGCCTCCTTTATTTTGTCTAACACTTGGGCCAAAAAACACTTACCAGCACCCTAATTGAGCCTCTTAGGACTACTAAAGCACATCCACTCTCTTACACTCTCATTCAAGAGCCTTCAATTCCAGCTGATGGGTTTCAACAGGTTGCCATTTTTGTTCTTCATCTCCGCCAAATATTCTTATGACTATGGTAGTGGGTTTTTGGTTTTTTTTTTCTCCCTTCCATTTGTTCTGATTAGAGATGTCCAGATCAGAATTGGTTATTACGTCTCAGTGAATGATCAGAAATGAGTAAAGCTGTGAAATAATAATGAAAAAATAATGAAAATGTTTAATCACTAAGGGTGTGACGAGATCTCACGAGATGTAATTTGGCAAGATTTCTCGTCGCATTAAAATTCTGTCTCGCAAGATTTGTTATCCAGCAAGATGGACGTTGGTAAATACTGGTATTAACTGGGTGCAATTTGCTGGGGAATCCCCCCCCCCCCCCCTCTGGTTTTGGACATTGGGTTGGTTAGGGTCCACTGGTTTTTCTGCCCACGTTCGTCCGGGCCCTGCGAGGCCGGGATCCCACCTTAGCCGGTGCACGCCGGCCACCGTGGGGTTTTGGGAGACCCTCTGACTTGCATGTGCATTAGACTCCTGTGTTTTCAAGATGGGTTGGGTGGGTTGCCGACATGGCAGCTGACCCCTGGTACCTGTTATACGTCGGCTGGTCCGTGCCCTGGTGATGTGGTTGACGTACCGGGGGAGAAGGCGCAGCGAGTCCAGAAAGTGGCGATGTCCGGGTGGAGGGTTCTGGAGGGTTCAGCCCGGAGCTGGTTGTGGTGCACCGTCAGAGGAAATGCACATCAGGGGGGTGCATTTCCTCATTGGGACTTCAACTTCCACAGTCTAGTGCCAGATTTGATTTTGAAAAAAGGAGAAATATATTATTTTATTTTAACCTTTTATAAAATTTTATTTTAGTTTTAATTTGTAGAGGAAGAAGAGAAGAACAGTTTGTTTTTCACATATTGTCTGCACTTGAAAAATGGAGAAATACATAATTTTATTTATTTGATTTTAACTTTTATAACATTTTACTTTAGTTTTAATTTGTAGAGGAATACGTTCATTAAGAAGTTATAAAACCCATGTGCAACTCAGTTAAATAAGTCTGTTGTCCGTTCATATAATTTAGTTTTTAGTTTTCTTAAAATCTCGTCTCGATCTAGTGAACCCAATCTCGTGTCTCGTCTCATGAGCGGAGTGTCTCGTCACATCCCTATTAATCAGTTTAATCACAACGTTGCTTTGGATTCATTTCAATTAATTATGATCAAAACACTTTATGTCAGTTGACCCGTATTGTCTCTGGATTTACTCAATATATAATACTCAAACTTCCCACAGGATTCACTAAGAAACACAAAAACATGCAAGTAAAAATATATATAAATTCATCAAAATTTAAAAAAATAACACGAAAAAGTTTTGAAAAATCCAAAACCTATTAAAACTCTAAAATAAAGGTACATTTATTTGTCATTATACACTGTACAATGAAATGTGTCCTCTGCATTTAACCCATCCTTGATGCCATTGGGCCAAACTGTGAGGAGCAGTGGGCACCCATGGGCGGCGCCTGGGGACCCTTCTCCTGTTGTAGAGCCAGGCTAATGGTCAGAATCACCTGGCTGGAGGATTTGACCCGAACAAACATGTTTTTGAGTGATGTGAGAAACCGGTTACCTGACTCACGTCATCTGGCTGCATTTCGCTACACTCACACAACCATCTGAGTACCATGAGCTTCAGATTTTCTTCAAACCAAGGAGCCAATCAGTGTCACCGGGAAGGACGACCCCATGACTGGAAGGTGTTGTGGCTGGTGTGACATAAACCGTCACAGCTCAAGTTCAACGTGAGTGGCTGAAGCGGTACGTCAGTCGAGATGACGGACAGATCATTCATCTAATCACATGCAAGGATTTTAGATAAGACCCCTCCTCTGAAAACAGATTGGTTGCAGAAGGGTCCCAGATCAGTCAGGTTAGGAAACCGGGGCACCCAGAGGAAACCCACCCAGACACGAGGAGAGAAACATCCAAACTTCAGAAAGGCCCACATGGTCCGGGAATCAAACCCGGGTCTTCTTGCTGTGAGGCAACAGCATTAACTGCTCAGCTGCTACTTGTCCAAAATACAGAAAAAAATTCTGCAAAAAAGGTGATAAAATATGCAAAAACGTATGCAGAAATATTAATATATATGTAATTAACATGTTTATTCTATACATTCAATAAAACAACTTGAAACAAAACAACTGTGTTAAAAATGTAATCACATTAATCATGATGTTGGATTAATCCACATTATATTTGATATATATTAGTCATGTAATTTCCGGTCAATAAGAGCCTAAAATAATTTTTTTACATATCTTACCCAAATCTTTGTTTTCTCAATTTTATCCACTAATAGGCATTTCTCTTCATACCAGACTTTTACCCACAATGCACCCCCCCCCATGTATCACTGTCTCTGCCAGTGTGTATATAGAGCTATTAAACTTTGATTATGCACAAATTAATTTATCCACCCAGCCAGGAAGCACTGATATTTCCCTGTACACATCCATCAACAGTCTACACAGTGCCGTCATAATTCCCACTGCGATATTAACACTCGACACGATCAAAACCTCTGCATCCAGCAGCCAATCAATCAGGTCAACTGCCGTGGCAGCAGCGAGAGCACACCAGAGGAAAGGTGATCATGATAGATCAGGATTTATGTGGTTACTGCAGTGAACTGTCACTTCTTAACTCATTGTGTCAGGGTTTTATGAAATGATCAGCCTGTGTGTGTGTGTGTGTGTGTGTGTGTGTGTGTGTGTGTGTGTGTGTGTGTGTGTGTGTGTGAGTGAGAGACTTTTTTTAGGTATTTTTTGCCATCTTTTGACTTTTCCTCCCTACATTGGTTCATAAATATCCATACTTTATACTCCTTACATGTATATAAATATCTGTACTTTATACTCCTTACATTTATATAAATATCTGTACTTTATACTCCTTATATTTATATAAATATCTGTACTTTATACTCCTTACATATATATAAATATCCATACTTTATACTCCTTACATGTATATAAATATCTGTACTTTATACTCCTTACATGTATATAAATATCTGTACTTTATACTCCTTACATGTATATAAATATCTGTACTTTATACTCCTTACATGTATATAAATATCTGTACTTTATACTCCTTACATTGTCAGAATAGTCTCATTACTTTTGATGTGACCGTATGGAAAAATAAATCACTTTAGAGGGAAAATCAGCAGAGGCGAGAAACTGTGACTTTATATATGATAATTGACTCATAATTTTGACTTTTTCTCACAATATTGACTCTTTTCTCATAATTATGCATTTCTTATCTCACATTTATGACTTTATCTCATAATTTTGACATTTTGTCTCATAATTATATAATTTTTTTATGTCATGGTTTGTGTCAATGCCTTTTTTCTCCCATTTTTCTTACATCCAGTCCATACCCACAAAACTGTGACCTGTTAAAACGTGTTGTCTACACAGTACCTCACTTTTAAAGGCTTTATTTGTGGATACTTTTGAAAATGTTCAGAGTTTTCTTGGTAAATTAAGTACTATTTTATTCATCACAAAAATGCTTTTTTACTTTTTACTTTATTACAATTGAGAAGTTGTACTTTTTTTTTACTTTCACTTCAATAAAGGACTTGAATCAGTACTTGTACTTTTACCAGAGTATTTTTTTTTTCACGCAAGTAGCTGTACCTCTACTTAAGTACAGAATGTGAGTACTTTTACCACCTGATGAAATTATTGCAGAACATTATACGACTATCAGTAAAACAGGTCTGTATATTTCAAACTAAAGTAAAAGTCTGAGCTGCTTTCATACATGGAGCGCGTTAAACTGAAAATGAAACTTAACCTGCTTTGACCGTTCGACTCAGTTTCTATGACCCACCCTACTTTGCTTTAACCCAGTCTCTTAGTACTTTTACCAGGTTTTTTTTTTTTTCCACATAAGTAGCCGTACTTCTACTTAAGTACAGAATGTGAGTATTTTTACCACCTCTAGTGAGACTGGAAAAGATGACAGATATGGTGTGTGTTCTGTTTCCACAGCACAGCCCGTTCTTTGCGGAGCAGCTGACGGCGTTTCAGGTGTGGCTGACGATGGGAGTGGAGAACAGAAACCCTCCTGAGCAGCTGCCCATCGTCCTCCAGGTAAACACTCACCTGCACCAGCCCCACATGGGACCCAAAAATAAAATAGCAGATTTTTTTTTTTCCCACAAAAAATTCAATTTCAATTTTTTTTAAATTTCCCCCCCAACTTCTTATTACCTCTGCCAAGGAGGTATTAAATTTGGGTCTGGATTACACAGAACTTTTTGAACGGATATTGATGAAACTTTGAGGAATGATAGATAATGGGTCAAAGAAGAACCCATTAGATTTTGAGCAATGAAGGTCAAAGGTCAAGGTTACACTAAAGGTTTATTATGAGTTTAGATGAACCAGATTTCGATACCAGACCTGACAAAGAAGGATGAGGGGGTGTGTTAATATTTCCCATAAAATACTGAAAAACACACTAAGAAACACAGAAAATGCAGTAAAAATAGTGATGACGACTTAAAACATCTGTGTCAAGACTATTTATTTTCTTTCAATGAGAGATGATTATGATCAGGACTGGGCAATATCTTGATATTTTGAAATGTATCAACACATTTTCATACATGATATAATAAAAGTAAGGCTGTCTATTGATTAAAACACTATTTCGGTCGACTGGTTTGTCTCAAATTTCCACCAATATACACAAAAATACACTATGAAACAAAAAATGCAGAGAAAAAAATATACAAAACATGCAAAAATCCACTTGAATTAACAAAAAATGTGCATAAAGAACCCATGAAAAAACCCCAAATATTCAAAACTCTCTCTCTCTCTCTCTCTCTCTCTCTCTTATTTCTCTTATCTCATTTTTGCACAAAAATACACGAAGAAACAAAAAATCCGGAGAAAAAAAATCTACCCACTGAAGTTCACAAAAATAAACTAACACAATCATATTCAAAAACTCTTCTAAAACCCAGAATAAAACACCAACCTTTTTTTTCCTTATAAATATCATAAACCTGTGCAAAAATATAAATAGACTGTATATGTGATTACCATGTTTATTTAACACCTTCAACACTTTCAACAAAACAGCTGTTCCATTGAATTGCGTTTTTTTTTTTTTTTTTGCAATTTTTAATCACATTCCTCATGATGATGGATTAATCCGCATTAATGCATTAATTTTGACAGCCGTAATAGATACAGCTATCGTTCACGTCACCCTTAACCTTCTACCTAAAACCACTCTGTTAAACAGCAGAACTGCTCAACATGGGGTTGATTTCCTCCAGCCTGAAAGTCTATGCATAGATTTCTTGTTTCCTGTCAGAATTACTATATGCAAGAGGTAATTATGGAAATTTTTGCCCAGGGATGCCAATAAACTATCAAGTGCTGCAGTCTTAAATATCACCACTGCTGCTTCTTTCACTGCACTGTTACCGCTCACATTATCTTCTTTCTTCTCTCCTTTATTTATCTTCAAAATTATCTTTAATGCATCTTCAGGTTCCTGGTACACTGGAGGAAAAAACAAATGAACATTTTACCAAATTAATTTTTCCTCATGTCAAGTGCAAATATCTTATCATGCTTAAAATAAGACAGAATCACCTAAAAAGTTGATTTTTAGACAATTTAGACACTTTGAATTAAGCAAAAAAATAACCCAGTAAGTGAGAAATAAATAAAGATGAATAAATAAATAATCTTGGCAACATTTCTTGAAATAAGGTTTTCAAGATCTTCCCAAAAAAAAAAAAAAAGGTTGTTAGATCTTTCTCTTTAAGTGCTTTTGTTTTACTTTAGGTATGATGACATGTTTGGACTTTTGTAGTGTAGTAAGTAACTTATTAGTGATTTTTGAACTCATTGGCAGATTTTTTAGCTCATCCGGACGAAGTCGTGATGAGCTATTGCCATCATGCTTCGTCCATTGGCATCCGTCGTCGTCCACAATTCACTAAAATTGCTGCTCCTCCCTCAATTCTCAATGGATTTCACTTCTGATTTTATGATCTATTGAATCCCTCCCTTTTGTTAATAGCAAGACATCACAGCTGTGAGGTCCGGATGAGCACAGGGACATTGGGACTATCTTTTAATGTTTGAATTAAGCACAAATAAATAAATATAATGTTGAATTAAGCAAATTAATGAATAAATAAAATAATCTGCCAGTGGAAAATTATCTTTGCAAGCTTTCTTGAAATAAGATTTTCCAGCTCTAAATGAAATAGTTCTTATATCTCAGTGAAAAGTTCCTCTTTAGGTGATTATACACTTCATTTGTTATTATTATTATTATTATTATTATTATTATTATTATTATTATTATTATTATTATTATTATTATTATTATTATTATTATTATTATTATTATTATTAGTATTAGTATTTACATCACTTAGTTCAGTCCCCACCTTGACTATATGTCTGCTTTAAACCAGACCTCAGTTTTCAGCATTTTCATGTTTTCATTCATGAAAATACATATTATATTAAAGGTAAAAAGAAAACACAGAACGCAGAGCTTATTGTCAGTGAGGGAAATTAAAAGTTTCCTAAAATGTGATCAGTTTCTTCCTCTGCATACATGTGTAGACGGTCACTTTTATTGTCACGTAACCCCCTTCCTCATCAGTCAAGCTCGCAGGTTAACACAGCTCTGACATTCCCACTGACGCCGATTTTAACCCGTGTCACTTTTACCTGCAACCAAATCTACCCTCAGGTACAAATAAAGTCCCCCCCACACACACACACACACACCTTACCTTACCTTCCCAAAAGATGATTGTTAGCAGGTTTTTTGGGCCCAGTAGAAGACAGCTCTCAACAACACTATGTGATGTTTCTAACCAAGGTTACAGGAAGACGCTGAACCTAGCCAAGCCCATAAACAAACAGTGCACCTGTCCGCTAACAGAATCCAACTACAACAGTTATTTTTGGAAGACAGTATGAACCTGTACAGCAGTGGCTGTGTTCCCTGCTGTGGTCTTAAATGTGTGTGTGTTCCTTTAATTGGGGTAAAACTCTTGCCAAAAACCTTGTTGTTGTCAGCTGTTGAGTGATAACAGTGGAGTGGATGCCTCTCTGACCCCACTGCCTCTGTCCTCCGGGTTTGTGCACGACTGCTGTTGTATTATATCACAGCGTAGTACTGGTGCGCCAACGTACATGCCCAATGGTAATTTCCTGCAGAGTCAGCGCTCTGAGCCACAGCCCATCCGTTCAGCGGTCCTGTCGGGGCTCGTTAAAAGCCAAGGAAAAGACAGAGTGACGGGGGATCAGTGGGTGGTGTGTGAAAGTATGTATGAGCGCAGGTGTACGTTCACTACCAACGTGAGCACGATGGGGAGAGAGGGAGGAGAGCAGCGTTAGCCTTTAAGATTATGCAACATTATGCAGCTGTATGCCGTAAGGGCAAAGTAATTCCACGGCAAGTCGGAACACTGACGTAACGGATAGACACATAAACAGGATTTATATCCTTTTAAGCACATCGTTGCGTAAAAATGAACTTAAAAGACTGCCATATTCTTAGAGGATTTATATGTCATGCCAAAATATAATCTGGCTCCATTTGAAAGATGCAAAAAGCGACAAGAAACGGGCGGCAGAGAGTAATCCATCAATAATGCTCTTTGATGAAATGAGCAAAGGGAGAGGACAAGGGGAGTCAGACAGGAGAGGCACAGCACTTTGTTGTCTTGACAACAGCCATTTCATCCGCGAAGGATTAACAGGTTTTTCAAAGGGATTACAACTAATTTGTGACGATAGTATAACAGCCACACACACACACACACACACACACACACTTACAAACACACACACTCACACACACACACACACACGCACACACACACACACACACACACACACACATTCGCACATGAGGTGTGAGGGAAGAGTATGAGACATTTTTATGCATATTATATAATGGCAGGATGGTATGTTTCACAGCTCGTACATGCGGAGCTTAGTCATTCTGTCCATAGACGATGGGAGTCGAGGTGTTACACAAATAAGAGATGGACTCACAGTTACATATCCTAATATAGCATTGCTTAGTAATTCTATGGGGATCTGATCTATGAAGAAATAACACATGTAACATATGTGGTTTGAATTGTGCATAAAATGTCTCTCGTCTCGTCATCTGAACCCACTTTATCCTCACTAGGGTCACGGGGGTCACTGGGGGCTTAATCCAGCTACAATGGGCGAAGGCGGGGTACACCCTTTATGAGTCTCCACTGAACATATATAGACAAACAATCTGATAGATTCACCTTTAAATCTAACATTAAATAACACAGGAGAAGAACAAACAAGCTCTGTCGTCCTGCCTTAGACTTCTCCTTTTATTGAAAAACGGGAGTCCCTGAACATACGTCAGATAACGGGGCAAGGAAACCACTTATTAGAAGCAATACAATGACATTATGATGGTTTCTGCTCAATGGACCTTTGAAATTCTTAGTGCTCGTCCTTGGAATCTAAGCATCTGGGGAATATGCAGAGAGAGAGAGAGAGAGAGAGAGAGAGAGCGAGCACATAAGAAACTGGACAGAAAACATTCACAATAATTTCTAACAATTCAATTCAAATGTTCCAATAAATGCACAACTTTAAATATATTTAAGTGCGAGTACATAAATGTGGCAATTAATACGAGCCAGTTCTAACACAATCACTCTCACATTCACACCTATGGGCAATTTAGATTAACCAGTTAACCTATCAGTGCATGTGTTTGGATGGTGGGAGGAAACTGGAGTACCTGGAGAAAACCCACACAGACACTGGGAGAACATGCAAACTCCACACAGAAACAACTGAACGTCCAACATGAGCATCATCCATGTCAGTCAGTACATAGACGTGCACTAATGTTGCATTTCCACTACATCACAGGTGTCAAACTCCTGCATGTTTTAGAGATTTCCCTTTTCCATGTGATTCAGTTTAACCCTTTCACTCCTGAGATTTTAGCAATCAGTAAAAAATGAAATAAAATAAAATGAGCAACAACACAAACAAAAAATTAATAATAAGCTAACAAAATAATTGGTAAAATGAGTAAAGTAAGACACAAATGGCAGAAAATCAAAGAAAAATAATGATTAAAAAAAATTTAGAAAAATAAACAAAATCAGCAACAAAATGAACAAAAAATGAATACATCTTAACAAAATGAAAAAAATAATGTGGAAAATTTAGAAAAAAAATACTAAAAAAAGAAAACTAGTATTAAAATTTGGTCTCAACAGTTTTAATTTTGCCTTTATTTTTTATTTTTTTGCTTTTTGACACCTTTTCCATCCACAAAACTAAAAGGAAAATGGTAGAATTTTTCTGAATATTTAAACTAAATCATCCATTCAGAATCAACACTGACACTTAAAGAGTTAATAATCAGCTCCTCATCAGTTCTGCAGAAGACTGATAATAATGCAATGGCCTCCAGGTGTAATGGAAGAGGGGGACATCTAAAACATGCAGGACACCGGCCCTTGAGGACCGCAGTTTGACACCCCTGCACTACATGGTACCGGCTCTACTCGATTCTACGCCAGTCGACTCAGTAACCACGTACTATTCCTTGACAGTGTTTCCATTACCGATAAAGACCAACATTTCTCAACCTATACGACTGGCCACAGTGTAGAAGGACATCACTGCTCTGTTTACTGTAACTCTAAATTTCCTCTTTTTTTTTTTCTCATGTGTCACAAGTTAATAACGCAATGATACACCAATCAGTGTCCACATTGTTCAGTCCTGTCCTAGTGTCCCTACAGAATCCATTTTAAGCTTTTGTTATTTGGTTTTAAATGTTTAAATAATCTTCCTCCGCCGTATTAATCTGAGCTGCTTCATCCTCACTGCCCAACCCCATCCCTAAGATCAGCTGACCAGTTGCTTCTGGCAGTTCCCAAAACAAGGCGGAATCTTGGAGGTGACAGAGCACTGGCGACTATTGAACCAAAGCGCTCAGTGTCAAACTCTAACCCCATTTTTAAATCCTGAAAAAAACTGACATTGCATTGTGACACAAACAAACAGAGTAATGGTCGACACAGAATGTACATTTCAGTATAATCCTTCTTGTAGCCAAAATAATGAAATAAAATTAATTATTATAAATAAATAAATAAAGACACAAAAATAATAAAAACAGAAATAATAAATGCATTAAAATTAATAAAAAAAAAAAAATAATAATAATTGCAAGACCTGCGATGTGACTATTGCGCTCACATACATTACATTGCTCAAACACTAATGGCATCTCCAAACACCAAACTGACATGTACCTGTTTGCTTTGTCTTTGTATATTTTTGTTCCCATGTCTTTTTAGCTGATTTTCCTATTTTTATGGACAACACTTTGGTTTCCCCTGTGGATATTTTAAATGTGCTAAACAAATAAAGTCAGTTGATTGATCGATTTACACGTCACATTATAGTATCGCTTGGAACCTCAGCGGAGTAGATACCAAAAATCTAGGACCAGATACCACGGGACTGGGTCTTTTTTAAGGATCGACCGATACAGGTTTTTAATGGCTGATAACTTTTTTTTTTTCCATCACCCTTGGCCGATGGCCGATATGGACAGCCAATTTCATTAAGCCAATATTTGGGGCAGATAGGGGTAATATATATATATATATATATATATATATATATATATATATATATATAAAATGACAAATATTTCAGGTCTCAAGTTAAAAATAAACATTTAACAGTAACAAAAAAAAATAGTTAAGGTAGAATTTGTAACATTTAAACGTGTAAAACATAAAAGACTTAATTATATTTATAACAATTACAAACAAGTAAACTGTGCACATTACACTTTACATATTTTAAGAGGGTTGTTTTCACATTGAACTTCAGTATTCTACAATGTGGACTGTGTACAATATGTTACTTGTTTGTAACTTAGTTTTAAATATTTATTTTATGCTTTACAGGTTCTTTAAAAGCACCAAGACACTTTTTATTTTTGTCGGAATCGGCGGAACCACATGCGAATCAGCCGATGCTGATACGCTTAAAAAACTCAAAAATCGGCCCAATATATCAGCCGGCCGATGTATTAGTCGACCCTTAGTCTTTTTTCATAGTGAAATAGAATAGAATGATCTTTATTGTCATCATATACAACACCGTGTACAACAAGATTTAAAAGACAACTTCCAGCAGTGCAAAAACACACAAATATAAAAGACAAAATAAAAGTACTAGGTAAAAACATAGATAAAATATATGAATATATTACTAAAAACTATTAAAATGTATAAAAGGTAGAAAAAAAATGCACCAAAGCCAGTATATTCTGGTAGAACTGATACTAGTGGAAACACGGCATTATAGAAATTCCATTTACTACCTTAGTCTGTCTACTATGTCAGAGGTCCCCATGGTGTGACTGTAAACATATCAATGTCCCCGTAAAGATAAGAATACAAACACACACACACACACACACGGGTCCCTCCTGTTCCCACGCTCTTCCTGGGAGTTGGTGGTAACACGGGGCTGGTCTTCCCCCGGCCTCCCTCTGTTGATGCAGTCACGCTCACCAGGTTGGAGTCCCACTAATAATAGATGATGTGTAGGAGGAAATGTCAGAGTGGGTGTGGACAGACCTAGGCTCCTCCATATGCTCATTCCCACACACACTGTGGGACAGTCACACAACGGGCGTGTGCCTCAGTGTCCAGCCTTCACACAGGCTTTGTGTTTAATGCAGCTTTAACTACACGTCACACACTTTTACACAACCGACCATATGCATCCTTAAAATAGGTTTCTCTGGATTTAGCTGCTTCTTCGTGATGTTGTGTGGTAACAGTTCTTCACCACATACAGCAGACATGTAGGTTTCGTTCTTAACGGTCAATCGAAGTATGAGGAAGAAGCAAATGTCAGCCACGAGGCCACACCCACTCACCCTCTCACACAACAGTGGAAAAAACAAAAAAAAACAACAAACTCCAAAGCGATGCCAGAGTCTTATCATGCCACCTGTTTCTTCATCCTCACCTCTTCCTGCCTTTTCTCCTGCTGTCCTTCCTCTGTTTTCTCATCCTCCTCTTTTAATCTCAGACCTCCTCTTGGGCTACGGTCAGGCTGCCGGAAAATGTGGCTCAATACCCATGTTTTTGTTGCCATTTGATGTGTACCTGATCTCTGAGGTTGTTTTCACACCTGTTAGTTTAGTAGACTGGTTCGTTTGGATGTTGCAATGTTGCAGTCCTCATCTGGTTCGGTTCACATTCACACCAGTGACCAACCACTGTGGGTGTTATATCTCTTCTCACCCATGTGGAGGCGCTGTTTGGAAAATACAGCGCTTTGGGTGACGTAGACGAAAGCTGATTGGTGCAGCGTGTGCAGAGGGAAAATCCCAGAAGAAAACATCAGGCAGATTAGTTTTTTTCTAAACAATGAACTGTGGTCTTCTGCTTGTTTTTGTTTCAATATATTTTTATCACAGCTTTGTGCAGCAACACAATTACTGCCGTTGTTCCAGCATCAAGCTCACATCCGGCACGACAACACTATGCGTTTGTTTTTGGCGCAGAGAAGACACGTTGCGAGACATTATCGCAGAAACCAGACTACGCTCCTAAACCTGAACTAACTTTTTCTTCTAACACATTATGGAAGCTTCCGTAGGTCAAAAAGACTGCTCCATAAAAGAGATGGGCGGAATCGAGGCCGGTCAGCATTCTCACCAGCAGCGAACCGCTCCAGAGTCCGCTTGGAACCGGACCGAGACCACCTCGAAAAGGAGGTCTCAGTACGGTCCTTTAGTGCGGACCAAAATAAACTGGTCCTCTTTCACACCAGGCCAAACAAACCGGACCTGCAGGTGTTCCGAACTGTAGTCCGCTTAAAGCGAACCAAATGGTGTAGGTGTGAAAGCACCCTTAAAGACAGTCTGAATGACACAAATCCGCATTTTTTTTTCTCTCAAATGTCACCCTTTTTTTTGCGATCCTAAATCCGATACGTATCCGATATTTTGCAATGCGACTTCAGTCTGAACGACCAGGTTGCATTTATCCGACCGTTACAGTTACAGCAAATGTAGAGACCCAGAGGTACGATATTTTGAGTTTCGGATTACTTTAATGTATTTACACTTCCCATACACACATAAACATGTCACTATCCACAGGCTGACCTTTGACTTCAGGGGCTTCTTATACCATTTACTCTGTTTTTGACATTTGTTGATAAAAACACACAGCCACACAGTAGGATTGATTTTATCATCTATTGAATGACTCCCTTTTGTTGATAGTAAGACATCACAGCTGTGGGACCTGGATGAGCACAGGGACATGACAATATATGACAATGCTCTGTGTGTGTGACGCTGATGCCTTTTCGTGCTTCACTTCAGTTTTTTTTCTGAGACTATGTTTAATCATTTACTGCAGGGGTCTCAAACTCATTTTCTTCAGGGGCCACATTCAGCCTGATTTGATGTCCAATGGGCCAGACCAGTAAAATGAAAACATAATAACCTACAATAAAATAATGACTTAAAATTTTTGTCATTGTTTTAGTGCAAAAAAAACCCCATTAAATTATGAAAGTACTTTTATAAATTATCCAAATGCAAAAAAAAGTTACATTTCCTAAGAAAATTAAGGTGAATTTTAACAATATTCTCCCTCAGTTTATCATTAGTCCATGTGTTTTATTATGGATCAGTGGATCAGTACAAAGACACTAAACTCTTAGAAAATGGTTCATATTGTGTCTAATTTTCTTTAGACATTTCAGGTTGTTCACATTTGTTCAAATTATTCACATTTTATTGTTACAGAATAGTTTGTAAATGTAAATATTTTCATAAATTAATGTTAGTTTTGTCCACTAAACCAAAGAACAACATTTGAAGTCATCATCAAGATGACTAGAAGAAAATATAGTCTTTTTTTTTTTTGGTTATTATTCTCTTCAGCCCAGAGGCCACATTGGAACATTTAGTGGGCCACCTTTGGCCCTCGGGCCGCATGTTTGAGACCCCTGATTTACTGGATCCTTCATATGTAGTTCCAGGGGGCGGGGCCAGTAGGTACCGGTGAACCCTGGTTGCTCCTCTGGGTCGGCATATTTCATATATTTGATATTTGACGTTCTCCTGATGGAACCTCTTGGTTTTGCTGCCGTACCTTATCCATTTTTTATCATTATTAGCTCACCCGGGGATGAGCTCTTACCTTTGCGCTGCCTCCGTCCGTTGTAGTCGTCCACAAGTCATTAAAATCGCTTCTCCTCCCACATTTCGTAACCAATTTCAATTCTGTTTGATTGATTAGATAGATCTAAGCACTGGGCGGAAAACTTATCACTTTGTCAAAAATTGCCTTTGTCAACAATTTGTTTACAACTTTGTTTATTTTTCCAGGTGCTCACTAGAATCACTACTCTTCCCTCAGTTTTTAACAGATTTAATTTCACATTGATTCACTGAGTTCAGTTTCAATTCAGATCAAAGAAAGTAATTGCTTCAATATTAGTTTGAACCAACAACCTCCTGCGTAGCATTTAACACCTTTAACCACATTACCCACTTACCTACTTTTGCTCAGTCAGATGTTACCCCAGAAGAGCTTTGGGGGCTTCCTATACCATTCACACTGTTGTTGGTGTTTGTTGATAAAAACACACAGTGGGATTAATTTTATGATCTATTGAATGACTCCATTTTGTTGATAGTAAGACATCACAGCTGTGGGACCTGGATGAGCACAGGGACATTGGCACTATTTTTATAAATCTTGATTTCTACAGCCCCTTCCTGCATGTTGGTACTGTGCTGTTGCCCATAGCAACCGATAGTTTCTAAGACTTCCACATATGTCATGTAATAAGACGCATGTCCTCGCTCCTAATTATGCCGGAGCCTCTTCTGCACATGCGGGTCACTTCAGGGACAGTCAAAATGGATAGAAGTTGTGTTTAATGTATAATACGAAAAAACCTGAATTGTGCATTAAGACCAGATGTCTGAACATAGCTTTAGTTTGGAAGCAGAGCAGTTGACCTCTGACCTCTGCCCTCTTGCAGGTCCTCCTGAGTCAAGTGCATCGGCTGCGAGCTCTGGACCTGCTGGGCCGTTTTCTGGACCTGGGACCCTGGGCCGTCAGTCTGGTGTGTATGAGTACTGGCTTTTCTGTGTTTAGTGTAGATTAGGGGTTACTCATATTCCCCACAAAATATATTGTAACCAAAATATGTGTTGATCAAATACACTAAGAAACAAAAATGCAGGGGAAAAAATCTACAAAACATGCTAAAATCCACTAAAATTCACCCAAAACAAACAAAAATTTGAAATATATTCAAAAACTCTTTCATAATACAGAGTATAAAAAATATATGCAAAAATATGAATATATATGCAGTTTCAACAAAACAACTTGAAGCAAAACATCTGTAAACAACTGTTCCATTTAATTGCATTACATTTTCAAATCAGATTAATTATGTTGATGGATTAATTCATGTTAGTGCATTAATTTTGGTGCAGATCATAATGAATTAATCTGTCTCTTCACAACACTAATCACAATAAATAGTGATAAATCACTTAAGAACAGTGAAGTAGAAAGGACAAATGTATTTAGGAGATGGACAAATGTATTTAGGAGATGCCTCAGAGGTAGCACTGGGTCTTTATAAGTTAAGTCAGAATAAAAAAACAGAAAAGTCCAGTACATTCTGCTGCACCACAGACTCCTTCTACAGCAGCAGGATCTGCTCTGCTGTTTAAAAAACTTCATCCTGTGTATTTGTGTTTTGGTGTTTTTTTGTTTTTTTTTTTACAGGCCCTATCCGTGGGGATCTTCCCTTACGTGCTGAAGCTGCTCCAGAGCTCTGCACGTGAGCTCAGGCCCCTCCTGGTCTTCATCTGGGCTAAAATCCTGGCTGTGGATAGTGTACGTTATGTAAAAACACTCAGACTTATTGAAGTCAGTCTTTTTCCATCTCTCCTAAAACTCAAATCCGCACAACTTTATGAGGTTTTTAATAACACTGGATGCTCCTCATTCACTCTTATGTTAGACAACACAGCTGACATAAGAGAGTTGGAGAAAAAAAAAAACAAAATAAGCAGAACACACCTTATTTTCTATGACATAATATGATTTTATACAAATGATGTCATAGAAAATAAAAGTGATCTATAATAGTGCTGCAGTTACAGCCTGAAAACAAACCATATGAAAGTTGAGAAATGACGTTTCAGTCAACTCTTAATGCCCCCTCCTCTGTTATAAACTCAAACATGATCAAACTAAATTGAATGTTGTTGTTGTTGTTGTTAGAACCCACCCATGGGGGAGGCAAGGGGTATTGTTTCTGTGTGGATTTGTTTGTTTGCTTGTCTTTCTGCTTGTCAGCAACTGAATACAAAACTACTGGACTGATTCCCATGATATTCTGAGGTGGTCCACAATACATCCTATTCAATTTTGGTGAATGTAGGTCAAAGGTCACGGTCACCAAAAATGTGTTTTACAGAACAAATCATGAATTTTCTTTTCATTCATTTATACTCAGTTTTACATATAGTTTCTTTTTGCTCTCACCGTTGATGTGCATTGACATCAGAACCTTGGACATATTTGAAGACTCGAGTTCAAAGGTCAAAGTCACAATAAAGCTCAAAATCAACATTTTCATATCATTTTTGGAGTAGTCATCTTAGAGCAGGCATATCCAAACTATTCCACAAAGGGCCAGTGTGGCTGCAGGTTTTTGTTCCAACCAAGCAGCAGCACAGCAGACTGGACTGAACTGACCTCAGTCTTCAGAGTCGATTGGTCAAACTGTGAACTCTTGGTTGGTTGGAACAAAACCCTGCAGCCACACTGACCCTTTGTGGAAGAGTTTGGACATACCTGTCTTAGAGACTTTCAGTGAGCACCAACATGCTGGCCTTTTAATTCTGCATTGACCTATTATTGACCCAAGAGGTCAGGGGTGACTGGGTCAATACGTAAACAGGCCACATGTTTTTAAATCGTCATAACTCCAAAAAGCATTGCCATAAGTACTCAGTTACTATTGTTGACAGAAAACTATATGTAGGCTCCAAAATGACATCATGACCTTTGACCTTTAGTGACCCTGAAAGGTCAAACCCATAGTCTCACCATTAAAAACACATTAAAATCTAAAATCTTTGCAAGTGGTGGGGTTTTTTTTTGTTCCTGCTCACTCTCAGATTCAGTTTTCGAGGTGAAAAACTAAAGACAAACAGTGTTTGTGTCACTGTTTGACCTGGAGCAACATTTGCTAAAAACTTCTTCCTCTTTTCTTCTTTTCAGTCATGTCAGGCCGATCTGGTAAAAGACAACGGACACAAATACTTCCTGTCTGTCCTCGCCGACAATTACATGCCAGTGAGTATTCAGTACACCCGTAGAAAAGTGGAACGATGAACGTATGTGGGGTGATTATTTTACTGCTCAGAACAGTCTGGGATCCCACAGGTTTTACTGGTGATGAAAGTGCTCAATTCCAAGCACAGTCTATATCTTTAAACGTCCTCATGAAAAAGCCATCCTAATAAAGGCTTTGACACTTTTCCTTTGGAGAATCCATTTTACCCTTTTTCTTTTTGACAATTTCTTAATAATCTGAACGATAAACTGGTCACTTTATTTAAAAAATCTTCAGAAAGTTAACAAAAAAAGCCTTAAGCCAGTCATTAGGATGACTGTTTTTAATATATGATGTCAATGTGTCACCTTTAATCTTCACAACAGAAGACAGTGCACACCGCCTCTGCTTAGTGTCACAAATTATTGATCACTCTATTATCACAGAGTATTTAAAATGGTTCTTATAGCAACGATCTTAAATCATTTATACTCCACCTATCTTTTGTGAACAGGTGTAGGATAGGTATTATGGTGTGTTGTCTCCTGCCGATCCATCATATTATGTCAAACATCAATTCATGTCCTCCTTGGAATTACATTTTACATATTTATTGATATCGGAGGAAATGGAGAAAATAAAAGAGTTTGACTGAAAATGATTTTGTACCACAACACTTAATTACACACTGTAAATGAATTAGATTATTAATAGAAATTGCATATAAATGAAAACATTAGCCTATGCACAGTAATCCTCTGAATTTAATCTGCACATATATAGATACATGCATTCACACATACATACATACTGACATACATACATGGAACTGAACTGGGGGGGGAAATTATATATATATATATATATATATATATATATATATATATATATATATATATATATATATATATATATATATATATATATATATATATATATATATATATACACAGTGTGTGTGTGTGTGTTTTATTAATATTCAAAGAACTAATAAAACCAAAACGAAGCAAAATAAGATATAAAATAACAGTCAAATGAACAGAATCTATCCTCAAGTAGAGTGCAAGACTGAATGTTGAATAATCAAAAATGAGTATGAACTAGAAACTTATTCAAACTTACCCCTCAAATGCTTTTAGACATTTATCACTACCTTAATATAAAGACAAAACATCATCACTCTCCTTATTAATTCTATTTGACAAAGATTGAATTACCTGTTAAGTCTTAACAAATGAGTAAGAATATTTTATCTTAACAATGATTTCTGTAAGTATTGTTTTAAATATCCTGTTCAATAGCCCAGAGGAGACTGAACTTTACTTTCATCTGTAAATGGTTATGTCGATCCAGTGCAATGAAGGGGAATTATCTGTATTTTGAGGCATCTTACCCCCAACACACAAATGCAAATGTCTTCATACTTAAATGACCTAACTTGAATAATACGGAGCCACACTAGGGTCATAGTGGGAAATATTTTTTAGACTGAACTATTGCATTCCCATACAATACTTTTTGTGTTCCTTGAAGATGCTTGTGCCTTTCCTCACAGTTCCATTCAGCTCCGTATACAGGTAAGTGACAGCATCATGTGAGTGCTGTGGCTACTCGATAAAGCCCAAACAGATATACTGCAAAGGAAAGAGGTGGGCTCCATACTATGGAGCTGTGAGGGAATGCAATAGTATTCAGTCAATCAATCAATATTTATTTATTTATTTATGTATCTTATACAGTGTAATTTAGCACAAAGTACTTTACATATAAAATCATTACACAGCACCAACCACACCCACATATACATGCAAGTACACACACACACACACACACACACAAAGACAAATGATAAAAGAAACAGACGGAGCATGGGGGGAACCATAAACCAAAAAGAGGAGGCGCTATTGCAGGAAGCCACCTACAGCCATGGCCATCGCCCCCAACAACGCAGCACTGCCAACATAGAGCCTCCCCCTACCACCACCGCATTGCAGTGGCAGTGAACCCCCACCCCACCCCACCAGAGAGGAGCAGACCCCAGCCCCAAAAGGAAACACTCGAGAATATAAAGATCAAAAGAAGCACTGGTTAAAAGTATATGATTATAAATATAAAACATATATGTAAATGTTATATAAATGTAAAAGCAGAAGCTGTGACTTCAAAATGAAAAGAGACAGAGATTAAAATAATAAGTAAAATGGCAGATTGATAAGGGTGGGCTGGTTTTAAAATTATCTACATTCTCTGCAGCCCACAGGTGTTGTGTAAAAACACAGTCATAGTTTAAAATATTTCCCACAATGACCCTAGCAGGGTTCCATTTTAATAATGACAATAATAAAGATTCAATTAAAAATTAAAAAGTGTGTGAGGCGGTGGCCCATTTCGGGACAGTTTTTCTGTAGTTTTTTTAATCGCGCAGCTTTTCTAAAAGTTCCTTGGCCCCACTAAAGTGTTAATAATAATAATCATCATCATCATCAAAGTGTCGGTTTTAAGTTTCCCAGTCTAAATAATGCATGCTCTGCAGAGGACTGGAATAAGAAGCTGACATTGTTCATTCCATTGTGTGTTACAGGCCGAGCATCGAACCATGGCCGTCTTCATCCTGGCCGTAATCGTCAACAGCTACAACACGGGACAGGTAATGTTCTGAACATGTGATTGGATTTGTGTGTTTATGACAGTCCCAGCGCCAAAACACACCGAAGTATTCATTTACTTTCCCCATCCGGTACCGCTCAGGGTGCGTTCAGGGGCCAGCCATCACTTTGAGAGATTACTCTATCGCCCATTGTGTGTTTCTGGGAGATATTGGTTATGTGACAGTTTTGTCAGCGACAGTCACCTTTATAATCTCCGTCCGCATCCCAGCCACCACCACGGTGACACTTTATCACGCCAAGTGTCACTCTGACCTGCTACCAGCTGCTGGTTTTCAATCCCAGAAGCCTTTTGTGTCTGCCTCTGATCAAACATCCAAAGGTGCAGTGTTGGGATGATGTAGCTCGTCATTTCATGGAGTACACACACACACACACACACACACACGCACACACACACAAGCAGACAGACAGACATACAGGCAGAGAGAGAGAGAGAGAGAAAGATCCCACCATCACTACCTTTTGCTTCATGTGTCCTGGTCTACTGTTCTTTATTGTTCAGGTGTAAATGTAATTTGATCCATTCATTTCTCTGTTGATGTTTTTTTTTTTTTTTTACTCCCACTACTGCACAGAACTTCTCTACATTTTTTATAAAATGTATAAATAGGATAAATCCTAAGAGCTATATGTGGAAACAGGCATTCTTCTTCTTCTTCCATATGTCTGTGCACTTCCTGCTACTACCTAGGGATGGAATGGGTAGAGGTTTTGCTCCGATTATCCTCAAGGAAATAAATGCAGTTTCATGATTACTTTGCAGGGGTTTATACAAGGGGGTGTGGGGGTTATTTCATAATGGGTGCAAACAGACATGAAGGTGAAACTTTATAACAGTTCACTTACTTTCCCAAAGTGACCAGTTTCAGCACACTTTAGGCTCACAGGTGGATTAACCATGAGGAGGGGAAATAAGACTAAGACTAAACAAATCTGAGTTTGGCTCTAGATGAGGTGAAGCCAGACCCTCCTCACACTCAAACGCATCCCGAACAAAACAAACCCAAAAATAACGCAAAACAAACAAAACCATGAAGCAACCACATAGTAGAGACAAATAAAAACGTGAACTTATTTAACACTAATTATTAAACATAAAGCAGATTGAACCTTTTTTTAGTCCCCGAAGGATTTACAAATAAAACTAGTCCACATGACCAGCATGCAGTGACCCCAATAGATCACCAGGACCGGCCCGCAGTGGACCCAGTAGATCCACTGGACAACAGGGGAAGTTAAATCCACAGTTAGCTCCACAGCATCTTAAACTCTGGTAGACTTCCAGTTTAGCGTTTGATGGCCCTCTGCTCGCATCACATCCTCCACTTTTTATTCAGACAGTGCACATAAGTTCTAAATGATTTTTTTTTTAAAATAGAACAAACAATAAATCATCACTGCAACCAAGTTTTAGAAAAGGACCTGAAATGAAGTTATTCCACCGCTGCTGGAGGTCTGAAAACTACACATATTCAGACATGATTAACCCTTGTGTGGTCCTTCGTAAAAGGCACACTGGCTGTGTCCTACAATCGGGTCTTAAAAACCCAGATTCCAAAGTTCAGTTCCATAGACTCATCACCCCACCCCCCAAGGATATATTACTGTTTTCAGTAGTAAGCAATGGCATCCTACAGTACGTATAAAAAGGTACATTTGTGAACCACCGGGTCTCTTTGACCCGAAGGACCGCACAAGGGTTAAAGGTGTCATTCCATGGTTATTTTATATTACTGTGTTCTCCATTGTTATTGAAGACATTGTGTGTTGGTTCTTAACAAAAAAAAAAAAGTCTAAATTGTTTTGTTTCAAACTGTTTTTTCACGATAGAAAAAAATAGACTTCAGGTCGAACAACAGAGTTTACCGGTACTTCCTCATATATGTCCATGACACAATAATGAGGCGTCTCTGATTGGCTCAGAATCCATGAAGGAACACTCCCCTCTCCCCTCTCACTCTCTGTGTGTCTTTACCATCCCACAGTAACATCCAGCGTGCTTTCGTGCCATTGCTTGTTTTGAAAACATGCAGGGAAAGCCTTTATTTCCAGAGAGAGCACATGAATCAGTTTGTGCAGCAGCTACTGTGGTGCTGTCTTCTCTTGTAGATGCTAATGCTACTTGAGATTTGCAGCAATGGGGGATGGACTTAACCCCACATGGGTGACGCCGCATATTGGACAGGCTTTTTCTGAGTGGCTCATTTCTCTCTGTTGAATGGTAAATGCAGCCAGTGGAGGTGACACACCACTTTCAAACGCAGCATGTGTCAGTAACTCGGCGTGACCCAGTAGATTCCAAAAGGAGCGTGGAAAAGTGGTTTTCAGCGGAATGACACCGTTAATGTTGGTAATGACTTATGTGGTCTGTGCAACTTAAACACATGTTACTCATTCCTCTTTTGACATGTTTCCATTATGAAAAAGAATCTGGAACCACAGTACCCGATTTTGATTGAGTTTTGCTGTTTCGCTGCATCCGTCATCCGTCCGTCATTGTTTTCCGCCGTTGCTTCCCCTCTCACATTTCTGAGTTCAGTTTCAATCAAGGTGATACTAAAAGGTGACGTATAAACCCTGTAAACACTGATTGGTCAGACAGTTTTCTCTGTGACTGCGCCCCTTTACAAAATACAGACGTCGAAGTTGACAGTAAATATATGGGTACATCAATCCACATGACATCCCATAATACTACACCATGGTCAGTCCAGGAGATTCAGTATTTGATGGTTGATGTAAAAATTCAGACGAGACAACATGGAATGAGTGAGTTTATCAACAATTCCCTCAGTACTGTCACTATGACAACCAGGTGTTGTAAAATCAGTACTATCGTTATGATGACCAGGTACTGTGAAGCCTGTAATGGAAATGCTACCAACTTGGGTCAAGCCGAGCTGGTACTAGTGGAAACGTGGCATAAATCTTCCACTGCTGTGAAACTTCATCAGAGGAGACGGGGTGTTTGTTTTAGGCAGGTTCTTGTTAATGAGTTGGACAGTGGTACCAGAAGCTGTGTACACGATGGTAGTGAACACAAACTAGAATGAAAGTGAGACCATATCGAATATATATATTAATAATCAAGACCATTCAGAAAAAACATCTGCCACCCAAGACAAACCGTCAGCTTGTTCACTATTTGTCATTTTCACTGGTGGAATGTTAAATGCAGCTTCTGTAATGTTGCTTTGGTTCCATGCAGAAGCACATATTGGCATCTATGGTTCTGCTCTTAATCTACTGTACTTAGGCTGAAACCCAAGTTATCCCTTACCCCTCCCTCTCTGTTTTATGTGTTGATGTGAAGGGGTAATTCCTAAGTAGACGGAGGGGAATAGCTAAGGCGAAGGGTTGCTTTGTAACGGAGATAAACCAGGGCCACACTAGGGGGGAGTGGGGGATGTCCCTTAATTCTGTTCAAATCATCGGCCAGATGGAGAAAAACGGCAACAAAAGTACATCGCTGACTAAAGAAACACAGAAATGTACATATTTTGTTGTATGTATAGATCGCATTACAGGTTGATAACTGCAAAAACATGACCAAACCAGAGACCATAAAGATGTGTGCAGGTGAATACTTTGAGTAACAAAGTTTTCACTTACGTTAATAGCAGCATCTATTGTGCCATTTCCATTATGCAGAATCGGCTCAGTACAGTACCTTGTCGTCATAGCGATGCAGTATACTTCTGTGTTCTGCTCAGAGTTGCTGATTAACTCACTCACCTCATCTGAATTTTAACGTCGGCCGCCAAAGGCTGACTCTCCTGGACCGACCATGGTGTAGTATTATGGGCTGTCATGTAGATTAACGTACCGCTATATTTACTGTCAACTTCTGAATCTGTATTTCGTAAAACAGAGGCGAGACAGGTCATGAAGTATTGCTCTATTTCCTTACAGAGATATTTCAACCCCTACCCCTTGCTCTTCAAGGGGTAAAGGGGAGAATTGGGATTGGGGTTAAATGAGATGATTATTGGCAGCATCAACGATGAATTAATTAATCATAACAGCACGACACCTGGCCTGCTGTTCTTTTCTGTCTAGGTGTGATTGTCATTTGATCCATTAATTTCTATCCTACCTTACATATATATAAATAGAACAAATCATCAGAGCTATATGTGCACTAGGCTCAGAAACAGGCATCCGTCTTCTCCCATATGCTTGTGCACTTCCTGCTCCTACCTCTCTAACAGAGCTTGTAAATAATAGATGATCCCCCACCTCCCAACATCTCACACAGACTCTCTTGCTGCTCCACATTTCCATTATTTAGCCCTCTTGCTTTCAACAACAGCACTCATTACTGCTGTATCACTGCTACCAACATGTCACGGAGCGCTGGCATCTTCAAATTCCCGTTCCCAGGGTTCAGCTGGGAGGTGCCATCAGTCGGTTGAGAACAACGCTTTAGTGATCTGAGGAATGGGGAAGAACAGAGAGGGATGTTGTCGCTGTTGATAAAAGATGTGCTGTTATGATGTCTCAATCTGTTCTACAGCGATCACACAGGGATTCTCAACACACTAAACACGGCCAATTTGTTGGAGTTCCCACAAATGTGCATTCGTTCTTGGGAGGAATCTTTTGTGGTCCAAAGGGTGGGTGCGAATGTACACGATCAGAGGAAAAAATACATGTTTACTGTACCCAGGGTAGTCTACACATATACACAAACACATACGTTATCATTATTACTATTATTATGATTATTATTGTTATTGCTGTTACTTTATATGTTTCTTACAGGCTTAAAAACATCAGAAAACCACAAAAAAATCATAACCGCAAACCACACAATAACATTTTATGCACATCTTTGCTTTTAAACATGTTTGTATGTTCTTAAAGGATGTTGTCCTGGCACAGTTTTTACTCCATTCCTTAAAAGACCCTGAACACCCTGATCACAACCAATGAATTAAAGCTCTAACACAACCAATGCACCGACACGAGGGGGAGCTTTCTGGCAATATGGCTTGAAGTACCAGAACAATTGTCGACAGGTGTCTGCATTGTGCCTAAGGCTTAATTTTTCATCTGTCAAATAACGCGAGCTCTGACGAAACAACCGTTGCACATGTTCTGTAACATTATCTTCACTGAACTGGACCACGAACGCCATGGATGAAGACTGTAATATCTAAATCTAAATTTGATGCAGAAAGAGGAGAACACGTGAACCAGGCAACTAAATTTACTGTGTATTATTAACTAAATCAACAGGATATCATCTTAATAGAAAGTGTTAAAGGAGTTTGACTGAAGGAGAAATAGGGAGAAGTATTTTGGTGTCCAAGGACGTATGTTAGATAAAGATGTTCCTGTCTCCAGATGGCCTTTTTTACTATAAACATCATTGTGCCAGAGATGACGTTATTCTAGTTAGGTGGAATGTGGAATTTGGAATGTTGCATTGTCTTCGTGTATGTCTCAAGGCTCTTACGTTTGAAGATGTGGAAAAAAAACCTGGTTCTAAAAGGGGCTATAAAAGAGTATTTTCCCTTTATGGTCAGAACATCTTGATAACAGCTCGTTCTGTTTGTTCTCTCTGCTAGCAGTCCCGGAAATTTCTGTTTGTCTGATCAATAAATGAGTATTTTAATTGAACACATACATACATATCGTCAGCTTCATACCATAATTGCCTAAGTCATTTTTTTGTGTTTTCGGAAAACGAGAAAAAAAACACATTTTCTCAAAGTCACATCCATATTTTTTATTGATTTTTTTCACAGAACATTCAAGTAGATGAGAAGAAAAGTATGAAAAAAGAACAAAACCCAACATCATTTGTTTTATGAAATAAAATTGACTTGATTATGTCTTTGACTTAGGCAGTTTTTCTGAGAACATTTTGCATTTTTTTCTGCCATTTTGCATACATTCAAACTGCCTAAGTCAAACAGCTGGTAGCAAAACTGCCTAAGTCAAATTAATGACTTGGGCAGGTATGTTTTTGCACTTGTTTTTTGTTTTTTTATGAGTGTTCTGATTGGTCAATGACATAGGCAGAAAGACAGGATGATGCAGCAGTGGTAGTGGAGTAAAGTTATGCAAAAATCTCAATTTGACCAAAAATTGACTTAGGCAATTATGGTATGAGGCTAATGATATGTGAATACTTTGCAGAGAAAATAAATAAATAAATAAGACAAGGGAAAAGAAAATAAAACAAGAGGGGGAAAAAAATCATTTCTGTGTATTTGGTGTTAAAATGTCTATCTTTAATATTTCTGATCATAGATGCTGTATGGAGATGTGTAGCATAACAACCGTATAACCCTATAACTATAAACTCTACAGAACAATACATGAGGTATTGAAAGAAATAGTTCAAAATAAGGGATCATCAGCCTGCTACACTTCCTGTTTTCCTCTTGTTATGCTGTGTTTGGGACATTTTGGTACCAACATTAAGGCCAATAGTTTGTATCTACAGCCAATTATCACAAATTGTGTGCAGTTAGGAAAAAACAAAACAGAATGACTCCAGGTCGCTCTGTTCTTCTCACTTCTTAAACTACTTTTAGATCAGTTCAGCTACGTTTGAGAGTCAGGACCGGCTTTGGCATCAGACTCACAGTCGTAGTGCACTAGCGGACTAATGACCTACTAGATCCAATTATCAGAAATCCACATCTAGACCAGATCCAGTCTGTGTCCTGATCCCCTTAAATGCACTTACATGATTTTTTTCAGTCTGAACATGGAGGTGCAGGTACACACGTCAGAGTTTTGTCATGTTTGTGGAGGAAAGCTTCCTCCTGTACCATTACTTCTATTGACTGTTTGGTTCAAATACTTAATACTTAGTCAAATAATAGTCTTTTCTCAGATGGACGGTGACTTAAAGGGCATAAACTCCTTTGTTTTACGAGTGAACGTCGACTGTGAAAGCTCTGTCAAAGTGTGCTACGTTATCCACAGCAGCTAAATAACAAACCAAAGAGCAATATCGAATGATTTCATTAAATCAATTAGTTTGCAGACGGCAGAAATAAGAACGAATGATGCTCTTCAAAACCCACAACAGTCAAGGCGAAGTTTTCAGATATATTTTAAAAAGGTACAAACATGTCTTCATTCTTCATGTACACTCTCTTTATCATTTACTCACCAATTAGCTTTTTGTTGAAAAACACAAGGTTGATTTAAAGGCAGAAATGACGCTGCTGCATCTGCAAGAAAGACCCTGGTTCAAATCCCACACCAGACCTTTCTGAGTGGAGTTTGCATGTTGTCTGTCTGTGTGGGTTTTCTCCAGGTACTCTACTTTCCTCTCACCATCTATGACAGGTTAACTGGTTAATGTAAATTGCCCATAGGTGTGAATGTGAGAGTGATTGTTTGTTTATATATGTTCAGCCCTGAAATGAACTGGAGACTCATACAGGGTGTACCCCGCCCCCCGGATTAGGCCCCCAGTGACCCTAGTGAGGATAAAGCAGGTTCAAATGACGAGACATGACCTTTGTACTTTATTACAAATGAGAAGTTGTTTTTTTTTTTTTTTTACTTTTACTTAAAAAGTAGATAAGTACATACATAGTTTCTTGACATAAACTATTTTTATTTATTTATATAATATGCTCTATATAACTGCCATTTCAATTTGTTGCTCTTTATTCAAATTAACTCTTTGGGTTATCTGAAATATAAATAAATATATGTTAGAACCGTATATGTATGGGATATATGATGTATAGAGACTTATAGGACACCCTGTAGATGAATTGATTTACAAAATATTTGATAGTTGCAGCTCTAGTGAAGACAAATATCAATACCAAAAAAAGCACATTTTTACGCAGTGGCTCTTCCTCTACATCTACAATATCCAATACATATTCACAGCTGCAGATCTGTTCAACTTTAACAAACCATCATCCTTTCTTTGTCCTTCTGATTTCACACTTGTTTATTTTTGTGTTCTTCTTCCATCTCTGTGTCGCCCACTGACAGGAGGCCTGTCTACAGGGGAACCTAATAGCTAACTGCCTGGAGCAGCTGTCAGACCCCCACCCGCTGCTGCGCCAGTGGGTGGCCATTTGTCTGGGCCGAATCTGGCAGAACTTCGACCCGGCGCGTTGGTGCGGAGTTAGGGACAGCGCCCACGAGAAGCTCTACACCCTGCTGTCAGATCCCATCCCAGAGGTGAGGAGGTCGCCCCGAAAGACTCACACATGATATTCTGCCTTTTTATAGTTTCTAATCGTTTTTCATTTGTTAAATATGCACAATATTGTCAAAGTTTATAGAACAGAAAACAAGGAAGGGTTCCAGACACACTAACAGCAAAAGGACAGGAGTATAAATATCTTGGGTCTAGAGCTGCACAATATATTGTTAGAGAATCAACATCATAATGTACATGTGTGCAATAGTGTCATGGCAGGTCCTGCAATAATTTTTTAAAATGTTTTCTTTAATTGTGTGTGTGAGAGTGAGACAGAGACAGAGGGAGAGAGAGACGAAGAGAGACAGAGACGAAGAGATAGAGACAGAGACACAGAGAGAGAGAGAGAGACGAAGAGATAGAGACAGAGACGAAGAGAGACAGTGAGAGAGAGACAGAGACAAAGAGAGACAGAGACGAAGAGAGACAGAGAGAGAGAGAGAGACGAAGAGATAGAGACAGAGACAAAGAGAGACAGAGAGAGAGAGAGAGACGAAGAGATAGAGACAGAGACAAAGAGAGACAGAGACGAGGAGAGACAGTGAGAGAGAGACAGAGTCAAAGAGAGACAGAGACGAAGAGAGACAGAGAGAGAGAGAGAGAGACGAAGAGATAGACGAAGACAGACAGAGACGAAGAGAGAGAGAGACACAGACGAAGAGAGACAGAGAGAGAGAGAGAGACGAAGAGATAGATGAAGACAGACAGAGACGAAGAGAGAGAGAGACAGAGACGAAGAGAGAGAGAGATTTCTTTTTAATGATTCCTTTTTTAAATGTATGTATGTGTTTTTAATTATTACTTTCATTGAATTATTTCGGCTACAAGAAGCATGATAGTGAAACGTATGTTCTGTCTCATCCACTGATCTGTTTGACGGCCCCACACACATGTTGTTTACTCCTGAGTATTTTTTCATATTCCAGGGTTACAAAAAAATCACCGTGTCAGTTTTTTTCTAATATCATGCAGCTCCACTTGGGACCATTATTAACTTTAAATGAAACTGTGGAGCTGTTGAATCAGGTCAAGTGTGTGTGAGGGGGCGGGGTTTGTGCCGGGCACCACTACTTTTCTCTTCTTTCTTTTTTCCTGTTCTAATTATCCTTTTTTTTCTTATTTTCCCCTTTTTTTGTTTCTTCCAGCCTCTTCATTTTTCTCTTCTTCATTTTCTCTTTTTTTTTTGTCTTTTTTTCTCCCCTTTCTTCTTCCAGTTCTTTTTTCTTCTTTTTCCCCTTTTTTATTTTTCTACCTTTTTCTCTTCTTCTTTTTTTTTCCCTTTTCCTCATTCTTTTTCTCTCTTTTTTGTCTTTTTTCTCTCCTTTCTTTTTTCCTCTTTTTTGTTACGTTCAGCCATGGGTTTATCATTAGTTATAAAAGCTTGGACACTAATGATCTTCAAACTAGAAAACTGTAAACAACAGATCATGACGCAGGTACCAAGTAAATACAGGTTAATGATATAATCAATGAAATCTAATGGAGTTGAGTTTATTGAATCCATTAGTTATTATCTAAAAACATGGCTTTTTTTTATCTCTACTCTTGTTTAAAATGGAATTAATTACATTTTCACCATTTAATTCCCCCTTTTATATTATTGTTGTTGATGCCTTAAGCTGAATGTCTTATTGATGTCATAAATAAAAGTAACAAGTTTAATAACAAGATACCACTTTATCAATCTTATTATCGACATATATTATAAGACTTTATTTATTCCTCCATGGGGACATTCCACAGTTACAGCCACAAATATACAGTAGTAAAAATATAAAGAGAAATAAGAAAAATTGTGTTCATACAATAATACTTGGGAACACAGGTTTAGTTAAGTTAGGTCTCACAGCTTTTTTTTAGACACGGAATCCAAAGATGATCTCAGTTTTTCTCTATTACATTAAGTTTTTTTTTTAACTATATGACCCATGTTTTCTTCAAATATAGTAAACATACTCTACTTACTTGGTATGTGTTTGTTTTATAAGAATGTTCAAATATTGACCTAGAATGAAATATGAAAGGAACAGGCATGAGAGAAAAGTTTAATTAACTCTATTCTGTTTTTACTAGGGTTGTCAAATGACTAAAATGTTTTAATGAGATTAATCACAGACTTGCTGCGTGTTCATTTCGGACTCAAATGTCCCACAAAATACAAAAGAAATACACTAAGGCAGACAACAAATATGGAGAAAAATATCCAGCCATTCTAAAATCTAATAATAAAGAATAAAAGTGATGAAAAATCCTGAACACATTCAAAACTCCTAAAATACAGAAAAAAAAACACAGAAAAGTTTGAAAAATATCCAAAGTATATGCAAAAATACGAATATATATGTAATATATATTGATATTTTATTATATATCTCAACAAAACAACTGTTTTATTGAATAGTGCTAACATTTTTAATTAGGTGAATTATAATGATGGATTAATCTACATTAATATGTTAATTTTAACAGCCCTAGATTATAGGACCAATCGTTTGCACACATTTTCATACTTCACACAGATATCTATTCAAACTAGTGGGCACCTACATTTATATTTAACCCTCATGGGGACCTGAACTTTGGTCTCCATAGTGTCAGAGGTCCCCATGGCGTTATTGTGTAAACAAATCAATGACCCCAGAAAGATAGGAATACAAGCACACACACACACACACACACACGCACACACACACCCTCTTCAAACTCTTGAGTATGTGTGATGTCAGAGCTGGACTGGTCAGCAGTATCTGACCAGGTCATGTGTGGACCAGAGGGATGGTGAGGTAGAGTTTGCCCTGAAGTTCACCCACACACTCTGAGACACACACACACACACACACACACACACACACACACACACACACACACACTATCAGGAGCATCTGTTTCCAGCTGTTACTTCCTCCTTCCTATGGACAGACAGATGCTTTCACCAAAAGGTTGGAGTACAGGTCTGCAAACACAGCTGTCCATGACACACACACAAACACACACACACACACACACACACTAGGTCATTAACATCTTCAGTTTATTTCAAGTCGACTTATCCATCAATAAAGTCGAAGTTGAGTCGATGGGTCGTGTTGACGTCATCACATTGTCAGCACACGGACACACGTCTGTCCAGCAATGAGCAACTTGTATTAAAGTTCACTGCAACGTAACAATGTCCACTGACAAGACACAAGTATCAACATTTTAACTCCAACAACGGTGAGGACGTGTGACAGACCAGACGTCCTCACTTTTTACATTAAGTGCAAAAAGTTTAAGTCGGCGGCCGCCAAGACGCACACCACCCTGTCCCCATCATGTTTGGAAAAAAGAGCGCGTCGTCTTAATGCTCAGGTTAGCTAGCAGATGCCTTTTTTTTTCATCTAAGGTGAAATATTTCCACACATGCGATGTGTGTCTGACCCTCTTTTGTTTTGTCAGACCCACCACCCCCTGTTTATGTGTTTACACAGAGAAGGAGGGAGAGAAAGAATAACATGTGACTTGTCAACTTGTTTGACTTGTCAAAATTTAAGTCGACTTGTGCTATGGGAGTTGGCTAGACGACGTTTCTGTTAATGTTCTAACACACACACACACACACACACACACACGTACTCGTTTAAATGTCTCATGAGGACAAAGTTTGTAATCAAGTAGAGCCATTGGGTAATGAGTATAAGCACTTAAAAAAATAAAATAAAATAATGATAAAAATTTGAACATTTAATTAACAAATAAATAAATAATTGTCATTAAAAACATAAAATAAATAATATATGTTTTTTTTTTATTATAAATAAATAAAAACTGATAAAATAAATAAGAGAAAAAAATACTTAAAATAACATGAAAATAAATATTTAAATAGTAAACATATCATCAAACCGTTGAAAAACACATACATCCATTTCTCCCATGCTTTGTGAGGACTTCCAGAATAAAAAATATTTATAGGGCCAAGTCATTCCTATTTTACTAGTGGGGACCTACATTTATGTTTAACCTTTGTGCGGACCTGAATTTTGGTCCCCATAGTGTGACTGTGTAAACATATTAATGTCTCCATAAAAATAGGAATACAAGCACACACACACATGTATTCTTTGTGTTAATGTTTCATATTCTGCTTCAGTAAAAAGAAAACAGTGTGAAAGTCTTTATGTCAGTCAACTGTTCTGTCTTGGACATGTTCTTGTCGTCACATTTCCCACAAAATCCACAAAGAAACAAAGAAACAACCAAAAAAAAAACACTGAGAAAATCCACTAAAATTCACCAAAAATAAACAAACACAAATAAGGTGATAAAATATCCGTAACAAATCCAAAAATATGAATACATATGCAATTAACATGTTTATTCAACAACAGATCTGTGAATATTTAACCCTTGGGTTTCCCTCCACAGAGGCCTTTACTAAACACTGACAAAAGCTCATTTGTAGAATAATGTTAAAAAAATAAATAAATAAATTACTAAAATAAATTCAAATTTTATGAAATAGGGGGAAAAATGTTAAAAGAGACAAAAACAAATACTACAAAACTGCAAAAAAAAAAAAAAAGGTAACCCTTCAATTGTCATCTTTGTAATCTACTGTAAACAAATAATTTTTTCGATTAATCATGATGTCGCTATATTTTTATGGATCAAAAACAGGGTTTATAATGAAAGTAATAGTTTGTTTTTGGCACATTTGGGAGACAGATGCTTGTCTGGTCATTTTATTTTGTTTAGAATTTGCAAATTTTAGTTGGTGTTCAGAATTTTAAAGATCATGCAAAATAACGAACTTACTTTTGAATTTTGACCTGATTTAAATTCAGAAAAATAATATGATTTTTTTTTTTTTAACATTAAGTTCAAAGTGTGCATTAAAAAGCACACCTGGATACCGGAGGGATAAGTGCATTTTAAAAAATGTGATGAATCATGATGATGAATTAATCTGCGTTAATGCATTAATTTTGACAGCTGTAGTTAAACCCTTAGCTGGTGTCCTGCCAACAGCTGCATCGTCAGTCATTACGTCACCTTCATTTGGTTCTCCACTTATTTTACTGAAGATATTTTCAACGTGTCTATTATTATGGGCTGTGGAGACTCCCAGATTGTTCCAAATTAGCAGTTTCCCAGGTAATGACTACGTTTGGAAGTTGTTAGTTGCGACGCAGCACATTTCCATCCATGTATGTGTTTGAGTGGCGGTACCCCTGAGCCTTATTGAGATGAGTGAAGAAAGTGATGAGCTGTTGAACAGTGGAATCAGTGAAGGAGCAGAAATTTTAATTAAATTGAAACAAAAGTCTGAAGGGACACAGGCTGGATGATACTGTGGTTTTAGCCACAGTGTTAAACCAGAAACACTGAGGACTCTGTGATCTGGCTTTTCATCTGTAAGCTTTTGTAGCTGTAGTTACTAGGGCTGGGACGATATGCTTTTATGCCAATTTGATTTTTTTTTGGGTGCTGATTCTATTTTAAATTGCGTTTTCGTCAATATTCCCGATATATATAACCCCAGACCACGTAAAAAAGCTGAATGGTGATGCCTACAGATCATATCAGGAGCCATATTCCCCCCCAAAAATGCACATCATATGTGAGTCAGTTCAGATTTATTCAGCAGTAATATATTTGAACCAGACTTTAGGAAGTAAACTGTTACATTTAACTGCACACAACACAAATAGATACACAATACATGTCCAGCTCTGCTCTTCCCTTCTGTTAGAAACACCACACACTTTAATTGTTGTTGATTGTTTAACTATATTTATTCAGGAACAACTTGTTTTCTCTAAGTTTTCGGATATCCTGCGTTGAGATGACACGACGGTCTCCGTGTTTAGAATTAGCCGCTGTGTTATTGCTAAGCACCCTCTGTTTCCCTACACTAATTCATATACTCCTGGTTTATTACTGTGTGTAAATGACACACGGTGAGATTAACAACACACTACAGTTGGAATAGATATTAGCATAGTTTATTGTTTATCTGCGCATAAGTTAATGCTGTTTAACGCTGGTGTGTTGTTGAAGCTAATACGGTAATAAGCTAGCTGTCATCTGTGTGCCTTCGGTGAGGTGTATTCCATGACACGTATTATACATCTGAGTGACTCATACAGTCGTCTACTCTCTTTACAAGCGGTCATTTTTTTCCCCACCACGGTTAAAATTAATCATTTAAATTTGGGGGGGGGGTCGATTTTTAAACAAAAAAAAAAGTAAATTTTTTTTCTCCCACCCCGAGTAGTTAGTTTCCCTGTGTTTATGTGGAACACACAATGAGGCCAGTTGTGTTCCAGTCAAATACTCGGTTACTGTATGGTTTATCTGGGTTGAACAGGTCATAAGTGATGCCAGACGCAACAAACCCCGCCCCCTCGCGCACATTTGGCCTGATTTGCCCTGTCTCTTTTCATTCACATTCAGATTCACTTTATTGTCATAGCAATGAGTGCAATGAAAGGTAAGGTGCAGACAATTTCTGTGCAAAAGACATAATAAAAAAAGACAAAAAAAATAAAATAAAAAAAAAATAAATAAAACTAGAAAGGTACTTGCCTTGTTTTTATATCAGCATTTTCTGAAAATTTCTGCCAAATCCATCCATAACTTTTTGAGTTTTCTTGCGAACTATCAAACATACAAGCACATAAACATAACTCTGCCTATTCCTTGGTGGAATAATAAAGCATTAAATGTTCTTTTGTGTCGAAAATAAAGTGCATAGCTGGTCTGTAAAAGGTTTCAGCTGAATAATTAAATTGGAAACAAATAAAGTATATCACAGCATCTGTGGACTGAAGCGTCAGTTAAGCTGCAGCGCAGGATTAAAAAGTGACTGTGATGATGCTTCCTAATCCTTCCAAAAAATACTGTTGCCACGACAAACAGTGCAGCCAAATAATCATTTCTGTGCCATGATTTGGTTCACTTTGTGAATCCAATCCCTTAAGAAAAGCTCCCTTATGAGACAGCAAGTTTGGATTAAACGTCCAATGAAGCGCACCGTAAAGTAATAAGTCAGACTGACAGAACGCAGCTCCTCTGGTGCACGTTAAAGATACACGGCAAGAAAATGAAACCATAATTACCTCCACAAGTCTCAGCTACTCGCCTCACCGCAGAGTAGAATGTTTTGAATGAGTTGAACAAGTAAATATTTGGCTTCACAAGCAAAAAGATTAAATACTATGGTCTGACAAATGTAAAAGAGTAAAAAAAAAATAAAGACATGCTGGAGATTTTTAACCCAGTAAGACCAAAACACTTCCCAAATGAGCTATTCTCTATGTCTAATATATCTTAAATGATTTATCAATCAAACTTTATTTATCCATTTATATAGCATTTGTCAGTAACACTTTATAATACCTACACACAATTGACCATTTATTACCCATTTATTAATGTCTTGTAAAGGTTCATACTAGTGTAAATGTAAAATTAGATTATTTTTAACCAACAGGTGCAGTGTTTACAACTGTTTCTTTGTTTACCTGTAAAGCAGATATACAAACACTGCACCTGTTGGTTAAAAATAATCAAATTTTACATGTATCTTTGGAAGACACTAGTATGAACTTTTACAAGATATTAACAAATATTAATGTCTTATCCAGCAGTTGTAGGTAAAAGATAATAAAAGAATAGATGAATGAATGAATAAAGTATACATATACAATAAAATAAAGTGAATATCTAAATAAAGAATAATAGTAATAAAATATAAATAACTAATTTAAATTACACCGTTAATTAACCTGTTGTCCTTTGTATTTTCTTTTTTGTTTTTTTTTTCTTCAGTGCAATTCAGGTATTTTATTTCTATCCTCGTCGTAGGGTGACCAGATGAGAAAGAGACATTTTTAAACCTGTCAATTTTTATCTAATGAAACTCAAAATGTCATCATGGAGAAAGAACAATGAGTGGTGGAACTGCTAATTAGTTCTGCACGATTTGATGAAAATGTGGGATTGAAGTATTTTGCAATTACGATATTATAAGATAGTGTTGACATCAGTTTTACTTACTTGATGAAAATTTGACTTTTTCAACAAAATGTATGTTTGGGTCTTAAAGGGCTAATGGTTTATGGCTCAAAATCAATGTTTATAATGAAAAAAAACCCAATGTGTACATTTTAGTTGACTTCAACTTTTGATTTCTGACCTTCTTTGAATTCTGAAAAATAATATGAAGTTCTTTACTGTGACGTGTAAAAAGTGTGCATAAAAAGCAAACCTGGATTACACTGGTCTACAGGTAAAATGATTCCGGAATAAAACTAATGAAATGTTCCCACATGTGTGTTAGTGATAAAGGAAACTCAAGTCTTAAATGATGTTTGGCTCAAGTTTCCAAGATAAGTTTTTGCTTTAAAAAAAAAAAAAAAAGGTTTGTTTATAATCCCAGGGTTACAGCAGATCCTTGAAAAGTCTTAAAAGGCATTGAATTTGTTGTTCCAAAAATAAAAATATCTTAAATTGAATTTTCAAAAGTCTTCAAAATTCCAACACATAAATAAGATTTATGTTAGTTTTAAATAAAAAAGTATTTGGTTACATTTAGGCTGTTTATATTACGAATATAATTTAGGGTGAGTAGAAAATGAGGGCACATCATTATGTGGGTATAGTATTCCTTTAACTATACTTAGTTTTTTTTACAAGTGTGTGTTTCTAAATTATAAAATAAGACTTTATTGATCTCAAACAGGAGAAATTCCCTGTTACAGGAGCTCACAGAAAAAGTACAAAAAGGTGCAAAAAGGAAGTAAAGCAGTGCAAATAATAGTGCAAATAATCATAGAGGTAAATAATAAAATTAAATTAGAAATTTAAAAAAAACTACTAGAAATAAAAAAAAAATATATAGACATACTGTGTCATTATATACAAAAAAAGAAAGAGCTTTAGAGAAAAATAAATAAATAAATAAACAGATACTATATACAAATGTACAAATACTGGTGCAAGATGGTTCCTATCTCTGTGTGTGTGTGTGTGTGTGTGTGTGTGTGTGTGTGTGTGTGTGTGTGTGTGTGTGTGTGTGTGTGTGTGTGTGTGTGTGTGTGTGTGTGTGTGTGTGTGTGTGTGTGTTATATATTAAAAATATATGTTCGATTTAAAATAAACAGTTGAGTAAAACTTCCCGCAGGTAATTAATCTGGCGTTTTTTGTTTTTTTTTTCCCTTTTCAATTTTGGTTCATTGTCGGCTTAGTCTTAAATTTAATTTGAAACGGCATTAAAAAAGTCTTAAAAAGTCTTGAATTTAACTTGTCATCAGCGGTAGGAGCCCTGAATACAAACTCTTAATTATTTAAAGGGTTAAACATGTTACAATTATTTGTTTTTAACTCTTGTATATTTTTTTTTTCTCTTTCATTAACTTAAGCTGTAAATGAAATATCAAGCTGTATGATAATCTTATTTTTATGATTATTTATTATATTATTTTAGATTTTAGGTCAGTCAATTATTTGTGTTCTTAGGGGTTAAGGTGTGTTTTTTTAAAATATGAACAAGTGTGTGTTGTTGTGTTACTGCAGGTCAGATGTGCGGCCGTCTTTGCTTTGGGTACGTTTGTTGGAAACTCCGCTGAGAGGACGGATCACTCCACCACCATCGACCATAATGTGGCCATGATGCTCGCCCAGCTCATTAACGACGGCAGCCCTGTGGTCCGCAAGGTCACTGCAACACACACACACACACACACACACACACACACACAAAACCAGACTAATTTACTGAAACCCAAAAGAATGCTCCAGGCGTAATCACTTGTGATGGTGACAGTGGCTGAACTGTTGTGTAAACATACACTGGATTAATTGAACTAATTCAAAGCTGCTGTTCTGGACCTGGATACGGGTCAAACCATGGTATCCTAAATCTGTTTAGAGACAATTTAACAGATTAGCGTTAACAGAAATGACCCACATTTTTATTTTTAGATTTATTTTTGCTTTAGTTGGACCAAACAGGATTATAACTGAAAGGCTTCTATTGGGGAGCTTTATTTTTGACTTTATTGTAATTGATTAATATTGATGTTTTATTGATTGGGTTTGAACTTTAATTGTGTGTTTTTCACTTGTTTCTTTTTCTATTTTTGTAAAGCACTGTGACTTGCCCTTGTGTATGAATTGTGCTAAACAAATACACCTTGCTCGTTTATCCAAAACAAGGACAGAACATATTAACCTGAATATCATATGACTCTGATTATAGGACGACGCCCCGCTCTTCCAGACTAACCTTCAGAGAAAGACTCTGCTAAACAAAATTGACTCCGTTTAAAGAAATTACTTTTATTGAGAGTGGGGAAAAAAATCATTAAAATAATAATTACACTCTCCTTTCTTTTTTGACTTCCATAACTTTGCTCATATTCTCATGTGTTAACAAACGTCTGTATGAGGCTTTTCCTCATAGACGTCCTCTCATGCTGTGGTCTCGTCTCCTCCCACACAACACCATCCTCACCACAGTAAAATGCATTTGATATGCAGCACTTTTTAAATAGTGGACGCTTTGAGATCCACAATAAGCTGTTCTTTTACTCTTAGCGTTTTCATACGGTCTTTTTGAAAGTACCAAAACTCCATATTTGTCGTCTCCTAACTTGATGTTAGACTTGGCGTCATAGCTCCTCCTTAGTTGTCTATTAAAGTTAGCATCATTGCTCAGTTGTCTATTAATGTTAGCATCATAGCTATGCCTCAGTTGTCTATTAAAGTTGGCATCCTACCTCAGTTGTCGATTAAAGTTAGTAGTATTGCACAGTCTCAGTTGTCTATTAAAGTTAAAATCATAGCTTAGTTGGCTATTAAAGTTAGCATCATAGCTAAGTTGTCTATTATTGTAAGCGTCATAGCACCACCTCAGTTGTCTACTAAAGTTAACATCATAGCACCGCCTCAGTTGTCTATTAAAGTTAGCATTCATAGCTCAGTTGTCTATCAAAGTTAGCATCATAGCTCAGTTATCTATTAAAGTCAGCATCATAGCTCAGTTGTCTATTAAAGTTAGCCTTTGTTTGGACCACTTTATAAACTATACTTATTCGATCAAAGAAAAGTTCAGTTACCTCTTATCAAGATATGTAGAAGGACATTTACACTTATTTCATAATATTATCTGTCAATACTTTTAATGATTGATTGTTAAAAGTTAGCATTAAAGTTAAATATAGCATTATTGCTCAGTTGTCTATTAAAGTTAGCATCATACCTCAGTTGTCTATTAAAGTTAGCATCATAGCTCAGTTGTCTATTAAAGTTAGCATCATATCTCAGTTGTCTATTAAAGTTAGCATTCATAGCTCAGTTGTCTATTAAAGTTAGCGTCATAGCTCAGTTATCTATTAAAGTTAGCGTCACAGCTCAGTTGTCTATTAAAGTTAGCATCATAGCTCAGTTATCTATTAAAGTTAGCCTTTGTTTGGACCACTTTATGAACTATACTTATCCGATCAAAGAAAAGTTCAGTTACCTCTTATCAAGATATGTAGAAGGACATTTACACTTATTTCATAATATTATCTGTCAATACTTTTAATTATTGATTGTACTTATGGTAATGTTAATTGTGTATCATTGTGCATAACAATTATGCAAATATGCACAATAAACATTAAAGTAAAAGAACACATCCTATAGGTTCTATTGTAACAGTAGTTTCCAGTGGAGCTTTTAGCCTAGAATAGAATCTCTACAGGATATCTGGGCTGGTCCAGAATATAATTTTAACATGGCCCAAATTGGAATTCCATTCTGGGCCAGGTTCCAGATCAGACCACAATCTGGGGCTTGACAGAGGAGAAAATAAAAAGAGAAAAAAAAGAGATACAGAAAGAGAAAAGGACAAAACAACAAAGAAAAAGTGGGGAAGTGAAACAAAGATGAAAAAAAGAGAAGGTGAATTAACTGTTATTTATATTTTTAAATTGTAATTAAAGATTTTCTGATGTTTTTATTTGACAGGGAAATAAAAATTAGCATTGGCTCCAACTATCAGTGTGACCTATGTGGGTCATCAGCTAAGGCTGGTGGAAAAGAAAAACTGGCATCAGCCCCAAAAAATTAATATCAGTTGATCACTAATTGGAGGAAATTATCTAATGTTTTGTGATCTCAGGGGCACAAAAGAGCTCAAGGCATTGTTGAAAATAATATAATCTCTCAGTTTGGCTTTAATCACATAAACTCAAGATGCTGCTAAAGAGATATTTAGGATATTTAAGATTTATTACTGAACAATTATGGATTTATTATGGACATGACATGTGAACTGAAAATGGCAACAAATGACCCAGTTCCTTTTTTTATTCTCTTCCAGTATTTAAATAGGTGTTACATATTTTAAGGACATCCCATATTGGAAAAGTGAGAGAAAAATAAAATGATCATAGTACATTTACAGCACAAGAAAATAAAAAAAAAAAGCTTTTCTTAGGTGACGACACATCTTCATCAAATCTGTGAACTAGTAAATCTAATATCAAAATGCAGATTTAATCCATTTGATAAAGAGATCCAAGTTGAACATTAAAACAAATCAGTTTTATTTATTTTTTTGTTTTATTTGTTTAGTTTCTTTTAAATATTAGTTGCATTTCCCTTAAGTTGTTAAATCAGATGGCTGCTGTTTTGCTGCTTTTTTTAAAAGCACAAACGTCTGCTGCAGTGGCTTCAATGTATTTTTACAATACAAAATCAATTAAAGTCAATTTATTTTATTGTATTTACAATTTATATGATAAAATTAGTCAACTTATTTGACTCTGAAATATAGACATGGATGGATGGATGGATGGATGGATGGATGGATGGATGGATGGATATGGATGGATGGATGGATGGATGGATATGGAAGGATGGATGGATGGATGGATGGATGGATGGATGGATGGATGGATGGATGGATGGATGGATGGATGGATGGATGGATGGATGGATGGATGGATGGATTTTTTTTGTTCTATTCTCAGTTGACTTTATGTTTTGAGGGTGAGGTTGACATTTCCATGGAACTGCTCGTCCGTTTCTTGTGTCACATGGTACTAAGTGAGAGCCAGTAAATGACTCATTGTCAGATTAACAGTGTGGTTACGTTAGTCATTAGAACTTTGGTGTTTGCTGAACAGGAGCTGGTGGTGGCGTTGAGTCACCTGGTGGTCCAGTACGAGAGCAACTTCTGCACCGTGGCGCTGCAGTTTATCGAAGAAGAGAAGAACTACACGGTGCCGTCACCAGCCAACACGGCAGGTAAGACGCAAAGGCCCCCTCACACTTTGGTTCCGTCGGGAGGTAAGTGCGTGAAGATTAGTCACATCATGTGACTTGCGTGATTCACAGACGGAGGAACTAGTGGTGGGTTTGAATGAGCAAATTCAGGTTTTTATGGTTTTAGAATAATCTACGTTTAAATGAACCACTGCTCTACCATGTTTTAGAAAGATTTTTTTTTGGCACCGTGTCTATCATTATCTTTTTTTCCATTGGATATTTGCACAAAACTTTAACGATATTTACTAAATAGCAAAAAATGTCGGTATGTGATGATTTGTTTATTTATTGTCGAGAGATGACACGAGAAGCGGATGAAGCGACGAGTACGACACGAGAAGTCTTTCCATAAACATGGAAAGTGAATATCATGTTTTACAGATATATTCACTACACTGCTCTACAATGTTTTAGAGAATATCTGCTTCAGACATTAAATGTGCTGAATCCTGCATAATGTTAATGACATAACAGATGACTTTAGTGCTGGTTAACTCATGTTTATTAGCTCATCTGTTGTCATCGTCAGTAAAATCACTTCTCCCTCCTTTCTTAACGGATTTCAATTCTGGTTGATTCATTAGATAGATCTAAACGAAACTTATCACTTTGTCAAAATTTGCTTTTGTAAACAATTTGTTTACAACGTTGTTTGTTTTTCCAGTTCACTAAAGTCACTACTCTTCCCTCAGGTTCAACAGATTTAATTTCCAATTGATTCACTGAATTCAGTTTCAATCCAGATCAAAGAAAGTAATTTCCCCAATATTATATTAGTTTCCACCAACATCCTCCTGTGTAGCATTAACAGCTTCGGGGGCTTCCTATACCATTCACACTGTTTTTGGCCTTTGTTAATAAAAACACACAGTAGGATCATTTTATGATCTATTGAATGACTCCCTGTTGTTGATAGTAAGACATCACAGCTGTGAGGTCTGGGTGAAGACAGGGACATTGTTTAATATATATGAGGGTGTGTTATTCCACATATATGATGATTTATGTACATGTATACAATGGATTTGTAAATATTCCACTAGAAAGAACCTGTAAAGTGAATGGATCATAATGTGCAGACAGTTTTTGGAAGTAAATCTGAGACCAATATTCCTTTGGACTAAAACATATTCTCTTGTTCATTCTAAGAATTTCACATTTTGACCCCAGATTTATCTTGGAAACTTGATCCAACCACCATTTAAGACTTGAGTTGGGTTTTGTTTTTTTTTTTATCAGTAACACACATGTGGGATCATTTCATTAGTTTTATTCCAGAATCATTTTACTTGTCGACCAGTTTAGTCAAACAACCGATTGATCATCGCAGGTCTCGGCCCACGTACGATGAAATGAAGATGCATCATTTCTAACAGATCTTACATGAGATACAAGTTATGTTATATGGATAGTAGAATTCTTAAAGGCTCTCCTGTTTAATAATTTAGTCATTAACATGTGATCAGTAATTGAATATCTACTGATAGATGAATCCCTTGAAATAAACAACCGACTAGGGATGTCCTGAATCGATCACATGATCAGAAATAGGGGCCAATCATATAATTTCAGACTCGATCAGGGTTAGTTATTACGTCCCGATAAGCAATTGGCAATAATATATATATATATATATATATATCAAGTTTTTAATGGATGGGGCTGTGAGGTGATCTGGTGGAGCTCATTAGTGAACTTTTAAAAGAAAATCTAAAAATTACCTTTATTTACTCATCCAAGCTATTAAGAACATATTATTTACAAATGCAGCCTGATCAAAGAGCAGTGGCTCTTTAAGGGGTAGAGGGTGGCTTGGTGGTTGGGGTGGGTCACAAACAGTCGACCAATAAGTGCATTACAACAATAACTTTGCTAGAGTGTCTGATTACTCACTTTCCTCTCTAAGTTGCTTTGGATAAAAGCGTCTGCCAAATGCATAAATAAATAACAGTGATATTTCAGACAGAGATACTTATACAGATACAGGTGCAACTAAACTTTAATGCAGGTTTTGCTTAAAAAAGACAAAGATGTGAGGACAGTGAGTTTGATGGTATTTTGTACAATGTTCCAGTTATTAGATGGAAAGAGCTACGACCTTTGGACGACAATAAATGAAATCAGGTTCATAATCATAGAATTTCATGAACAGCAAATAAATGTTAGTAAATGATATATACTGTATATATTATAATGAATAAATAACAGGATCAGTAGGTGGAGGGTGAAGCAGGAAGTGATACAATGAGAGAGAAGACGGAGAAATGAATGAAACAGTAATAGTGTCTGAAAGGAGGAGCTTCAGAAACTCTGCTGTAGAAAAGCAGAGCATTAAACAGATTGTGGTTTCAGTGCCACAGCCACGGTTCGTCTGATGAAACCAAGGCCATGACGCTCACTGTTCCAATCAGAGCTGATACATAAATGAGGTGAATAAAACAAAGCAACATCCCAGACCTCTTTAGTCGCTCCTCTTTTTTTTTTTTTTTTTATGTATCATAGAAGTATCAGATCAGGACTCTGTATCACTCAAAATCATGGAGAAAATCTTTACCTTTACCTCAGAACAGAATGGAAGTTTTAGAAGAAAAAGTTGAGACATGCTTTTATTTTGTCAGGGATTTTTTTTTTTTTGTGAAAGTTTGTAGAACAGATGATTTTTTTTTTCCAAGACATCAAACAAAGTTTTCTAAAAGAGACACTGAGCTGCACGCAAATATGTGGAGTAAACATTTTTTTTTTATTTTTATTTTTTTTTTAAACGCGTGTTGAGTTTTGTGTTGAATTGTCCAGCATCATATTCTTTCTACATCACTCCATTAACATACATACAGCATCAGTGTCACTGCAGGACTCTCCCCAGAAATACAGAACAAGGAGGCTCTGCCACCTGGCGCTGCGACCCCCACTCCCCCACCGTGTATCGCGATCTCTCCCTGTGCTCCGATGCCACGTGTCGTCCATCCTTCTGGTCAATCCTCTGCGTGCCCCCCTCCACACACACACACACACACACACACACTCTCCTGTGCTGCATGTTGCTGATCCCCTCCACCACCCCTTCTGTCCTGATTAGATTTGGTTTGATATTGTTTATTGACAGCACAAGGTTAATAAATAAAATACTACAAAATGGTGTTTATGTACCTTGTACACATATCAAAAGGATAACACAAAAAAGCTCCAATGAGCTTATTTCCATTGTGGTCCTTAAATTACAAGAAAAACATTCTATAAAAGTGTAATAAAGACTAAAGTCAATGTAGTGTAACATGAGTGTATACAAATAAGACATAACAAACACACAGACCCATACAATAATAAACTAGAAAAGCACTCTGAGAGCGCAGACCTCTGCCAAGGTAGACTCCCCCCCCCCCCCCCCCCCCCTCCAGATCACCACCAAAATCTAATCAGTTCCAGATCGCCCCTTTACCAACCTACCCTGAAAAGTTCATCAAGATCCACCCATAAGGTTTTGAGTTAGAAAAAACAAACAAACAAACAAACCAATGAACGCCAGCAAAAACATTTAACTTTTCCTTTAGGTCTTTGTGCTACAAATTCACCTTTTTAGTGCTAATTTAAAACTGCTATTGGTTGTTATATTTTTAATATGGCCAGGTCGTGCGCGTCGTGACCCCCCCCCCCCCCCCCCTCTGGTTCCTTGCATTGGCTTCGTGTACGCCTTGTGCTTGGTCTTGATTCTTGATTCACATCAGGTGGAGTTGTTTGCAGAAAATTTTGCGTGGAAATTGTCCTTTTGAATGCTTGAAACATCGTGAGCTGACGGCTCTCACGAGAGTTCGCTAGCACAACGCCAGGGGAAAAGAGAAAGGAGGCGCTCAGATTGAAGTCAGGAGGCGTCACGCCTCTGTGCTACTGTCTGGGGAGAGCCCTGCACTGATGGGCATGAACCACCCTCCATCCTCTCACATCCGTCCTGCCTGGTTTTTGTGCAGAGCCTGGTAACCTTACTCCGGTGAGGGACAGCCCGGCCATCCCACGCCTGCGATCAGTCAACTCCTACACCAACATCCGAACTGCTACAACCGCCCGCAACCTGAACAAGAGTCTGCAGAACCTCAACCTTAATGAGGAGGGTAAGGAAAGAGAGAGAGAGAGAGAGAGAGAGAGAGAGAGAGAACACCTTATTTTAAACATTGTTCTACAGCAGGGGTGTCAAACACATTTTAGTTCAGGGGCCACATTCAGCTAAATTGGATCAGAAGTGGGCCAGATCAGTAAAATAAAAACATAAAAATATATAAATAATAATTAACCTCAAATTATTGCCCATGTTTTAGAGAGAAATGAAAATATTTACATCTACAACATCCTTTCAAACAATGTGAATAGCATGAACAAACTGAAATAAATGTATAATATTAACATTATTAGGGTTTAGTGTATCATTTACATGTGTATATTATAGCTTACAAATACACAAAACATTTAGTAATAGGTAGAATATTATTACAATTGTACTTCTGTTAAGACGTTTCAGGTTGTTCATATTTATTCCAGTTCTACAGATTTTTTTTTTAATGAAATTATACTTTGTTTTTGTGTAACAACATGAAAATATTTACAAAGAGAAAATGTTTGACTGGAATATTTATATGTTATTATGAGAGTGAATTGGTCAGAATGTGGAACCTCAACTAAAATAATTAATATATTAGTGTAATTTTTACAATTGACAAATTCATTCAAACGTCCAGAGTGTTTGACACCCGTGTTCAACAGTACTCATCCACTACTGACCACATGAGCTCTCCTCAAACACCAGACTGACCTGAGGTCTGCACTAACGTACACAGGGTTCCCACAGGTCAGGGGATTTTTGGAATATCAGAGAATTAAAAAAATATTCCAGGTTAAGTCAAAGAATTTCATCATTTTGAACTGGGTGCTGTTCATGGTACTGAACTGGGTGCTGTATTTGTTTCTGGACCACATGGTATCCATGTAACTGGACTGGGTGTTGTCCTAGTACTGGACTGGTACTAGTACCAGTACTAGTACTTGTCCATGATAGAGCTGCACAATATATTGTTTGAGCATTGACAGAACATTGTACATGTACAATAGTCACATCGAATGTCCTGCAATTAGTTTTATTTAATTTTTTTTATAATTTTGTATTTATTTGTATAGATTTTATTTTTTATTACATTTTTTATTTTTTTATTATTTCAACTACAAGGATGATACTAAACTATATGTTCTGTGTCGACCACTAAACTGTTTGACCATTTGCATCAGAACCACACAGCTGTTATTTACTCTTGAGTATTTTTTCATATGGTGTATATATATATGTATATATATGTATATATATATATATATATATATATATATATACATACATGTATGTATGTATGTATATATGTATGTATATATCGCAGAGTTTTAAAGAAAATAGCATCAACAGCTGAAATAGGTGCTGACCTGACCATGGTACTAGACTGGTTACTGTCCATGGGACTATTAGGTTGTTTTAGAGATCTGATATATTAGATTTAAGAGAAACTTGTCCTAGAAATATTCACATAACGTGAATATATGATGACAATGATGCTCTTTGTGTTTTCATTACCCTGCTCGTCTTTCTGATTCTGTTTCATAATAGTCATCCAGTTTTATTTACTATGGTTGAGTAGAATATTGCCTCAACCAAAGACCTTGGAATGGACAAAAAAATTTCAGAATTCCAACATTGGAAAAATGTTTTTTGTTTTGTTTTTTAGTTAGTATAAGTGAAGATGTGGTATGGACAGAAACAAAGAAAGAAGAGAAAAGGGAGGGGAAGAGAAAAAAAAGGAGAGAAAAATGAAGAAAAAAGAAAAGGGGGAAACAAAAAGTAGAGACAAGATGAAAAGAAAAAAGAGGGGGAGAAACAAAAAAGGACAAAAGGAAAGGAAAAAATGGGAAAGAACATAAAAAGGGGAAAAGGGGGGGGGACAAAATGGGGGGGGATAAAGAAAGGAGGGAAAAGAGAAGGGATAGAAAAGAAAAAAACAGGGAAACAAAAAGGAAAAAAGGAGAGAAAAGTAACAAAAAAGGAGGGGGTTGGGGACAGGGGAAAAAAGAGAATTTTCACCCATTTTATTTTGTAATTGTACTTTAAAGAAGACTTTCTGACATTTGTTTTAATTTGACAAACAAAAAACATCAGTATCGTGTTAGAAATATCAGTGGCCTGTGTGGGTCATCAGTATCAGTCGTATAAAATTGGCTGATCACTAAGCTGTAGTTCTGTGTCTCGGCCGTTACTCAGTGTTGTTGACTTTCACAGCTGAGGTTAAAGTTCCTCCGTCCTCTGTGAGTGACTGGAGCTCAAACCTGCTGCTATTTCATATTACCTTTGCTTTTTTCCAATACACAGCGGTGTTTATCATCAATGAGCGCCCAAGCACAGCGTATTTCCATTCTCCTCCAATCTCCATTTGCACATTTCAGTCTCCAAATCAGTTCCCAAGATTCATTGCGTGTGAGTTTATATGAATCAGAGTAATTCACAATGATGAGGGGGAACTACAATACGAGATGACTCTGCCTGACAGCCCAAACAAAACATTATGTGCAAGCTCCTACATAGCTTCTAATGTAGTGATGTTACACCACACAGCTTAGTGGATGTTTATTTGTGCATTTGTGTCGTGTTTGTCTTTTTATACCATTAACCCTTTACTGTTCTGGGCTGATTCTGCTTAAAACACCTGGAAAATCCATCTGAAATGATGAAAAATTCCAGCTGTTCTTCAATCGTTTGAGGTACAGATAAAAGAATGGGCTCTTCCTAAAGGTAACACCCCGTAGTTTGGACTAAAATACTCACTTTTACTGATTATTTAACAGGGAAATTCTACAGATTAACTAACATCAATTAATTGACATTTTTATCCCCTCCTCACCTTAACTCATTCACTGCCAGATGAATGAGAAGAGAATATTGTCAATATTATATATATATATATATATATATTATACTATATACTACATTATATTAGATTATATTATAATATTTTATTATGATATTATACTATAATAGATTACTCTAAGATTACAGAAGTACGGCACCCAGCAAAAGACTCTTCATTTAATTTAAATTGATGCCAAAACACATCAATGACAGTTGATGGGTTAATGTTTTGTGTTTAAACCAGGGTGTATTTGTCTGCATTTGGTAGGTATGGACTGAAACACAACATTTACCAACAGACCAATGTCTGTGACATTTACAGTTGAAAGTTGAGAACTTTATTTTTAAAAATGTCAGTTTTAGAGCATTGTTCTATAGTTATGTTTGTGTTTTACAGAGGGGGGCATTTGGATTTTTTTTTAGGAAAAACTGTTGAATGGTTCAAATCTGCATATTTTAGCAACAAAAAAAAATCATGAAAAAATATTTCACATCCAAAATGACCATTGTCAGTTCTAAAATAACATCAACACTAGTATTCTGGTCCAAAAATCCCACTCCTATATGTGTTTAGGACCTTAATATTTTACTGGATTATGTTCAGTGGAGTGTTACGATTCAACTGACGCCACATTTATCCAGATCAATGGTGACCAGATGACCATGATCAGATGACAGCCTTCAAAATCAAATAACTCAAATCTGTCCTATTAGTCTTTAGAACAGTCGTTTGTGTTTAGAGTGTTACTGTTGGTTTGTTCAACCAGTGCAGGTGCATTAATGTGGGAGTTATATGTGTGTGTGTATATATATATATATATATATATATATATATATATATATATATATATATATATTATGAAATAATTATAAATATAGAAATATTATAAAATAATATCATCTAAGGCTGCGTAGAGGTTAATACAGAAATACTCTTTATTATTTGTATAGCAGCGGCTGAAGTGCTTTCTAAACAAAATAAGAGCCTCTTCTTCATCCTGTCGAATACATATTACATTTATACCACAGGTGATTTTCTGTCTGATGGGATCTGAAGGCAGCTCTGACTGTGTGCTTTCCTTCATCAGGTGGACCAGCAGCCTTCTCTCCAGGAAACCTGAGCACCAGCAGCAGCGCCAGCAGCACTTTAGGGAGTCCTGACAACGACGAGTACATCCTGTCCTTTGAAACAATCGACAAGATGAGACGAGTGTCGTCATATTCTTCCCTCAACTCCCTCATAGGTAACAGCTCGTCAGTAGAAGTGCATTTGAACCAGGACTTACTTACTTTCTTTCTTTCTTTCTTTCTTTCTTTCTTTCTTTCTTTCTTTCTTTCTTTCTTTCTTTCTTTCTTTCTTTCTTTCTTTCTTTCTTTCTTTCTTTCTTTCTTTCTTTCTTTCTTTCTTTCTTTCTTTCTTTCTTTCTTTCTGTCTTTCTGTCTGTCTGTCTGTCTGTCTGTCTGTCTGTCTGTCTGTCTGTCTGTCTTCCCACCCATTTCTATTTGCACAACACAGTGTAAAATGAGTTGATTCATTCATTCATCTTCTGAATCTTTCATCCTCACTAGAGCCACTTGTATAAAATGAGTTGAAATAGAAAATCGAATGGAAAAGTAAATTGAACTCTGGAAAACAGTGAATTTGACTTGGCATCAAAGTACTTTCAGGTGCTATAATGAAATTTCCTTTTCAGTCTGTTTTGTTTGATTTTTTCCTAAATTAAAGCCACAAGTGAAGTGTGCCAGACTGAGCCAGGCTATTTTATATCCTATTCTCTGAGGAAACATCACACTTTGCTTTGTTCTTAATAGTGTTTCAATAATTTTTAAAACATACATATATACCATATATATATATATATATATATATATATATATATATATATATATATATATATATATATATATATATATACATACATACATACATACATACATACAGAGAGAGAGACATTTGTTCCAGTGACTGATTCACCCAGATACCATCAAATGGAAATCTGTGATTGGTCCATTTTCTACTTTGTTTTTTTAATCCACTGTTTCCTAGGACAAGTTCATAAGAATAATATAGAAGTCATTGCTATTATTTCAGTGAGTAAAATAAAACCAAATAAAATAATTAATTAGGAGTACAAAAATTCTTTAGCTATTTTTTTTAGGTCTATTATTTATTTATTAGTTGTTTGTACAGACACACACACACACACACACACACACAAACACACACACAGAGCAAGAGAGAGAGAGAGAGACAGTTGAGGGCAAAATTATTGCCTCTTGCTACAAAAATATAATTGTTGTAGAATAGAATAGATGCTGTGTATTGTATATTGTGTAATGTGTAATACAACAAAATGGTGGTGCAGCTCCAGTCCAAAAGTGCAACAACCTGAAATAATAAATACAGTATAAAAATTGTGACACTATAATCATGAAAATTAGTCAATAAAACAGTTTTTTTCAAATGTATTAATAGTGCAAGTGGTGTTTAAATGAAAAAGAAGAAGAAGAAGGAGCTGGCAGCTGCTCCGACTCTGCATCAATATCTTACATGAGTGCCAGGAAAAAAGAAAACTAATAAAAACTAACAAGCCTACTCTAAAAACAGATTAAAACTAAGTGAAATACAGGGTAAAGAAAGTCAAGACTAACTAAAGCTAAAGTATAATAAAAAATCCAAACCTATTCTAACCTCGTGTATCATTTCATCCAGCTGCAGCAGTAACAGTTCAACACATACATGAGGAAACCTCGCTTTAACTGTCAGTGTGACACCCTGCACATCCTGTCTGAAGGTTATGAAGCACAACTAATGTAGAATGTGTTCGTTTATATCCTTGCATGTGAGATAATCCAGAGTTAGCACAAATTCAGCTTCGTCAGCCAGTAGTTCTAGAGGGATGTTTTCATTTTTAGGACACAGGTACTCTGGGACAGCAAAGCAACAACAACAACAACAACAACCACCACCACAGCACTGTTTGTTCTCATTATGCTTTTATCTGACAAATGCTACATTCAACGCTTGGTTAAACCTCTTTCAAGCTGCTTGTAGTCCCTTAATGCTGGTAAAAGGTCCCTTTGTAAACAGGTTAAAAGACATATTGGCCCTTTGCCCATTAAGCTGCACTCCAGCCTCAGCTGAAGGGGGGGGGGGGTTCTAACTCCTGCTCTGCACTGTGCTGCTGCTGTTGCATATGTAAACAGGTCAGAGTAGATGAATGAGTGTTGGGAGGAGTGTTCAGGAGCATGAAGACAAATGTAGATCAGTGGTTCCAGCGCATGTTTTGGTGACATTTTCATTTTCATTGTCACTTGATTGATTTCTTGAAGTCAGCTGGAGCTGCACCAATCATGTTGTTGTTTACTCATTTTCCTCCGATCTCTTGGTTTGGTTTGACATCATCTCCATAAAACCTCTGGAGCATTCATTTCATCTCATCTAAAGAATTTATCAACTTCTATCTCTCTGTGCTGTAGACCAGAACATGTGTTGTCATTGTTCTACTGCATTTATGTTTGAACACTGCACACCAAAAGAAAACATGCAGATGTTACAGCTGTACGATACTGGCAAAAGTTGTGATGTGACAACATTGCAATAATGAAAACTCTTATAAAATACAGGAAAAATAACACCAAAAAAAGTAATAAAATGTCTGCAACACATGCGAAAATATTAATATATATACAATGAACGTGTTTATTCAGCACCTTCAACAGTTTCAACAAAACAACTGTAAACAACTGTAAACAACTGTAAACAACTGTTCCATTTAATTTTGTTAAACATTTTTAATCATGAGCAAAACACTTTGTCTGTCGACTGCTTTGTTTCTGTTTTCTACTCAAAATTCCCTAAAAAAAAAAAAACTAAAATACACAAATAAAAACAAAACATGCTGAGAAAAAACATCTACAAAAAAACTCCAAACTACAAAACATGTTGAAATTCACCCCAAAGAAAAGTAATGGAAAAATCCCAAAACATATACAAAACCTTTTCTAAAATCCAGAAAAAAAATTCAGAAAATATCCAAAACCTATGAAGAAGAAAAAAAAAAAAAAAAAAAAATATATATATATATATATATATATATATATATATATATATATATGTGTGTGTGTGTGTGTGTGTGTGTGTGTATATATATGAACATGTTTATTCAACACCTTCAACCAAACAACTTTAAAATATTTAATCAGATTAATCCGCGTTAATGCATTGATTTCAACAGCCTTAAAAAGATATGATTGTACATCTTTGCGACATCATAACACGACACCGCTATATAAATAGATATTTTTTCCCATATATTGAGCAGCATTATTTAAAAAAAAAAAACTGCAGATGAAAAACAAAACCAAACTGATGCAGAGATGTAAATGTTTCTGGGTGTTCTTGTGCACAAGTTAAAGCCAAAATTGAAAATCTTCGTGCAGCAGCGAGTGGACAAAGGCCTGCAGGAGAACAGCAGGAGGACAGAGCTGTGTGGGAGTCAGTGCAAAGTTCCAGCAATGATTTATTGATTTACATATAAACCACTGTGTGTCTTTGGCCTCTTACTACAATCTGTACAAATCTACTACACTGTAACAAGAGGAAGTCACTGCAGCTTTTGTGCACGGCTCACTATGAACAAAACTACCTCGTACTTTTCTACTCAAGGCCACAGACTCTTCAGCTTTTTCCCACATTGTTCACACTAATTACACACTGACACTCGTCCTGAATGAAATCAGTCCTGTATAAATGTGACTCTTTAACCCTTTGAACTCCTGAGGCTTTATCATTTCCCCAGTAAAAAAAAAAAAAAAGAAAATAAGCAACAAAATGATCAATAAAACAAGGATATTTATATAAACGTAAGAAGTATAAAGTACAGATATTTATGTATATGTAAGGAGTATAAAGTACAGATATTTATGTATATGTAAGGAGTATAAAGGACAGATATTTATATATATGTAAGGAGTATAAAGGACAGATATTTATATATATGTAAGGAGTATAAAGTACAGATATTTATGAACAAAATGAGGAGGAAAAGTCAAATTTCCATAACAGTAAATATTCCAGTAAAGTACAGATACTTAAAAAATCTAGATAAATACAGTAACAAAGTACTTGTACTTAGTTACTTCTCACCTCTGCTGATCACATGACACTTAGACTAATTTCCCTCCATACTTCCTCTGCTTGCATCTCCTAGTGTAATTCATTCCAAATACGCCCCGAGGAGGAACTTCTCTGCTTTCCAACTTTCTTATGCATTTTTTATGCCTCAGTCATTTGAGGCTCCAAAAAATCGCTATGCTGTGTTTAAAGTATTTTATGTCATCTGCCAGAATGGAGGAGGCCATAAAGCAGTGACGCAGTGGCTCATTTAGCCAATAGTTAACATCTTTACTGCTCTGCATTCATTTCACTCTGCACAAGGATCCCAAACCACACAAGTGTCACGTCAGGACAAGGCGCTGGTGCAACGCTCAGCCGCTGAATAATGGCCGCCGCTGCACTCCTTCATGTGGACAGTGTACTGTAGAGGCGGCGGACTGGTAATTTGTGTGCACCCGTAATGTAGTGTGGCGGTTAAATGGGAGAGGAACCATATTTCACATTTATCAACTGGCTGTTTACTGCTGCAGCTTCCACACCAGCCAGCCTTCACTAATCATATCCTGCCCCTCAGGCTACAGCGTAATCACCTCTTCAACTCCTTCACTCACATTCTCTCCAGCTACACTTCATCTCTCTTATCCTTGCATCTTTTCCCCCTTTTTCCTTATTTTTCCTGTTTTCTTTTTTTTTTTTTAAACACTAACTCTCCCCCACCACCCCCAAAAGGAGAGGCAAAGGATATTGTTTTTGTCCATTTAATAAAAAAAATATAATAATAATGATAATAACAATAATAATAATAATAATAGCAATAATAACAATAACAATAATAGCCATAATAATAGCAATAATAATGATAATGATAATAATAATAATAATAATAAAAATAATAATAATAATAGCAATAGCCATAATAATAGAAATAATAATAATAATAATAATAATAATAATAATAATAATAATAATAATAATAATAATAATAGCAATAATAATAATAATAATAATAATAATAATAATAATAATAATAATAGCAATAATAATAATAATAATAATAATAATAATAGCAATAATAATAATAATAATAATAATAATAATAGCAATAATAATAATAATAATAATAATAATAATAATAATAATAATAATAATAATAATAATAGCAATAATAATAATAATAGCAATAATAATAATAATAGCAATAATAATAATAATAATAATAATAATAATAATAATAATAATAATAATAATAATAATAATAATAATAATAATACAACAACAACAATAATAATAATAATGCTAATAATAATACCAATAATAATAATAATAATAATAATAACAATAATAATAATAATAATAATGATGATGATAATAATAGCAATAATAATAATAATAATAATAATAATGGATTAGATTTCTATAGTGCTTTTCAAGGCACCCAAAATGCTTTACATTATCGATCCATTATTCATTCACTCCCACATGCTCCCTCTGGTGGTGGTCAAATCCATGTGTCCACAGTTGCCCTGGGGCAGAAGCATGTCTGACACTTCCACAACCACAGAACATTCATACGCATTCATACACTAGTGTGAGTGGTACTGGAGGCAAGGAGGGTGATGTGTCTTGTCCAAGGACAGAACAGAGCGGGATTCAAACCGCCAACCCTTCAGTTAATGGATGACCCCTACTACCAACTGAGACATGTCCATCCCGTTTGTTTGTTTGTCAGCAATTTTACGCAAACTATGGGACAATTTTCCATTCAATTTTGCGGAAAGGCGTGAGGTTTCCCCACTTTTATTTTGTTTATAACGTGGACATTTTAGATGGTGTCCAGAATTGTAAAGCTTATGTAAAAATGAACAACTGTTGAATTCTGACCTTATTTAAATTATGAAAATTAATATTAAGTTTTTTAACACAAAGTGCAAAGTGTGTGTAAAAAGCACTTCAGGAAACCAGAGGGTTCACACTGATATTATTTCCACAAAGGCTCTTAATTAAACTAAAGTGTGTGAAAGAAGCTCACCTGTGGAATAATGTAAATAAATAAATAAAAATACAAAATCATACAGTTTGGTTTCATTTAAAGCTCATGTTGATGAAATAAGAAAACAAATATTGAATAATTGCACATGTTTTAACCCTTTGTAATGTAAACATAATAGTTTTGGGGGATGCATAAATGATGTTTGTTGATCATGATCTCACTACATTTTTTGATGTAGAACAAACACAACAAATGACCTGTTGCATGATTTCTTTCCTAATGTTTTATTGATGAACAACAGTGTTTATATAATGGAAGTAATAGTGCAGATGTTAGTCTGGTCATTTTATTTTGTTTATAATGTGCATCTTTTAGTTGATGTTCAGAATTTTAAAGTTCAGTTCAGTTTATTTCAAAATGGTCAACAAAAAATCTTTCTTGCACTCGAAAAGGAGTAGGAAGAAGTAAAACGTATAAACTCCCTCCCCCTTTTTACAAACTAATAATCCAGAAGCTTCTGCATTCTATGATTTAACACATTTTTTTTATATCTATTTATCCTTTACACAAACACATCTAGAATAATTTATATACACATTGTTTTATAAGTCACCTCACACAATCAAATTTGTATAATCAATGATAAGTATATTTATATTCACTTTATATTTACTACAAATACACTGTTTAAAATGATAATATCTCCTAATAATGATAGTTTACATTAATTTATGACAATAAAATCTTATTTTATGCATCCTTCTACATTCTAACAGAATTTTCTCTTATTCAAATAATGTTCTGTATTTTGTTTTTATACTAGTTCATACAAAAATCATCATGATCAATCATCATCATCATGCAAAAATTAACCTTTGCATTCTGAGCTTATTTAATTCAGAAAAATAACATGATTTATTTATTTATTTATTTATTTATTTATTTATTTATTTATTTATTTTTACACAAAGTGCAAAGTGTGCGTAAGAAGCACCAGAGACATAAATGATGCAACAACATATAAACAACTCGACCAAAATGTTGGAAAAGGCATGAATAATTAAAATTGCAGAAGATACCGAAACAATGTAAAAGAGACGAGATAACCAGACAAATGTGACGTAAAATATTTAAGAAGATGGAAACAATAACATAAGTGATGAAGACATAGCGTAAAAGATTAATGCAAGGAAACATTTTACAACAAGACAAACACTGCGCCAAAGATGAAAACCAGAGAAATGATGTAAAAGATTCATCAAGACAACAAAACAACATGGAAGAAGCAACACGATGAAAATGACCTAAAAGAAATAAATGGCATGAAAAACTAAACAAACTAAAGAATTAATTACATATTTTCTATTCAATTTTATTTATAATGTCGTCTCACAGGGATTCACAAAAAACAGTCATTCCATGGTTATTTCATTAATATTACTGTGACTCCATTGTTATTGAATACATTGTGTGTTGGTTCTATTTAAAAAAAAAAAAAAAACCTCCAGATTGCTTTGTTTCCAGCTGTTTTTTTCACGGTAGAAAAATGACTTGAGGTCAAACAACAGAGTTTACCGGTATTTCCTCATACATGTCCATGACGCAGTGACGAGGCGTCTCTGATTGGCTGAGAATGCGTGATAGGAACACTCCCCCCTCCCCTCTCGCTCTCTGTATGTTTATCTTTACCAGAGTAGCATCCAGCTAGGTTTTGTGCCGTTGCTTGTTCTGAAAACGTGCAGGGAAAAAAACTTTATTTCCACAAAGAGCACATGAACCAGTTGGATCCACCAGTTTGTGCAGCAGCTACTGTGGCTCAGTCTTCTCTTGTAGATGCTAATGCTAATGCTACTTCAGATTCGCTGCAATGGAGGACGGGCTTAACCAGACATGGCTGACGCTAAAGTCCATCTGATGTCAAATGGACCGGCTTTTTCTGCATCCCTCGTTCCTTTTGTTGTTTTGTGTTAATGCAGTATGCAGCCAGTGGATGTGATGGACCACTTTCAACAGCACCATGCGTCGGTAACTCGGGGTGACCCATCAGATTCCAAAAGCAGCGTGGAAAAGTGGTTTTCAGTGGAATGACACCTTTAAGGCTGAATCTCATTTGACCCATTACCCCTTCCCCTCTGTTTTGTGCGTCCACGTGTAGGGGTAGGGGGAAGGGGAAGGGCTTTAAACCCCTTATGAGAAATTTCCCAGAATACAATGCGAATCCTTTTTCAAAATGGCAGCATCTACGAAAAAAAGCACACAAATGTATTTTTTTTGCAGTAATTAATAGTTTTTAAGTTGTGATAACTGTTGTATTGTATAAAGTTTGACATCGTCACAATGTGTAATGGTCATTTTCTCCATAAAAAGCACATGAAAAAAATTGCGATTTATGTAAATGTGGAGTAATCGGTCGATGCATAGCACTTCTCTGATTCGATGCAGATATTAGTAAAAATACTAAAAAGTCCAGGAGAACGAGACGACGACTACGGGAAAAAAGAAGAGAAAAAATGGCGAAGAAAAGAAAAAAGGGAGAAAAAGAAAAGAAAAAATAATAAAAGAAACGAAAAAAGGGGGAAGAAAATAAAAAGGAAGAAAGAGAAAAGGGGAAATATGGGGGATAAACAACGAGATAAAAGAAAGGGCAAGATGGGGAAGAAAAAAGGAAAAAAGAAGAGAAAAAGAAACAAAAAATTTGAGGAAAAGAGAAAAGGAGGTGTTTATTTGGTCATCTTTATTAGTTTAACTTTCACCCGTTTTATTTCATAATTGTAATTTAAAGAAGATTTTATGGCATTGGTTTTCATTTGGTTAAAAAAAAAAAAAAAAAAATACATAAAAAAAATCAATATCGGCTTTGAATGAAATATCCGTGGCCAGTATCAGTCATCGGCCAAGTCTGATGGTGGGAAAAAAAAAAATCTGTATCAGTCAATAACTAGACATAACAACAGCTCATGATAAACTGTGTTTTTTGTTCCGAAAAGATGTTTTTGGTAAACGTTGATCTTCAGACTTTTTGAAATCTGAATGTACAGCTTTGGAAAATCCAGGGATGTGGGGAAGTGAAATAAGAGCAGTTATTTTCACAGATCCAGATCTTAGGAGGAAGAAGAAAAGCAGTAGAACAGATAGAACAGCTGACAGCGGAACACAGAGACATTAAGAGATTTAGAAGAAGAAAGATACAGGAAGAGGAAAGGAGGTCAGTCACACTGCAGAGGAAACCCACTAACGCTGGGAAAAACTCACAAACGAGGAGCAAAGAGAGAATGTTCCTGCTGCAAAGACGCTCACATCAGACCGTTTGAGACCCGTCACTAACTGATGTTAGAAACACATCAGACGGCAACTGTCGAGGAAGTGACAGAGGAGACATTCAGCCATTTGTAAATGAGAAAACAAGGAAAAGCTCAGACATAAAAACACCTTTGTAGTGTCACCTCTAACTGAAAGACGACCACGATGCACATCCAAAGAAAAGAAGGAACTAGAACAGCACTGGGAGAACGCAGCATCAGCTCCAAGCCATGATTAATTTACGTCTAAAATTAATTCCAGGAACTGGACAAATTATGTGAGTTATAACAATGCAGTGTTTATGCTAGGAAGGTTTAGCCGTGACATGTCCTGACCCTTCAAATGAAAGTTGGTAAAGCTTTAGGAGATACAGAAAAGATAAAGCTGCTCTACAATGTTTTAGAAAGTATCTGCCTCAGACATTAAAGGTGTTAAATCTTATATACTTTAATAAGATGAATCAGAAAACAAATGACTTTAGTGCTGGTTAGTTTATGTTTTTAATATAGATGATGGTTTGTTATTCCACATATATGCTGGTTTATGTTGTGCCTGATAACACTTTTAGGGTTATATACAGTATACACTATATATTTGGGCAATAACTAAAATGTCGAGTAGTCGACACATCGACTTCCGTAGCACAAGTCGACTTAAATTTTTAGGAGTCGAGAAGTCACATGTTATTCTTTCTCTCTCTCTCTCTCTATCTATCTATCTATCTCTCTCTTTCTCTTTCTCTCTCTCTCTCTCTCTCTCTCTCTGCGCGTAAACACAGACCAGACGTAAACGAGACACCTGCAGGTAAAACAGTTGTGGTGGGATAACAAAACACACATCGCATGTGTGGAAATATTTCATTTTACATTACAAAAAAAAAAAGGGGCGGCCATCTGAAGAGGTATCTGTTAACCTGAATGATATGAGCAGCATTAGCTAGCTACATTAAGACAACACGCTCTTTTTCCCCCCAAACATGATGTGGACAGTGTGGGGTTCATCTTGTCGGCCGCCGCCTTAAACTTTTTACACTTAATATAAAGTGAGGACGTGTGACAGACGTGTGGACAGTCCACTTTTAGAGCCGTGGGTCCAGACCAAATGCAAACATATGTTCACCTACTGATGTTGTTCAGTTAAATTTAACAGAAAACTCTTTGCTAACGTTAGCCTTTGTTTTGTTGGGGTTAAAATGATGATGCATGTGTCTTGTCAGTGGACATTGTTACATTGCAGTGAACTTTAATACAAGTTGCTCAGTGCTGGACGAACGGGTGTCCATGTTTTTTTTTTCACTGTGGATCTGTGGTGTTTATCCGTTGACAGTGTGATGACGTCATCGTGACAAGTCGACTCAACTTAGACTTTATTGACGGATAAGTCGACTTGAATTCCCTAGTATATATACATTTTTGTCAGCGGACACAACTTTATGCAAAACACTCATCATCTACATGCACCACATGTTCTTGGACATTACGTTAACTGCTTCACACATGGACTTTGTCTGGCAATGACACCCTGTTCATTTATTTAGCTCATGTTTTACTTCTCATGTCTCTGGTCTGTTTTTCTTTTTTTTGTTAATTCATTTCTGATGAGAAGCTACAGTAAAAATACCACTAAAAAAATGACACAGACCACCTCTTTTGGTCAGACCAAAATCCACATTGTGGACCAGGGGGACATTTCACAGCTGGAACAAACTGAACAAATAAGGTTAAGTGAGAAAGCCAAACAAAGGTAGACCACAGTAGCTGGAAATTCTCATTAAAAAAACCTTTCAAGTCTGTGAACGTTGACCTGCAGGATTACATAAGATCTTTTTTTTTTCTGTCAAACTTTTATTACTAGAACAGAATGGGAACATTTCATCCACTTTCTTTAATGCAGAGGACGAATAAATATTCAAGTGAAAGTTTACCAACTACGTTCGGTCCCACAAACTGCATGTGTCTGAAAAATGCTCAAGTCAGATAGAGGTGTAGGTCGAGGTTATTCAGAGAACAGAGAACACTTGTCTACAATGTTTTAGAAAGTATCTGCTTCAGACATTAAATGTGTTAAATCTCACATATTTTAGTGAGAAGAATCAGGAAACAAATGAGTTTAGTGATAGTTAGTTCATGTTTGTAATATATATGATGGTGTGTTATTCCACATATAAGGTGGTTTATGTACATGTATAAAATGGATTAGTAAATATTCCACTAGAAAGAACCTGTAAAGTGAATGGATCATAATGTGTAACAGTGTTTTGAAGTAGATCTGAGACCAATATTCCTTTGGACTAAAATTTATTCTCTTGTTCATTCTAAGAATTTCACAGTTTGACCCCAGACTAACCAATCAACCAACATTTAAGACTTGATTTTTCTTTATCACTAACACATGTGGGAACATTTCATTAGTTTTAAACCAGACACATTTTACTTGTAGACCAGTGTAATCCAAGTGTGTGTTTTTTTATGCACACTTTACACTTTATATTAAATAACTTCATATTATTATTATTACAATAATATCAGATATAAATGTTAAAGTAATGTTTCATATAAAATGTAACATTACTTTAACATTTATATCTGATATTATTGTAAATTCTACAACTATACAATGACGATTCCTCTCATTTGATTGTAATTCATGACCAGAAGTGGGAAGTAACTGAGTAGAGGTACTTTGCTACTGTACTTAAGTAGATTTTTAGGTATCTTTAGTTTATTAGAGTATTTCTTTCTATTTAACTTTTTTACATTTGTTCATAAATATCTGTACTCTATACTCCTCATATTATCAGACTAGACTGGTTACTTTTTTAAACTACACAGATGTGACAGTACGAAAAATGAGTCACTTCAGAGAAAAAAAAATCAGTGGTGGAGAGAAACTGTGACTTTATATATTAAAATTGACTTTTATCTCAAAATGTTGACTCTTTATCTCATAATTTTGCATTTATTGTCTCATATTAATGACTTTTTATCTCACAATCTTAACTATTTATCTCATAATTATACATTTTATCTCATATTTATCCCTTTTTTAATCTCAATGATGACTTTATTTTAATTTTTTCCTAAATTTCCTGCCCATACCCACAAAACTGAGTAACTGTGACCTGATCAAATACAGTAACTCACTTTTAAAGTTTGATACTTAGTTTACTTTTTTACTTTTGTACTTCATTTCAATTGAGAATGTGTTTTGTTTTTACTTTTACTTAACTAAAGGAGTTGAATCAGTACTTCTACTTTTACTAGAGTTTTTTTTTTTCACGCAAGTAGCTGCATTTCTACTTGAGAACAGAATGGGAGTCCTTTTATCACCTCTGTTTATGACATATTTTTACATATGTTCTAGTGTCAAAAAGATCAAAGATTACAGGAGATAACTGTCAAAAAAAAAAAAATAAATAAAAAAAGATACAACATTTTGATTTTCATTTTTCAAAAAGGAATAAAAAAGGTTTTCTAGGTAACATTTAAACCCTAAACCTGAAATCTACAGGAGTCTAAATGTAAACTTCAGTATCTGCTGTTTTCCAATTCCTTCAATGAGAAGTTGATTAATTAATGGAAAATGATTAATTGTATTTCTAACCAAACATAGCACAGTCAGTATTAGAGTGAGAGAATTTCTACATTTCATTCACTAACAACATTGTTCCTCAGTTGTGCATCGTACCCTGTGCTTGTAATTTCCCTGTTTTGCTTTATTTAACATAATTTCTTTTCCACTTCTTTTCCAGGCGTGTCCTTCAATAGCGTTTACACTCAGATCTGGAGAGTCCTGCTGCATCTGGCTGCAGATCCATTCCCAGAAGTGTCTGATCTGGCCATGAAAGTCCTCAACAGCATCGCATACAAGGTGCGTGACTTTGGTTTTTGTGTCTAAAGGGTGATTTTCCACCTTCCATGCTTCTGTCATGCACAAATGATCAAAGCCCAGATTTTTAAAAATGCTTATCAATGTGGAAGCTCATTCTTCTTCCATCCTCTTGTTACGTCACTTCCAAAGGTGTACTGTAGTCTAAGGCTGAATCCCATTTCATCCCCTCCCCCTTAGCTTTGCGTGTTTATGTGTTGTTCAAATTCTCAATTAGACAGAGGGGAGGGGATAAGGTGAGGAGCTGTTTAGGCCTGGAAACAGAGACAAACCAGAAATTTCCCATAGTTCTGTTTGAATCATCGGCTCGATGAAGGAAAACAGCCAAAAAGTGCAGCAGTGTTGTTTCTTCATAAACAACTTAATCATTTGAGTGATTATTAATGTCATTTTAATGTGTAATAGATCACATTTCTGTAGTTTATACTTAATAGCCACAAAAACTATGCATAAAGTCCATGGACCACAGATGTTTACACATGCTGGTGTATGTATGTGAAAACTGAAGGAAAATAAGTTTAAGCATCTGTTAATAACAGCATCTACTGCAGCATTTGCACTGTATGGAAGAGGCTCGATTCAGGTAAAAGGTATTATTCCTGGAGACTGATTGATTTACAGGACAATACTGACTTTACAGTACCTGGTCACCAGAGTGACAGTACTGACTATACAGTACCTGGTCACCATAGTGACAGTACTGACTTTACAGTACCTGGTCGTCATAGTGACAGTACTGACTTTACAGTACCTGGTCGTCATAGTGACAGTACTGACTATACAGTACCTGGTCACCATAGTGACAGTACTGACTTTACAGTACCTGGTCGTCATAGTGACAGTACTGACTATACAGTACCTGGTTGTCATAGTGACAGTACTGACTTTACAGTACCTGGTCACTATAGTGATAGTACTGACTTTACAGTACCTGGTCGCCATAGTGATAGTACCTGACTTTACAGTACCTGGTCGCCATAGTGATAGTACTGACTTTACACTATCTGGTCGTCATAGTGATAGTACTGACTTTACAGTACCTGGTCGCCATAGTGATAGTACTGACTTTACACTATCTGGTCACCATAGTGATAGTACTGACTTTACACTATCTGGTCGTCATAGTGATAGTACTGACTTTACAGTACCTGGTCGTCATAGTGACAGTACTGACTATACAGTACCTGGTCACCATAGTGATAGTACTGACTTTACACTATCTGGTCGTCATAGCGATATGGTGCGTTACTTCTGTCGTCTGCTCAGAGTTACTGATAAATTCACTTGTTTCGTGTTGTCTCATCTTTGATTTTTACATCAGCCCCCCATGGATCATATCAGAGGGGGATATTTCAACCCCTAACCCCTGGAAACTAGTTTTCCAGGAGTTTAGGGGTAGGGGTCGAGGGGTAAGAGGTGCTTTTGTCTTTGTATCGGTCGGGTCTTTTTCAGAACGTATTTATGCGAAAACGATGACTTCCCAGCTCACACCCCCCACTTTCCCATTGGCATTTTCTTCCTCCAAAAGCCCATTACTTTTGTGCAAATGCAATTAAGAGCCAATGACTCCCTGAGGCTTGGCAGAGCTGAGCAAAGAGGCTGCCATAACTTAAGAATCCGTATTAACCGCTGGAGTCCACCACCCGCCCTAACCCCCAGGCCAACTCTGCCATCTTTCCGACCACAGACACCAGTTGTCCTCTCAGTTACCTTTAGAGGAGCAGCATCTTTGCAACCAGACTCCCCATTGGATGGCAATAAAAGAAAAAAAACACACACACACACACACACACACAAAAAAAAGGGGGTCTGATTTACAAAGTAATGCCATAGACGTCTCCTCCAGCAGCTAATAACATCTGCAGTGTCGGTGTCAATGCAAGCGAGTCGTATCATATTTATGAAAATTACAGCTCCGACAGCCAACATATGGGTACAAGCAGATTTTCAGAAATACTATAATCCCGCGGCAGACTGCCTCAGAAAACCACAAAACGCAGTTAAATCCAGGACCTCCACCTGTTACCTTCAGGAATCAGTTAATCACCGAGGCTGCAGATGATAGGAGCAGATTTAATCGATGAAAATGAAAGCTTTACTGCTGCGAGAGACTTCCAACAATCAGATCTCAAGCTGTGGCTTTGTACATTCAGTTCAAAGTCGGTATAAAAGCGAGATCCGTTCGTACTGAATTAGGAAAGTCCAGTTTTTCGGACCGTTTTGCTGAAACCTGGAAAAGTCTCCAAAATTATCTGAAACTTAGCACACTTTTATTATTAGGACAATTTAAATCTTTAATCTCTTCTTATTTTACCTCCAGCTGCTCCTGTTTCTAAGTAGACGTCTGTTTTTTTGTTTTGTTTTGTTTTTTTAATTGCACAGAAAAAAATAATAATTAAAAACAATTAGCATAATTGTGCATGAGAGGATAAAATGTAAAAGAAAAAATAAGGCTTATGTGAAAACCTCCCTGGAAATGAACAACATACAGGGGAACAAGAAAAAAAAAGGGTGAATGTACATATAACTAAAATAAGAATCTAATTTAAAATAAAAGGAAACACAAGTCAAATTGTAAATCAACTACAAATAATGTAACATGTAGCCTTATATAATATCTGCTAATCATGATAGCTTGTATTAATTTATTACAATAATATCTTATATTCTTATCCTGAGGTGTTGTTTTTGCATCCACATGTACAGTATATTCTTCTCCACCAGGAATTATAAAAGCTGCTTTTCAAGCATTTTCAGCGTCTTCATTCGTATTCTGTTCCTGTTTCGGTGTAGGAGCGGGGTTGAATGTTCAGGACGGTTAGAATAACATCTTCCATTTGTGTGTTTCCTTCATGTTGTCGATCTGTTTTTCAAGCTCATATACAGTTTTGTCTTTTTCTTTTATGTTTTTAAGTAGCTTAACTTCGTCCAAAAAGTGTGATTAATGTTGCTTGTTGACTTTGGTCATCTCCTCCTTTATGAAGCTTAATAACTCATGGGTTTCCTCAATGTCATCTTCCATTTGTGGTTTGTAGTTTTGTTTCTATAACACCTGCTCTGTACTATAACATAGAATGCAGAATTGTTGTTTTTCTTGGGGAATGTCGTGGTTAAAGAGCACTTCGGATGTTTTCGGAACCCCCTGGCAAAGGTGTAGACAGGTGGAAAAAGTAGAGAAACTATTCTAAACGCAGGGTAGAATTTAATTAATGATTTTTTTTAATTTTATTTTTCACTTGGGTTTTCTTACACAGTAGGTGAAATAAGTAAAGTGTTCAAACCATCTAAACGAACCCTGTCAGAGCCTTGTATGGTTCCACATTGGTGGTTTTGGGTTACACCGGTCTATAATTAAAATGCTTCTGGAATAAAACTAATGAAATGTTCCTACAATGTGTGTTCATGATAAAGACTCAACTCAAGTCTTAAATGATGGTTGGCTCAAGTCTGGGGTCAAAATGTGAACTTCTTAGAATGAACCAGAGAAGAGGTTTTAGTCCAAAGGAATACCTTGTCAGAGGTCTGTGCTCTCAGAGTTTTACATATTTTTGAAAAGTTTTTAAACAGATGAAAAGTCAAGCCTCTTAAATTAATCCCTTTATAGGCAGGGAATGAGTGAGTAGGAAGGGCAGTGTGTCATGCAATGAGACGGATTATTTAAACTCGCCCAACATTGTTTGCTAGAGATTATTGTAACCGGTGTGTGTGTGTCTGTGTGTCCACAGAGACATATCATGCTATAACTCAATGAATACTTGAGATATCACCATGAACTTACATGGGCATATACATATAGCTAATGCACATCAGATGCAATGATCCATTTGAGTAAAGGTCAAAGGTGGAGGACGTATTTAACAGAAATGTCAAAATCACGTTATTGACTCTAATTCAAGAATGGCTTGTCATAGAAATTTGAGATTTTCACAAAATAGGTGCGAGATTAAGCATTCTCTGAATATTTGTTCGTAAGTTCTGTTTACTCCACTCTCTTTTTTTGTGATTAGGATTTTTTTTTTTCAGGTCTTAGTTCATCAGAGACACTTTAATCAAACCACTTTCATCTGGAGTGCAGTAGTGTGTTGTCTACACACGAAACTCATCGTCTTGTAATGAGGATTTTAAATGTCAAACGTTATTGATCTGTATCAAAGACTACAAGGTCAGCAGTTAATTAAAATGAACTTGTTCGCAGTTGATGAAATCCTTAAATGTGTTCTAACAGCTCTGTCTCTGGATAAATGAAATGCTTGTATGAGGTTGAAAAATACAAGCCTCTCCTTTAAAATCTACATGCAGTCGTTTTTTGAGGTGTAGGAGGAGGAAAGACGACAACGCCCGTCTGAAAGGACTTTAGGAGGGCTCACTTTTCCTACTGGCTTTGTTTACCAGCAGCTTGTTCACTCAGAAAGTGGACTAAGGCTACATTTGTACGGACACGGTGAAAACAGAAGACGCAAAAGTGTCGTCTCATCTTCAGTTTTTCATCCCACAAGCGTATTCAGGAGGAAATCCTTGTTTATACAAAGGCGCAACAGTAGGCGAAATACGATTGGATAGTCATGCCAGGCCACTAGGTGGTACTGCGGTAGACCACCGACATGTCCTTTTATGTTTTTGATGTATGTAATTGTACCCCTGTCTCTGTTCGGCTATGGCATGTGTGTAATGTCTGTACAATTGCTGCTAGTGCTAATGCTAGTGCAGATAGAAGATCTGTGGGATCCAGGTGGTCCGACATGTTTGTTGCTTCATCTGCTCGGCATATAAATGTGACATGAAAGTGTATGTGACGTAAAGACGCCCGCAACGTGAACATGTGCGTTTCTTGACATTTAGGCAGAGACGCCTATACGTCAATACGTCCCACTCTGGAAGGAGTCTTCAGATTTGTTCGTATTCACACCCTGATGGCGTTGGCTTTGTGTAAACAAAAGGCACTTCTGATAAAAATATGTTGCTGTATTTAGCTGCAGTCGTCCTCGTGTGCATGGCCCCTAACATGCATTATAGTTTATAAGATTTAAGGATGTTTCATTACAAGAAGTCACAATTGAATAAGTTGTTTTAATCTGCAGAAGTCTTTTTTTCACTGTGTACACTTCAGTTTATTTCATTTTCACATTTTATATGTATATATTAAAAGCATGAGCTAGCCAGCAGTTTTGTCATGTTGTGATTCATCTTAATAAAGTATGTAAGGTTTAACACATTTAACATCTGAAGCAGATACTTTGAAAACAATTGTAGAGCAGTATAATGAATATATCTGTAAAACAACAACATATTTACATTTGTCTTCACGTTTATGGTATGACTTTGCCTGTCATCTCACAATAATAAATAAACAAATCATCGCATTTGTGATTTAATGTAAAAACCGACATTATCTGCTTGTGTTTTTTCCGACATTTAGTGAATATGGGTAAAGTTTTGCGCATATATCCAATGGTAAAGCATCTACTGTTCTCCACCATCTCCTCAGCTTTATCTCAGCCTTGACCAGTCCTTCTCACCTTCATCACCTCCAACTCATAATCACATCACGCACCTCTGTAGCTGAGCGTTTTAGTTGCACCTTGAATTATTAAACAGGCATGTTCAGCGAGTTTTTTTTCCTGAGTCATTATCTGCTTCCATGCCAGTAGTCGCTAATAGCACCGTCTGTGTACACAAACTAATTTGTTTGCTCAGATGACTCACTTTCCAGCCAATTAATGATTGAGAAAGGGAGGGAAATTTGGTTGAAAGTGGAGAGCAAGCTGTTTTTTTTTGTTGTTTTTTTTTGTCCCAGCTGTTTGAACCAATTACACCAATTTCAGACTAAATGCATGACTATTGCGTAACACATTTTGTGGAAAAAGGAAAAAAAAAAAAAAACAACTTGTCAGTAGATAAGGCTTGTGGTTTACTGCGTTATGATGATGACGTTTGTTTGTTTACCCCCTGTTGATGATCGGCAAATGTTGATGAATAATCCATGAAGGCGTTGTGTAATGGGAATGAGCTGTTAACTTAAGAACGCACGTGCGTATCAAGTGAAAGAGGAAGAGCATGAAGGTTTTTCATTACACTCACAAATCAAACCTGTGGAAGGAATCATCACGTCAGTATTGGCCACAGGACAGTCCAGCTGTCATCCAGCGTCCTCAAGTGTCTTGGATTTTGGCACCGTTTGTGTGCATTTGCTGCAGCCTCCTAACACTCTAATGAGTTCCACTTGGATCAGAGCGCTGCAGTGCTGAGCTCATTTATGCTATTATAAATGTCCCCTTTCAGCTCATAATATCTACCGTTTACACACTTTGGCTGCCAGTCATCATCTGTATACAATCCTGCTCCCAGTTTGTCAGATAGACTTATGTCCTCCGGTGTTGTTTTGCAGTGTGTGACCCCTACCGTGGCCGGAGGGGGGGGGGGGGGTCCCTACAAACACAGGCATGTGCACCATACAGTACTTGTCAATCACAAGACAACAAGCATAGTTCAGTTCTACTCAGACTAGAGCTGCACAATATACTGCATTTGTGCAGTAGTCACATGACAGGTCTTGTAATGTAGGAGACAAATGAGCTCAACATTTTCTCATCTAATTTCAATAGAACCTGACACACACTGAACACATCACAATCATTCTGAACCACTTTGGAATGAGTTATTGGTAACAAGACTGAAAAATGAGCAACCAACAAGAGAAAATTACCCAAAACCAACAAGAGAAAATTACCCAAAACCAACAAGAGAAAATTACCCAAAACCAACAAGAGAAAATTACCCAAAACCGACAAGAGAAAATTACCCAAAACCGACAAGAGAACCCCCCCCAGCAAAAACTATTGGACCAAGTTCCATGAAAATTTCAGGAAATATGCAATATTTTCCAGAATAGATCCCATAAAATGTTCGTCAATGTAGGTCAAAGGTCATGGTCACCAAAAATATATTTTTGCTACGAAAAAATTGTGTATTTTGTGGGGCATTTGAGTACAAGAGAGTAGAGTTGATTACATGAAGTGTTCGATGGACTTTTCTTTTCATTAAAGCACATTAATGTGAAGCATACGTTCGTTGTGGATTCTACTAACACTGGGCTAAAGCGTCTCCTAGCTTAGACAGACACATTAAGTGCAGATATACTTTTTTTTTCTTGAGTCTGTTTGATTATGCAAAATGAAACACAATATAGATTAAAAATGTATATTTAATCATGGTTAACCAAAACTAATCCTAAACAACCCTGTAATTAATCTGATTAAAATGTTAATTATTTGACATCACTAATTCTGATGTATTTTAATTTGCATCATATTGAGTTGGTTCTGCTTTCATAGATATTTCCATGATAACCCTTTCCATTTGTTTTTTTGTTGTCAGCTCTTTATGAAGCACTAAAAGCTCGACAGAGTAAATGATGCCTTCACTGTCAAGGATGCAGTCGGTTTTATGTGTAAACTTTCCTTGACAAAGTTTCCTCCTCCTCCCCTCACAGTCTTTTAGACAAACAAAATCCACTTGCCACCATTTTGTAATTAGCATAGTAATGAAATCAAAGGCAAAGCCAGGTAGTAAAATGTGTTTTTTCTATGTTAACTAGATTTACGATGCCGAGTTTCTCTCTCTACCAGGCTTTAGTAAACAACAGCTCTGCTATTCATCAGTGATGCTTTGCCTGTATTGTCTTTATTAGGTTTACCCCTCCCCTGTGAGCAGCCATTAGACAATTCACAATGAAGAGGTTATATTACCTGCTCTGCCTAATGAGATATAGTTCTAGAGATTTCGGCAAACTTCGTAAAGTGCAGCACTTTTTCACGGACCATTATCTGCGTATTAGGTTTTGCCTCTAATTGTGAAGTGAGCTCAGGTGTGTCTCAAATATCCACATCTCCACTGTCATTCTTCTTTGTCTTTTCTTAATTTCCACCAAGAGTTTTGGATTTTTCATTATAGTTGAGGTTTTTTTTCTGTCTAATTCAGTTGGTTTTAATTGGTTTTTACTGCAGGTTTGCCTTTTTTTTCTCCTAAGTGCTTAGTTTTTAATGTATTTTAACTTCCTCACTGTCGTATTCATATAAATCCCAGATATGAGTCTTTCTGCTGAATTCCCCCAGATTTAGTCTCCATGTTTCTGGGTACAATGGAGATAGACAGACACACGTTTTTCTGGGTTGCAAAAAACCTATTAAATTATGATTTTTTTTTTTTAGAAATTATCCAAACAAAAAAGATGTGAATCACCTAAAAAAAAACCTCAAATTTCTTAAGAAAAATATGTGTAATTTTAACAATATTCTGCCTGAACTTATCATTAGTCGAGATCTGCAAAGACACTAAAGACTCAAGCCTTGTTTCTACTATGCCGTTCAGAACATTACGCTCATTTTAGCGTTTCCATTACGACGAAAGGGTACTGGTCCCATGGTACCCATTAATATTTTGGTCACCCTTCCCAAGCGTACCATACCGCTCCCATTTGGGAGGAGCCAAGCACTGCCAGACGGTGATTGGTTGAGGAAGAGTGTCATCGCACAGCATGACAGAATTGTAAGAACAACAAACCGCACCATTTTTTAAAGTCTATCTACATCAGAACAGAAGAGAAGATGTAGTTTGGAGTAGTGATGAGGTACTAGTTTTATTGTGCATTATTGGTGAGGACGCAGTGCAGCGGGAGTTGGGCGGGACTGTTCGCAATGAAAAAGTGTTCCAGCTGATTTTGGCTAAAATACTAGAGAAGGGCTTCATTTGATCGACACCCCAGTGCCAGATTAAGCTGAAAAAAACTGTGCAGTGATTATCGGCGGGTAAAGAACCATAACAGTCAGAGTGGCTCAGAAAGAAAACACTGGAAATGACTGTGTGTTATTCCTCGACTTCGCCGGTCTGTTTGTTTACATTTCCAGCTCATATAACATGATGACACTTCCACAAAACAGGACGCCTCTTTCTAAAGGTCTCCCTAGACAATAGAAACACAAGCTGTCCAGAAGAGGCCCGTCCCGTACCATACTGCACAGTGGAAACATGGCTTCAGTAACAGAAGCAGCAAATAGTTAAAGTTGTGGTTAATTTACTTTAGACATTTCAGGTGTTTATTTTTGTTCATTTTTTTCCCCATTTTCTGTTACATTATACTTTGTAAATTGTAATATTTTCACAATTTGATGGGTTTTTTTAGTTAAAACAAAGATTAAAAAATTGAAGTTGTCATTATTTAGACATGATGTAACATGTTTTGTTTGTTTGTTTGTTTTTTACATCAAACTGAAAAAAAAATACGGAGTGATTATTTTTTTGTAGATTATTTTCCTGTAGATCATATTGTTCTGTATGTGGAACCTGAACTAAATGAGTTTAACAGCCTTGACTGTGGAATTTTTGCACTATGCAGGTTCATCCCAGGGCCGCATCGGAACCTTTGGCGGGCTGCATGTGGCCCCCAGGCCCCATGTTTGAGACTCCTGCCCTTCTTGATATTGTTTCTTTTTCCTTTTCTGTCTTTGCAGGCAACTATGAATGCTCGACCTCAGAGGATCCTGGACTCTGGATCGCTCACACAGTCAGCTCCTGCAAGTCCAACCAGCAAGGGCACACACATCCACCAAGCTGGGTGAGCACGACGGTGTCGCACAAAAGGCTTATTAAGAATTTAGGATTATAGCTCATGCAGCAGCGTTCCTTCGAGCAAAACATGAAAAAAAGACATGTCATAAAATACAAACAAAATAGTGGGCGTTAGTGCTCAGTTTTGTGAAAACCGTGCTGTTTCCAGGATGAGTGCCTTAAGGTGCATCATCTATTTTTCAAGAATTTTGACAAGTTTCCCTGGCTGGCTCAAAACTGGGAACACACTGTAGTTAGTAATGGGGATTCATTCACACCAAGAACATGAGCTAAAGGGGACATGACTGAAAATGCTAATAAATAAATAGACAAAAGACAAATAACTGAAAATTATTTTTTTTTAAAGTATTGAAGCTCAATCCAAAACATTAGATTTTATTTATTAGGAGGCACAAACCTGCACTGACACAATGAAATTCTCTACAACAACATGCCATCTTCACACTAGAAATGTTAAGCTGTAGTCTGGAAGAAAATGGTCTGAAGATACTTTAATTAATATATGAAATGTGAACATAATAATAATGATTTTCTTCAAATCGTGCAGCACTAGTAATAAGCCATAGCTTCAGTCTATACTTTTAGTCGCCACTGTTTTGTGTGATTTGTAGCTTGTTGATTACTGTTTACATTAACTGTGGAAACATCTCAAGAGGTAGACGGTTTTCCTGAATTATGTTTTTTGTCCTTTTGGCCAAAGAGCCAATTTCTGAAATTTAACCTGACCTTCACCTTTGATCTGGCATGGGCTAAAATCCAATTCATTTTAATTCATAGAGCACAAATGTAAACAACCACAAGGGTTCCAATGTGCTGTGCAATAAAATAAACATAATAAAAGCTATAATTACAATAAAACATAATAAAAGCTAAAAAAAAATATATGATGAAAACACAATAAAACATAATAAATAAACCAATGAATAGACTGCCTACACCAGATAAAATACCCATGCACACAAAAACATTACCCAATCAAAACATAAATCAATCAAAAGTACTCATCTGTAGTATCTGTGAGAAGTTTACACAGATCACACAATCAGTTTGTCATTTTGCATCCACCACAAGGACATTACAAAAGACATTTCAACTTACTGCGCCCTCCGGATCACAAACTGAACGCAGCCATAACAAGGCGCATCCGACCAAACTGTTCTAGTTACAATACGTAAGAATCAATGAGTTTTGAGTGACCTCCCAACTGTTTGGATGTCCGCTCATGTTCCTCCAGAGGGTCTCCTCCGATGCCCAGCACCAGCAGCTCCAGTCTGACCAATGAGGTACCCAAACCCCCGGCCAGAGAGCAGCCGCCCACACGGCCACCGTACACCCCCACACTGGGAGGACAGCCACCTCACTCCCACCAGTTCCCCCGCTCACGAAAAATGTTTGACAAGGGCCCGGAGCAGGTACACCAAGACCCTCCTGTACAGTATGTGTGTATGTGTTATTGTTTAAATCAGTGATCAGTAAAAGGTGAGGCTAGCAAAAGAGGGTTTTGGCAAGTGCCCCCATGCTCAAAAATGACAGTATGCTGCATGTGATGAAATATTACATCAATTTTTACAGAGGATCACATTCACTTGGGGTTAATATTACCTAAGGTCATTTGTCTAGACTGGAGAAGGTAAAATTCACTATAAATTTCACAGACGTACACTGTTATATTTACTAACATGGTGTATTTAAACAGGACTAAATTGCTTTGTCAATATTGCTTGACCCCATGTCATAAAACCATAAAACTAATCCCATCCAAATAGAACTATAGTAACTCACTTTTAAAGGCTTTAGTTTTGGCTCAAACATATGCTATAAATATTGTTCAATAACATCTGTAGTTGGATGTAAAGTTCACTGTCTGTGGATTGAACACAGTTACACAGTTTCATCCATGAATCTGCTTTTATTTTGTCATTTCCTGTCCCACTACCTGTCCAAACTTCCTTTAACTTTACCTGTGCCGGCACCCCCCAACTCCCTATTTTCTTTTAACTCGTCCTTGCAGGTTTTTGTGGGTGGAGTCAGTGAAGCTACAGTTGTGAACTCTGATGTTTGCGTAGTTGGACAGTGGACAATATTGTGTTGTTGTTGTTTTTGGTTTGTTTGGCTCCACCCCCTGAGTTGTTCCCACCATATGCTGTCAGTAAAAAAAAAACAAAAAAACCTGAAGTCAACTCGAACTATTTGCACTTAAAAAGTATAATTTGCTTTTATTGGATTTATCTGTGTAATTTTCTGGGGCTTTGATTATTTTTTATTTTTTTACTTATTTTATTCAATTGTAGAAAACTATAGATATAATGTTGAAGGTTAAAATGTATGTAGCTAATTGGTTAATGATAAAGGGGTCAGTTTTTCTCAAACCTACTGTTGTGTTTGATTAACATCACTTCATCAAGCCTTCATAAAATACTTCATAAAATAAGTAAGAAAAGTATGAAGAATTCGTGTCGATATTGTTTCTGATCAATATCGGCCAATACTCAAGGCTGCAATATTGGTATCGTATCAGAAGTGACAAAGTTGTCTGAGGACATCCCTGTGGAATCCTCTTGATACGGTTTAACTTCCTGTGTAACATCATGTCTGCATGTGTTCAGGCGACTGAAGATGGGGACGAGCCAGGGGGTCACAGGAACTACATCAGTCCTGCCCTACAGACAGGCCTGTGTGACTGGAGCGCCAAATATTTTGCTCAGCCTGTCATGAAGGTAATGTCCCTGACTCAACATTTCTTCTCAGTCGCAGTTTTATGCACATTCTGCAGAAGCAAACACCGCTGTTGTTTTTTTCTATAGCTGCTGTTTCAGGGCCGTGCATTTTCACACCTTGGCCACCCCTTAATACCCATTTTATGGCTATAAAAAACATTTGATATAGAAATGTAGTATAAAGAGCTGCTGCATCGCAGATACAAAACTACTGTAGCTGCTACCGTGACACACAATGAAACAGAAATAACCTCATAAACTCATAATACTATTTAAAAACAAAGAAACATTTTGTCACTAAACATTATGATTCTATGTATAAAATCCATCCTCATGTCTTTCCTCAAAAAAATGTCCTCTTCCTCTGTCATACAGATCTGTACCGCTTGTAGTTCGTGGACTGAAAGTGAAAGTCAAATCTTTTTTCTGTTTGTCATAGACTCGCTAGCTTCAGAATTGTTCGACTTTTCTTCTTTTCTTGAAAAATCTGCTTTTAAATGGCTTTGACAATAAATCTGCTGCCAAATCCACTTCTTCTCATCCTTCAGTCATTGTGGAACCGCTAATAAATCAACACAACTATATTTGTGTTGGTGCAGTTGCTACAGATGCAGTTTGCTATCTTTAGCTACGACACTCTTTGACTACCAAATCAAAGGGTGTCAATACGATGACGTCCCCGTACACCTGCTAGAAGGCCTTGGTGTCACCAACCCAAAATCAGATTGGCTAAAATGACAGTGTCATTACCACTTATATTTTAGTTAGAGGGTCTGCAGATCTGATTTTGAGGGCCCCCAGACACACTTCTGTGACTCTGCCTGGCAACAAGTGGTGGCTCAAATGTGATTGGTTAAAGGTTTTAATATGAAAATACATGTGTGGCAGCAGCACAACCAGAGGAAAAGCTATGAAAGGAAATGGATGGAACATTTGGAATTATTTAATAAGTATTCATGAACAAAATAGAATTAACACCAGACTGTGATTAAGATATTTTTTTCATCCAGCAGAGAAGGCCTGGCAGGCCCTGATGGACCAGCACTTGTAAACACAGGTTAAATTCTTCCCTTCCCCACTAATGATGAGCAGAGTTGGTCCCTGGGTGCTAGGTTTTAAAGATGAATAGTAATAATCCATTTCCTTCATCTATTGTTGTTGTTGTTTGACTGTTAATTGTTTTCATAACCAAATAGAAAAACCATAGAGAGACACACTCCACAAAGAGACCCCCCCCCACACACACACACACACACACACACCACACACACACAGATCACTACCAAAATGTAATCATGTGTTCCATGTGCCAGTAGCAACATTTCCTGAAAATTTCAGCCAAATACAGCCTGTAACATTTTGAGTTATCTTGCTAACAGACAAACAGATAAACAGACAAAAACATAACTCTGCCGTTCCTTGGCAAAGTAACTAACTTTGTAAAGGCTGCGAGACAATAATAATGAAATTGAAAATTGAATAATAGTTCATGCTAATGGCACGTGCTATGTGTATTGAGGTGACTAAAATGTGAAGACCAAACTTAAAATAGTTTTTAACCAGGATTTTAAAGCTTCAACATAGTTTTCCATTAACACTATAAAGTATTTGTGCCTTTGACAATGCTGTAAAAACTAGTATAAGAACTAATGTGCTAGCTCGTGCTGGAAAAGTTTGTTCGTTTCATCTAACATGACCAGTTGTAGATTCATATTTTGAGCATTAGATTTCTAACAGCCAAACTAATTTTAGAAATTACATGAATTATAGCAGCAGTGAGAGAAGGAGTGATAAAGAGTTGTGTAATGGCTGTAACATAAGCAGAATAAACACTGACATGTTTTACTGTCATGTTGGATAACGTTTTTTTAATCCAAGCCAAAAAGGCAAATATATTAATTTAAATATTTTAATGCAACAAATGTGTGGAAAATACAATAAAAATAGAACTAGTGTAATACAAATTATTGTCATGTACCCTGCAAATAAAAGAAGAGGAAGATGAAACTGTGCACGTTAGTCACACAGTGTGGTATCTTGTTTTTCCACTGAACTGTATCCCACCATGTTTTGCTTTGTAAAGATTACATATAAATATTATTCTATACTATAAATAACTATAAATCTATAGCCTGCCTGCTGCTATAATGAAACATAAGGAACATATTATACCATTAAAAAGAAAGAACAGGAAATCCTTCTCTTTAAATCAGTAATTTAAGAATCAAATGTTAATTTATTATTAATTTCCTTTATTATGTATTTCTCTGCAAGATATCAATTTCTTCTGCATGGCTTTAAAGTGGTTGCTAGGCAACAGAGAAGTGCTTTGACAACAGGTGATTTTCCATCCCCCCCATATATGTGTCAGTGAAGTGTGGTTCTGCAGGTCTACATTTATTAATCTGAACGTTCCTGTGGCTTTGAGGGGGACAGGGCCATGTGAGGACATGAACTCTGGGGAGTCATGTAAAGATACGGAATGTTGAAGAAAAACAGCTGTTTAGGGGCCAGTCTCTATGACAATGTGCCTGTAGCTTGTACAAGATGGATCCGTTGAATAATTGAGCTCTGTGAGGTCAAGTAAGTAAGTAATTTCAGATTCAAAGATGTGTCTTTTTATTTCATTTTTCATTTTGTTTATTTGTCTCAAAATGAAATAATGAAAAAAAATCAAGAAGTCAATTACATAATTACATTAATAACATAAGAAGCTATGAGTGTAAATATGAATAAACTTATAAACACAGTTTGAGAAGGAACAGAAAGAAGCAAAGGCTGATTTAGCCCCGCCCCTTCATTACTTGACAAAGAAAAGTAAATAAGATCCAATGAAGTAATGACAGTAACTTGTTTGAAACAGGCTGAACTTTGAGAAGCAGATAGAGATGGAAAAAGAGACAGAGGCAAAAAAGGAAAAACAGCAGATCAAACTGTAAAAAAGTAAAACTATAAAGAGCATAACGGCACAAATGAGCAGAAGAGTGAGCCAAAAGTGGCAACAAAAAAACCATAAAAAGGACTGAGATGATTAGATGCGGAGGGTAAAGAGTGAGCACAGAGCAGGAAGACGAGGCTTCTGCCGGAGCGCAAATCAGAACGCTGTGTTGGCAACATTTTGAGTGCTGCCATAAAACTCTACTCCATTCCAAAGGCGGGTGGGTGAGTCCGCCTCAAACGCTGCACACAGGTTATCATATCACTGTGTCAGCAGTGTGTGTGTGTGTGTGTGTGTCAGCAGCACAACAGCAAAGTGTGTGTGTGTGTGTGTGTGTGTGTTCAGTTTTTGGTGAGTGAGAAATAAGGACAGTGAAAAAACTTTTCATATGAATGAGACTGTGATTAAAAAGACATCCACAACAGCTCCACTGTGTAAGAATGACAGAAGTGCCAGAGGTTACACACACACACACACACACATACACACAGCTGACGGAGACAAAAACTTCCAAATACTCCATGACAGAACAGATATTAGGCACTTCTGCTTCTACTGATTAAAGATTCAAATTTCACTGCTTCATCCTCAACTCACCCTTTTATAAAAATGTGGGACACAACAGACAGTTTCAAAGTGTCCGCAGCAGTTATTACCCTTTTACCCAGTCTAATACCACTGCCATAAAGTTGTGTTTGTCTACATGTGCCAACCGCAAACACTGCCGAACAACTGAAGAAAGTAGTTTGCTAAGGCGCACAGCTGTTAGCAGTGACAACGCGCATTGATCGTTATTGAGAGAAAGTAGGTGTGAGGTTTTGTTCCGTGATGGTTTTGTTATACAAATAAATCACTCATTCAACCACATATTGTTTTGAGAAGAAACACGTTTTTCTTTGTTGACCCCAGGAAACCTGCCGGGACTACTTTCGCTTTGACCAAAACCGGCTCACAGGACACTGTTGGGGGTGAGCCACTGTGGGTGCAGCAGAGTAACGACAGTGATGCCATACAGAGTCATGTGAAAAATACCAAACAAGCCCTTTAAGACCAGACGCCAGTTTAGCATCTGCTCTTCTGATCGTCTCCGTATAAATGTAGCCTAAGTTTGTTTGAGAAGAAAGTCAATAATAATAAGAAGCATGGCGACAACAACGGAGGTTTTACTAATGTAGACACTAATGTTGATATTCAGAAGGGTAGTTGTCATAAATATGTCGGTACTTTTTCACTAATTCACACAGTCGTCCTTTGAAAAATGACACTATTTCTGGTAGTTATTATCATATCACTGCACCCACAGTCCCTGGCACTACTGCTCATCTGGGTATACATCCACAAGATCCTGAAAAAGGACAGAAATACAGACATAATATATACAGAGGACGGACAGAACGCTCTGTGTGTATCTGTCTGCATCTTTAATGCAGAGCATAAATGAGCCCTGACTGACCTTTACAGATTTAAGCCAATGTAAATGTCAGACCACACATCCACAGCAAGACCAGTTCACACTAATGCAACTAAATGGGATGTGGTTTTCCTAATACTAACCTCCGATAAGTCTGTTCTGTCACCTTTTCAAGTCTTTTGTGTCATTTTTGTAACTTCTTAAAATATGAACACTTTTGGTAATGACGAAACAACAACCTAAAGGAATAAGAGGTCATATGCAATCCATACATGTTTAGAAAAACACAAAATGATGTTTTCAAACCAGCATTTTTCCATTAGATATCCGCGCAAAACTTTAACGAAATTTACTAAATGTAGAAAAAAAAAAACATAAGTGCACAATGTTGGTTTTTCCATTAAACCACAAATGCAATGATTTGTTTATTATCACAAGATGGTGAGAGAAATCATTGTAGAAACATGGAGACCAATGTAAATATACTGGGTTTTTTACAGATATATTCATTATTATTCCATATTCCTCGTCTATCTCCTACTAAATTAAAAAATAATGTGCAATGGATCAATATGTATATTTTATTTGAAATTATTTGTCTGATTGACTTCAAATCAAGTGCAAATGAAAGGTCATGACCTGGGAATGTCTCACATCATGACGTCATAGCTGTCTAGTTAAAAATTCGGGGTGTTTGGAGATATACCCATAGCTGTTACTGTACTTGTAATGGCGTGAGCTTAAGTTCTCTGTGTATATGTTTTCATTTATGTTTTCTGTCTTATGTCCTAGAACATTAAAGGTTGAATGTGTTGTCTTAGCGTCGAGTGGATATCGTAAAAAACAAAAAAACAACTCAATCCTCTTTTTACCTCGATGATAATACAATGATGACAGGAGATGATTACCTAATAAAATAATGTGACAAAGGAGCCACGTCATGTACTGTGGAGAAACCCCCACAGTAGTCCTGAACACACACACACTCATTAACTGGTTCTCATTTACTCTGTTTTCCTTCCGTTTGCACTTTTCCCTCTTCTTACCATCGGACATTCATCACTGTAGCCTTGGGTTCATACGAGACGACTGTTAAATTATTGCTCTTGCCATAGTTCTGTCGCTTCACAAACTTTAATCCACTGTCCTCGGATCCAGCCGACCCTTCTGTCAAACCGAGCACCGCACTGACTTCCACATTATAATGCATCATGCACATGGACACAGTCCTCTAACGTCGGGGTGACGTCTCACAAGGTGCCAGTTTTAGGCTATATTAATTTTATTATTTTTCCTGGCCAGTTTAGGAACAAAATGTTAATGGTATTGTATGTGGTGTAACCATGGTTATGTGAAACATAGTATTGTATTAGAGATATATCCACATTATCTAGTTAATTAGCTGAGGGGGAGGAGCCTCAGGGTTTAAAAAGAGGACATTTCTCCATCAGGAGCCACTCGGCTCTGAGGAACATGGAAGGGAACAGAGAAATCTGGAAAATTAAGTAAAGTGTATTTTTTTTTAGTGTTGTAAAAAATCCATATTTTTTTGCTTTTTTTTTTGTTACTGAGCACAAAAATGATTTTTCACCTTGAAAGACGAGTACAATAAATCACTTAAAATAATTTATTTTTTGCTACACCAAATTATTTTTGTTTAAATTGAAGAACCCCTTCATCATAATTAGTAGTATTCGTGGAGATGATCCGTGTTTTCTTTTGCAACATAGTATAACAACATTCTCAAAAACGAATTAATTTTTAGCAAAAAAAAAAAAAAAAGGTCAAAAGGGGTCACCAGCCAATAAAGATTGGAACCCACTGGTTTAAATTATGGGAAAAAGAATAAATAACCATTTAGTGTAACTATGAATTACAACAACATGCACCATAATTTTCCTCTTCATATGTCGTTAATAGAGAAAACACTGGCTGTGATGCTCATTCATCCACATCCTTTAGTTTATGTCAGCTTCACTTTACTGTGGTGCATTTGGAACTCTCTGGAGATCGTATGCAAGTCCTTACACGTACACATTTCAGCTCAGAGTTTCATTATACAATACATTAGCGCTTGAGACAGTGTAGGACCACAGTGTCCACCATTACACACTCACACTCCAGCTGTGGGGTTAAATCTGCCCCCTCTCATGCTCCATCAGGACCCATAAACCTCACTATGACATTCTGTGCGACATCCATACAAACCTCTCACTCAGCTGCAAATCACTGTTAATTTTGTCGTCGCTAATGATGACAAAATATGTTTTAACAACAACCTTTTTCTTTTCATGGCAAAGACAAAACAATGACAAACAAAAAAAAATATGACGAGACATAAATGTTGATGAAAAGATAAAATAAACTTTTTTCCACAAACTGAATATCTGTTAAAAGTTCACAAGATCTGTCAAATGTATTCTGTCCATGTTTGTGTTTGTGCCATGCTTCACTATTCACTATAGACTTGTGGCCCCGCCTACTGCAGCCATCAGGCTTTTTTAATCTTAGAACTAGAGTACGTTTACTGTATGAGAGAAGCAGCATCTAGAAAAGAGTGAAGAGAAGAAGTGATCTGTGGAAGCATTTTATATATGGAATGTATTCTTCTGATGGTGACGGAGGTGTTTGTGGCCTAAAACTTGGTGGCAAGAATCCCCCACATTGGGACATTCTAAAAATGCTTAACATCGCTTAATGGGCCTGTGTACATGAGTTTTTATTCCTGTTTAATTCAGAATAAAGGTTCATTCCTCTTTAAGATGACCATGTAAACATCTAATTCCAGTTGAAAATCACTATTCCTAATTAAATTAAATTTGGAATAAAGTCACTGTTTATTCCACTCTTAATTCCTCTTTAACATTAATCCTGTCATTCTACACATACTCCTGGTCTTGTCGCAATAATGCACATATTTTGCGTTAATCACACAGACATTCCACACTTAATTCCGTCAAGCTGCTGCTTCATAAGTATAACAAAAAATAAATGCAAAAATTACATGTAGTATCTGTTCTTCCATGTTGATAGTTGACACGAAAGCAAAACAGGAACTAGATACAATTGTTGTCTTCCAGTAGACATCCAGATATTAATTGGGAATTCTGTCCAATCAGAACCATCTGTACCTCCAGCTCTTAAAGACCAATTAACTCGGGCAGAAACCTTTATTTGGAATTAACATTTCTATGTAAATGCAAAGAAAATAGCTTTAATTCTGATTTATGTTACTCAGAATAAATAATTCGGAATTAAAGAACATCATGTAGACATGGCCACATTTGGTGTGGAGATCTCAAAATAGCATTAGCATTAGCCTAGCACTGCCGTATTTACTACAACACCTGAAACAAATGCATCCACAGTTCAACGGCACTTCGTCAAAGTAGACTCAGATCGTTTTGCTAACTGGTGAGTACTAGCATCTGTTAGCATGTAGCCTCAGTGTTGTAATTATTTTAGACATTTAAAATTCCTTCGATGATTGGCACTGATCGGCAGTCGGCAGATCAAGTTTTTTGGTGATCGGGCCACTAGTTTATAGCACTGTAATGTAACGCGCAAGTGGTTTTTTGAGCTGGAAATCATCCCAAGCTACTCTGTAGGTGCTAAAAACTCGCATAATGATAATTAAACCTGAGTACGACAGGTCTCCCTTATATGTGATAAATCTTACATACTTTAATAAGATGAAGTAGAAAACAAATGACTTTAGTGCTGGTTAGTTCACGTTTTTAATAAATATGATGGTGTGTTATTCCACGTATATGGTGGTTTATGTACATGTATACAATGGATTTGTAAATATTACAGTAGAAAGAACCTGTAAAGTGAATGGATCATAATGTGCAGACAGTGTTTTGAAGTAGATCTGAGACCAATATTCCTTTGGACTAAAACCTATTATCTTGTTCATTTTCTGAATTTTACATTTTGACCCCAGACTTATCTTGGAAACTTGAGCCAACCAGCATTTAAGACTTGAGTTTTCTTTATCACTAACACACATGTGGGAACATTTTATTAGTTTTATTCCAGAAGCATTTTATTTGTCGACCAGTGTATTTATTTACAAGCTTCAATGCAGAGGTGTTAAAATGTTCAAATATCTTTAGTTTTTCCCTTTAAAGCAACACACACATACTGTAGATTTTACAGTAGTATTGTGGTCACACAGTTCTGGAGCTGGAGCTGTGTGGGACTGTTTAGTATTCAGTTAGCGTCTGATGCCTCGCTGTAGAAATGTGCTTAATAAGCATAAAGTCCTTCACAGTCTGTTATTTACATTCTGCTCTTTATTTATTTACATGTCATATACATATAACAGTAAAATAAGTGTTTTAATTTCCAACTTTAATACTGTGACCTGAAAAATTAGATATAATAATCTTTATATTACATTATGCATCATTAACTTTACAAAGTTCTCTTAAGTACAGGAATAACTGCACAAGGGCTATTTTGTTACATAAGACCTGATACAGTTGGGACTTTTCATATTCTCCCTCTGCTCAACAAATGTAATCACATGTGATTCTTCTATGTACATTTGACACCTTTTTCATTTTGTGATTAACCACATGAGCAAAATCAAATTTTGCCTGCAATATTTTGTGTTTCTAGTTTTTTTGTTTGTTTGTTTTTTTTTTTATTCTAACTGAGGGGAATATAGTCTTGGTATAATGGAAAAACGTATTCAGGCCTTGGAATGTCAAAGTGAAGTAGTGCAGGCATAGAGAGTGTACCTGTAATCTTCATTACAGCATATTTATGATGTAGACAGTCATATAATTATAACTATTTTGTACTTCATTGCGTTGGGTTTTTGTTTAACTATTTTTCTACTTTTTCACCTCTCATCTGCACATAAACAGAGTTTTAAATTACAAAAACTGAAATTTTTTAAAGCATTTTCCAAAGACAAGACTTTTTTTTGTTGTTATTTAAATGTCAGTTTGTGTGTCCCTCCATCTGGACTGGGAAAACAAAGATGTCACGGGTTCATTTAAGTACAGATGGAAATGATGGCTCAGATGATGAGACTTCAGTGTTTTGAGTTTATTTATATATTTTTATTTTTTAGATTTTTTATTTTATTAAAATCTCTGTAAAATATAGGCCTAGATGATATATATATTTATATATTTTTTATATATATATATCATCTAGGCCTATATTTTACAGAGATTTTGCAGATTTCGCATTTAACCATTTTCTCATATAAATTGAAAATAAAATAGTGGTTTTTAATTATTTTTAAATTGTTAAAATAAATTGGAGGCACTACAGCAGACATTTATACTGAAATTAATCAAACAGCAGCCACCCTGAATCTGATTTAAGACCTCAAAGAAAGTTTTAACTAATATTCTAATTTTAACCAATTGTATGAATGAAGGCTTATGATGGTTAAATTATTGATTTCCAGAACAGATGCTATGATTTACTGACAGGTGAAGGGAAAGGAGAAAAAAATGGGTAAACGAAAAGGGAGAGAAAAAAGGAAAAAAAGAAAGATCATATTTATTACTTTAACTGTCACAATTTATCATTTCTATTGCCTCTAAACATGGACTTAGAAATATATTCTTATAAATATCAGTAGCCTGTCTTTGACTAAGGATGATGTTAAAATAATTGGTATCAACCTAAAAAAAACTCCATATTGGTCGATGACTAGTGCAGGTAGGAAATTGCTATACAGAGAAAAACTCCTTCACTTCAAAGATTTGAGTTAAAAAAAAAAAGAAATGGAAAATGGAAACGTTACAGAGTCAGCGTGAGGAGTTTTCAGACATTCATTAGGTTATGATAGTCCTCATTATGTTTCCATTAATGTATAATCACCAGAGTGAGTCAAGCTCGAGTCACCTTTGACCCTTTTTCTGCTGCACATCACATCAGAACACACTCATACTCCTCTCAGTGTCATCCAGTGTTCAGCCCATTACTGTCAAATACTGTGGACTGTACACTTTATCAATGGGCAGTTTATGTCCAGAACTAAAAACAAGTGTTTCCAGGCAAAAGTTTTATCTCTGAATGGACACCTCCCTCTCAAAACGTGAGACTATGGGTTTGATCGCTCAAGGTCAAAGGTCATAACTAAGGGCCTATTCACATAGCACTCAGAAAATCCGGACTTTCGGACTTTCCAGGAAAGTTCGAACCTTATTGACAAGTGTGAAACCTCGCCCGAACCTTGGTCCAGACTCAAGACCGAGTCTTTGGTCCGAGCTGAGGAGGTAGTCTCAGTCCGGACCAAGGTTCGCTGGTGCACAGTGTGAAACGTCTGTTTAGGGAAGTCCGGATTATCGGACCGCTTCCGTCACAGTCACGTGCGTGGAATCTAGTCAACGTCCAAGCATGAGTCGCGGTATTTCATTGAAATTTGGTCGGATGATACTATAAAGACTGAATTGGAGACAAGCCGCTGGTGGGAACACTGGTACGAGAGTTAGCAACATTGCCAAAATAGGGCAAAAATTATGAAACTAGTAAATGGGTCCATTATCTGGGAGCATTTCCTGCAACAGTGTAGCGCGCTCATCTACTAACCAATCAGGGTCGAGTATAGAGAGACGCACGTTGTACACGCATTGACGACATGACGTTCTAAAGTCCGTTGGTCCATTTGATTCAATACAGTGTGAATGAAGACTGTAAATAAAGTCCGGATTATAAGTAAATAGTAAATGGTCTGCATTTATGTAGTACTTTTCCACCTTCATGGTGCTCAAAGCGCTTTACATTAGCCTCTCATTCACCCATTCACACACACACTCATACACCAGTAGGTTTCTAAGGTCTAGGGTAAGTCCTACTGGGGGCCTAAGTTAAGGTTCAGTGTCTTGCCCAAGGACACTTCGACATGTGGACAGCCAGAGCCGGGACGCGAACCGCCAACCTCTCGGTCATTGGGCGACCCACTCTGTCAACTGAACCACAGCCGTACAGTGTGAAAAGGCAAAAAAAAGGTTCTGGTCCGAACCTTGGTGCGGACTTTACCATGTGAATACGCCTTAAGTCTCTATCTTCACTCATTTTTACATTGTAGTACATTTTATTTTTTTACGTATTGACCCAATGACCCCTGAACTTTTGGGTCAACAATTGTTCAAAATCTATACACACGGGATACGGACTTGAAAGACCATCATTTTGGTGTTCAATTGAAGTCTGTAAGATGAATAGATCAAAAGTTATATCCAAAATTCTGTTTTAACCTTCAAGGTTCTGATGTCAATGCGCATCAGTAGTTAGAGCAAAAAGAAGCTCTATGTAAAACTGAGTATATAGGAATGAAAAGGACTAATTTGTTCTAACTCTAGCTGCGTTTCCATTACCCTTGGAAATTTGCAAAATGTAAATATTGCTATAAAAACTGATAATGGAAACACCTGAATTTCGAAAAAAAACAAACACTCAAATATCGATAAAAGCTTTTCACGCTTTCATGAGGTGGTTTTTCCGACGTTTTGATATTCTAATATATCGCAAAAGCGCAATGGAAACACTTTTTCCGCAATCATATGTCACAGGATGTGACGTACATAGTAACATGACCACTTCTCTCGGAGAGAAAATGACAGCCTCAGTCACTGTAACCATAACAACCATTGGCTGCTTATAATTTGTTGTTGTTGTTAACCCTCTGGGCGCCCAAGTCGCAAATTTGCGCCAAGCGGCGGTGCTCTGTTTAATCCACTCTCTCATCTAACTGCGATTTGAATGCAGTTCATACTCCATACCATTAGGTGGCAGACATGCAAATCTGTCTCCCGAGCACAAATTTAGGCCCTGCCCCCATGAAAAGTTTTCCAGGAAATGCCTTGGTAAATGACCGCACCTCGAAGCGCTAGCTCAGAGCTATTCCGGAGTATTACGGAGGCGGCTGCTCTCGCATTGCTGACTAAAGTTATACATCAAACACACGAAATGGCAAAAAAGAGGTTCACGGTTCATGAGGCATTGTGTCAGGTCTTAGCTGACTCGGATTCTGAACCTGAAGATCCAACATTTGATGATTTTGACCGAAGTAGTAGCAGTGATAGTGAGGAATCTGACCAGGAAAACTTTTGCGTAAATGTGCAGCGTGGTGCTTCAGGATCATGTTTTCGATCTGGAGCAAGAGGATTGAGATGTCGGATAGATAGAATAGAACTGATTTCTGAGTGACCCCCTGAGGCATGTGTATGGATGAATATTTGGCATGTTTGTGTAGTTCTTAGGCCTACATGTTTCATTGTTTTGAATAATATTTTGAATCAGTTCTTTGCCATGTAAATAATATTTTGAATTGTATTTTGAATCAGTTCTTTGAAATATAAAATCAGTTCCTGAAATATAAATATCCTCAATCAGTTCAGTCAATCAGTTCAGAATCAGTTCGTTGAGCTTATCAAATTTGCTCAAAAGCTAAAAAGGATTCTTAGCTAGAGTTATTGATACTCAAATATGATATTTCAACCCTCTTGATAATATATGAAGTATTTTCTCTTTTTTCCATGCATATTGTCTAAAATTACCTTATTTTATGGCCAGACACACAAGAGAAATTTCAACAGAATTCCGAGCAGTCAACATATGTCATCAATGTTTTCTTGGATGCTCACTACGGATGCATCTAAAGTAAATAACAGTATTTTAAGCAACAACAAGGTCACAGACACTCAGTAGATGACAAAACATTAAATTTTTAAGCAAAACATCCCAATTTGATTGATCCAGAGTCTCTCCCACTGTGAAATTCCTTAATTTCAGCTGTCCGCCTACTGATGACGTCATGATGATGTCATAATATGCAAATTAGATCTACAAAAATATCTTAAAAATATACTTTAGGTCCTGCCCTACAAATTTGTAATTTGGAGCAAAGCTCTATCTCTTACCACTTTTGTGCAACAGCTCTTTGAAATATTCATGTAAAAAATATGTCAACATTGAAAAAAAATGGGGCGCCCAAAGGGTTAAGTGTTGAGGATATTAACACTTAATATTTTGACCTGACAATGTAGGGACTACATGTACAGACCCTTATAATGTGAGACAGGTGGTTTGTTTTACGTGTTAGTTCCTTTAAAGAGTTCACCAGTGACTTTTACTGACGAGAGAATTAGCCGATTCATTCATGCTAATGCTATTACATGCTAATTCGCGGTTGTCATTTAAACAGATCTAAAGCTTATTTCCACTGAAAATTCCATCTGACAATGTAGGGACCACATGTACAGACCCTTATAATGTGAGCCAGGTGGTTTGTTTTACATGTTACTGCCTTTAAAGAGTTCGCCAGTGACTTTTACTGATGAGAGAATTAGCTGAGTCATTCATTCTAATGTCAGTGTGATGGTTAATCTGAGGCTCCAAAGCTGACAGCAGTGAAGTGTCATGTGACGGTATTTCACGAAAGTTAGGACACTCCTGCCTAGAACAACTGTCAATGGAAACACGTTCAATGCGCAAATATACTTTGTCAAAATTATAGGAATATCGCTATTGTTTCGCGAAAAACTGTCATTGAAACACAGCTTCTGATCATTACAAAAACACATTTTTGGTGGCCTTGACCTTTGACCTACATTCACCAAAATTTAATGGGATCTATTCTGGACGACCTCACAGATTTATATTTTACATTTACTACGAACATAAATCAGTAGTAAATGAAACATTAGTCATATCGATATGAACTGAGTCTGTTCTGTAAGAGCTGGGGGGGGGGGGGGGGGGACTGGGATTGGGAATTAATTTTGATTGAAACCTTTCATTTGAACATGTAGAAAATGAAATCAAAACAAATCAAGCAACAAAAGATCAATAATGATACACAAAGAAGAAAAATACACACACAAAATGTAGCTTGTTCAAAACATTTTTCTCAGGTGTTTTATTCCACCTTTAATTCAGGACATTTTAGGGGAAGATGAGCTCCTCTTGCAGTCGGACAGAAACCACCTCTGGGTGTCACCTGCTCTGTCCCTCTAATGTCCTCATTCCCACACTAGTCTGTGCTTACGACTCCCAAAGATGATGATTAATTTGGCAAAAGCTTTATCCTTAATGTTCTTTCTAGAAACCTGAACCAGGACTGAGACCAGAACTAAGACTGGAACCAGTGGCTGGATTAAACACTTGACAGACCCTTTTTTTTTTTTGTCTCTTCTAGTCTTAATTTTTCAGATTTTTTTCCCCAGAGGTCACATATTTATCCCAGTCACTCACCTGACTGACAATCTGAGAGCCTCAGGTAAATGTGTGTCCCTGTTGTCATGTTTTCTTCACACTGGCAGATACCAGAGGAGCACGACCTGGAGAGTCAGGTGAGGATGGAGCGGCAGTGGAGGTTCCTGAGGAACACTCGAGTGAGGAGGCAGAGCCGAAGCATCACACACAGAGGTGAGTCAAACAAACGTGTGTCTTGGCAAAAAATATATTCTCTTAAGATTAAATATATGTGTGTGTTTGTGCACAGATTTTATCCAGAGTTTTATTTTTTTTCATATTTTTTATCTTGTACTGTACAGTTTTTATTTTTTCTGTATTGTTTTTATTTTTATTTTTTTTTACTATGCTTCTCACACTAATTTATTTTATTTTCCGAATGTTGCACTGTTTTAACGAGAGTTGCTCTATTTTATATTTTTCGTTGTTCTCAAATGGGGCAATGACAATAAAAGGATTCTGATTCTGATATATTCATAACCGAGTGTCCAGTGAAACGTTTACACTGTAACTCTAAAGTCTTTTTATGGTCTGTGGATGAATCCCTTTATCATTTAAACTTTACTTTACTCAAACATTTAAGAAATTGAGTCGACAAGGATTCTGTTTGAGGAGGAGAAAGTACTGTACGGTGTGTCTGTATCCAACTCCGACCATAACACTTCTCAACTGTGTCTAATGCGATCGTGAAAGAAGTCACATGAATTCAACCACAACAATAAAGACAATAAAGAAGAGTAATTATGACTTATCCAAAACACAGCTGTTGAGGTCAGTTAAAGTTAACATCTGCACTACTATGAACCTTAAGAAAGAATACAGAACCATTTTATGTGATCGTTTCCCGTAGGTTACAGACAAACCCCCCCAGAGATAATTTAGGAAGGAATTTTTACATGCTGAGAAACAAACAGTAAAACACAATAAGAAACCCTTAAAACTAACACTTTAATAATAACATAATTTTCCCAACACATGTTAATCACCTGCACACAGAGGGGGGGGGGGGTCATTTGTGTGTGTGTGTAGTGTGTGTAGTGTGTATAATTTATGTATGTATTATATATACAATGAACATGTTTATTCAACAACTTGACACAAAAAACTGTTCCATTTAATTGCATTACATTTTTTATTCAGATTAATCGTCTAAATTTATTTTCTTTTTTCTTTTGGAGGAAGGGGATTTTTGTTAGAAAAGTTGATAAAGTAAGAAGGGGTGGGATTTTATAAGTGTTAACTTCCACCCACTCCTTTGGAACATGCTTGGTTGTTTTTTACTGTATGTTTTCTTTTTTCATTATAATTATTTTTTTAATGTTCAAATAAATCAAATCCTTAATGTCGTAATTGTCCACGGTCACCCCAGCGAGAGACATAGGAAGGCTGTTCATCCGTCTGTGTATCCGTCCCTCTGTCCAGCAACACTGTACTGTCAATAACTTTTGACAGCTTTGATGGAGGATCACCAAATTCACACCATATATGCCTATCATGAAGACCCTGTTCATGTTCGATGATGAATCATATGTTTTGACACATTTTTTAGCCATTTGTGCAACAGTGGACACAAGGCCTTTAGGCCAACACCAGACTATTCTTCGATTAAATTCCATTAAGGTGTTAATTTTTACAGACCAATATAAGCAAAAGCCACAAGGAGCCAAGATTTTTTTTTTCAGTTTTTGCTTTTAAGGAATATTGTAATAGCATTTAAGAAATCTACATATTAAACCCAGATTGAAGATGGTTTTAACCCAGGGGTGTCAAACTCATTTCAGTTCAGGGGCCGCATTAAAGCCAACTTTGATCTACAGAGGGCCGGATCAGTGAAATAGTAACAGAATAATATTAAAATAATATCAACTCCAAACTTTCCTCTATGTTTTAGAGCGAAAAAAGTTAAGTTATGTGATGAAAATGTTTGCATCCTTTTAAAAAAAATTGAACATGAACAAACTGAAATTTCTTAAGAAAACTATGTGCAGTTTTAACAAGATTATGTCTCAATTTATCATTTACACATGTAAATTACAAGTTACAGATCACAGTAGATCAACAAAACATACATAAAACATTTAAGAACAGGCAGAATATTGGTAAACTTGTCCTTCAGACTTTTCAAATTGTTTGTTCAGGTTACTTATATTTTTGTGAAATGATCAGTTTGTGTAAATACAATAAAATAATATGAACATTTTACTGATGTGACCCACTTGAGATTAAATTGGTTTGAATGTGAAACCTCAACTAAAATGATTTATATTTTCAATGTCATATTTGCATTTGACAAATTCATCACAGGGGCCAGACTGGACCCTTTGGAGGGCTGGATTTGGTCCTCGGGCCTTATGTTTGACACGCCTGTTTTAAATAAAGTGTCCATTTGCAGTTACATTAATGGAAATTAGACTAAATCAGTTATCAGTGTCATCCCAGAGTTTAATCATATTGGCGTTTTACGACGCAGCATCTGGTCTCATAAAGAAAAGCAAGTTTATTCATAGACTTTAATTTATAAAGCAATTGAAAATTACTAAATAACATATGCACAGAACGTCAAACTTCCACTTCATGCCAGATAAGAGTGAAGAACACCTGAAAAGGTCTTACATAGAAAAACAAATCTGTGATTTTGGGAGAAAAAAAAAACAAGCGGAAAATCTGTTTTGAGATGAAAATGAAGCTTCCAGCAATAAATATTTTTATAGATGTTATAGTGGAGCAGTAAACACACCTGTTCCCATTCTGTTCCTATTTAGAGTCACATCTTCTGCTCATTTGAATAAGACACTTCACATACAGTAAATATAAACCAACTCAGTCCTTATTATTATTATTATTAGTATTATTATTATTATTATTTTTATTATTTCTTTTTTTTGTATCAGTATGGGCCTGTGGCATTGGCTGATATACTTTTTTTTCTCTATCATAATTTACAGACAGGTGAAGGAAAAAAAACTGGAAAAAAATAAGGGAAAAACAGCAGGTGTATGTTTGTTCACATTTATTAGTTTAATTGTTACTATTTATTATATTTTCTAATTTTAATTAAAGGAAATTTTATTACATTTGTTTTAATTTGACAAAGAAATCTGTCACATCCTCTGCTTATTTGAATAAAACACTTTATGTACTGTAAATACAATACAAGTCAGTCCTTATTATTATTATTATTATTATTATTATTATTGTATTGGTATGGGCCTGTTGCGTTGGTCGATTGTCTTTTTTTCTTCGTTGTAATGGGTAGGTTTCTGTCACATGACTGAGGACGTTGTGATTTCAGCTGGAGGGCAGGAAGTGACCATAGAGAATGACTCTATGGAGGAAACCACTGCAGAGAGTTCTTATTGGACGACGGATTTAGATCCAGTGTGGAAACAGAGACACAAACAGTTTTGGACATGATCCGTATCTTATGAAAATTAATGAGCATTTGACAGAACATAAAGATTTACCAACAATCTATTCTGTAGATATTACTCACTACCTGGTCCATCCTACTACACCAGCAGCAGATGAAAGCGTAGAAAAGTTTGGAGACATAGAACTTTTTTGTCAGCGGGTGGGTCCACATCCTCGGTACCAAAAGGCTCAGTGATAATTATCGTTTGGTCTTTGCTACCGTGAGTGTTTTATTTGTAATGATGCCATGTCAAGATATACTACATGTTTGTTGATATTTAGTCGCTGCTAGCGGCTAGCATTAGCTATTAATGTCAACAAACATGCAACGCATCTTGATGTCACTAGGTAAACCATATTACAACAGTGTAAATGAAGATTTAACCACAACTTAATAATATATAGCACATCCATAAAAAAAAGTTAGCTTTCGAACAGCTAAGTTTTTACAGCTGCAGACACAGGCATTAGCATTAGCATTAGCATTAATAGACTCTCCTCCTCCCAACCGCAAATGCAGATTTAAAATCCACTTTTTGCGGCATTTTTCTGTGAGATTTTGCCATTTATTACAATTGTGAAGGGTAATCTTTGGTTTTCTAAAAAAAAAAAAACTGTTTTCCTTCTCTCAGTTAAAACGATTGGTGCAGCCGCAAACCACACAAAACATATTGGTCTTTTCATCAAGCTACTTCACTTCCTGCCCTCCATCTGAAAATTGTGAAAACAAAAAAAGTAGAGAAAAGCAGAAGAAAAAAACCGAAAAGAAAAAAGACGAGAAAAGGGGTGGGGGGCAAATAAGTAGAATAAGCAAGGGATAATACATTTAACACGAGTTACTATCAGAAAAATATTTTTCGATAGTAACTCGTGTACCGTGTATTATCCCGCTTATTCTACGGGTTATTACAGTTTATTACTGTCACTACTCTTACAGACTAGTGTTGTGAAATAGGCGGGGCAGACAGAAGGGGGGTGCAGAGAGATTTAGGCGGAGAAAAGAGAGAGACGGATGTACACAGTCAGGTCGGCGACTGGAGCAGGTGTTGTCCCGTTCCTGCAAATAAATACTGAAAACGAAGCTCACTGAAACCACTCCTTTTTTTCTAAAAACCAGGATAGAGGAGTTAACCAGGGGGTAAATTACACTTACTTTGGCCCTGGAGATACTGTACGAGGTGAGGACGGATATTTCCACTGATTTCCTGACTACGGTAAGGATAACATCAGGATAGGTTAACATTGGATAAGCTAGCAGTTACAACGAAGTGGCCGAACTACCTGCGGAGTGATATGGTACAGTGAATCTGAAGTGACAAAACCCGTTGTCATGGGCAGCGGGCGTTAACGGCGCAGCGGGCGTTAACGGCGCAGCGGGCGTTAACGGCGCAGCGGGCGTTAACGGCGCAGCGGGCGTTAACGGCGCAGCGGGCGTTAACGGCGCAGCGGGCGTTAACGGCGCAGCGGGCGTTAACGGCGCAGCGGGCGGTTATCAAAAAAAAATCCGCCCGCTGACGTCATTCAAAGTGAACGGGACGTTCTAGAGGGCCATAGAATAAAGGGAAGAAAAAGAGGGAAAGCGGAAGGAAAAAAAAGAAAAATAGCAGGTGTCCGTTTGTGAGTATTTATTAGTTTAACTGTCACTATTTATGTTTTGTAATTGTAATTAAAGGAGATTTTCTGACATTTGTTTTAACTTGATAGAGTAAAACTATCCGTCACATCCTCTGCTCATTTAAATAAAACACTTTACATCCAGTAAATATAAACCAACTCTCTCCCAGTTGTTTCTCTTTCTTTCATTTCTTGCACAGCTTGAAAGAACTAAACCAGGATACAGTTTGCTGTCTAGTAACAGTAAATGATGAAATGATTCCAGAAATCTATCAGTGGATTTGTCCCATTATCCTCAGTGATCATTAATTCAACAGCGGCACAAACTTACATCCACAGTTTTTCCTCCTGATGAATGAAGCCCCACTTCCAGAAAAGTGGGTGAATTTTCTAGACCACATTCACTTGCCCATTTTTGCTGCAGAGTCCTAGAAAACACAGAAAAAGACGTTTTTTACACAACTTATCACACACATTACTTTTTACATTGAAGACAACGACCCAACTTTTGTGGACGTAACGGTTCTAAAAGGAATTAATGACCGATATATGGGGCCAGTATTTCAGTTTTTGCTCTTGTATCAGCGTGGGCCTGTTACATTTTATCCTGCTATAATTTACTGACAGGTGTAAGAAAAACAGAAGAGGAAAAGGGTGAGAGAAGATATTTTTAAAAAATGACAAAAGGGGAAAAAGGAGAGAAGTAAGAAAAAGGGGTGAAACAGCGGAGAAAAAAGGAAATAATTAAAATTTTACTTGGTCCAGAATGCTGTGCAATCTTTTTCAATATTTTAAAAATATGTATGTGTGTACATATATATATATATATATATATATATATATATATTACTTACATATTTTATTCCTTATTTATTATTTTTTATCTTAGTAATCTATTGGAGTTTTTTTTGTTGTACTGGCTGAAAGGAGATAATTAAATATCATTGTATATGATGACAATAAAGGCTATCGAAAAAAAAAAAAAGAAGAAAACAAAGGGAAAAAATAGCAGGTGTCTGTTTAATATTTATTAGTTTAACTCACGCTTTTCTAATTGTAATTAAAGGAGATTTTCTGACATTTGTTTTAATTTGACAGAGAAAAACCATCAGTCACATCCTCTGCTCATTTGAATAAAACACTTTACATCCAATACATATAAACCAATAGCTTCTTATCAACAGAATATATGGAAAATTAAGTCCCTTGGATCAGTTCATCTCACTTATTATTTTCACATGCACATTCTTACACAACTGACACACAGTGAAACTAAAAAAAATGAATAAATACAAATAGACATCCTTGAAAGAAACACAAAATGAATACAGAATGAAGTAAACAGTGAGATGAAGTAACAAGAGCAAACAAACAAAACATAGACAAAGCCACACCTACACATCAAACCAATCAATTAAAAATAGATAACATTAATAATCATAATAATAATAGTAAAATAGACATTTTTTTAAACAAAGAACAAACAGTCCCATGTGTTTTATAGTCAAACACTTTCTTCAGTTTTATACCATGTACAGATCATCTCTTTAAACCTCTTTTTAAATTGGTTGATGTTTCAAAAGAGGAAAAAATTAGAGATGATCTTAAATATGGGATTTACAGAAGTAATTACAGGTCATTCTTCAAATTATATCACATACTATTTGATGATTCAACACATAAGTGGCATGAAATGAAAGAGTTGCAGAAAGCGGGTGCAGGTCATTCCTGGTTATTAGTGACTTTTTATCATCCTAACTTTTCTACAACATAAAATAAAAAAAAAACAAAAAAACATTTCTTCATGTTTTTACAGTTATGAGGTTAATGAGGGATTATCTGGAGTAAAATTCATTTTAGCAAGTTTTTTTGGATGATTGTGAGTACATACATACCTATATTTGACATGAAAATCACACCATTCACATGTAAAGTACATGGAGAAATTTAGATTTGACCATTTTGAGCCAAAATGTGTTGTCTTTTCGCTGACATTAAACATTATTTTCAGACCTCTTCTAAAGTTCTAAACAACATCACACTTGCGTGGTAGTAAGTAGAGGGTCCCTAAAGGCAAACCCAAGTGTCCTGAGGTCTTCATGTTGTCAGATATTGTGTCCAGACTTAACTTACCTCAAGCCAGTACTTTTCCACATGCAGGAGCCATCTTTAGGAGGAAGTCCATAATAATTGATTGTCGACTGCAGAGTTACATCCTCTGGAGATTCATGATTTTATTGCATTCTTTTTTAAAAAACATAATCTAGTATTTCATTAGAGAGCTGCATGTAACAGCGAAGCTCAGCCTACTAACTGGTTGTAAAAAAGAATGCAATGAAATCGTGAGTTTCCAGAGCGTGTAATTCTACACTCGGCAATCGACTATTTCGGACTTCCTCCTAAAACGGCTTATGGCTACAGAGGTAAATGGTTTGAGATAAGTAACTCTGGACACACTATCCAATGACATGAAGACCTCGGGACACTTCACTTTGCCTTTCGAGACCCTCTACTTACTACTGTTTCATGTCAGTGAAAAGACATGCTCTCATCACTTCCATGTTAACACTGTTTGGCCCAAAATGGCAAAATCGAACTTTGTCAATGTACTGTACATCTGAATCAATCACTTTTTTTTTGTATAGCCCTAAATCGCAACACAGGTTGCCTTGAAGGGCTGTTAAGAATACGATGGCAATTAACAACAATAATTACAAGGACAAATAAATGGACAAATTAACAAATGAACAAATAATACAAGGAAAACAACATAAACAAAAAGAAGCACAAACAATAAGAATCAAATAAAAATTAAGATGGTACAGGTAATGTGATCCCCAATGTTTTATGTAAAAGCTTGATCAAAAAGAAATGTTTTTAACTTTGACTTAAAGACATTGACTGTTTCAGCTTGTTTAATACAAACAGGGAGCTCATTCCAAAGAAGTGGAGCCTGGTATGCGAAGGCTCTTTCACCAAGTTTACGTTTAGGATTGTACGGGAAGGCTAATAGAATGGTGTGATTTTGATGTCAACTATATGCATGTACTTCCAATCCTATAAAAAATGAGCGAAAATTAACTTTACTCCAGATAATCCCTTTAAGGAACTTTTATTGATCAAGCTTACGGTTATTTATATACCTTTTTTTTTTTTTTACATTTTGTACTAGAGTTTCCACCCAAATCTAACAGGGTGGAGTTTTTAAAAGTGAATTATCCACAGCTGTGTGTGGCAGTCATCTTTAGTCAAATAACTCTACACACAAACACTATTTTTATTTCAAAATGTCTAGCATGGGGGGGGGGGGGACTTCAGTCCTCAAAGCCGCAATCGAACATGTTACAGATGTTTCTCTCTTCCAACACTTGATATAAATTATTAGTCTATCATCCAGTTCTGCAGAAGACTGACAATAACAGGTGTGTTGGAAGAAGGAAAACATCTAAAACGTGCTGGATTGTGGTTCTCAAGGACCAAAGTCCCCCCCCCCCCCCCCCTGGGCTAGCATAAAAGGGTGAGAAGTTCAGAGTAAGACACACAGGTTAACAAAATAAAAGGCATAAAAGGTGCTTAAATCTCTTTTTTCTTCAAAATTCGTCCCAAAAGAGTGATTGCACTTCCTCAGTGTGGCATCTTGGGTAATTGTAAGTGTTATTTTTAGAAGGTGAAAAACATCAAATTAAACAGGGTGGAAAATTATCTTGAGTAAGGTTTTTTTTTATTATTATTATTATTATTTATTTATTTATTTATATGTGTATTATTTATACACATATGTTGACTTTAATCATAAAGTTAAATATATATTTTTATTGCAAATATGTCTCATTGAAACTGAAATATTGCTTTGGAGACATGGGGGAAAATAAGTGTATGTTTTATTTATTTATTTATTTTAAGGTAATTAAAAGTAAAATAAATATATTGTTGATCCCATCAAAAAGTCTTCAAACTATAATACTAGCTTTTAATTATAGATATTTTATTAAGGACAGAAAATTACCAATATCCAGGAATGACCTGTGTGTATTTTTAAATTTCCCCTGATTTTGGATCCTGGAGTTTTAATGTGGAGAATCTTACCCCAGAGGTCTGTCACATTAATATACAGAATTAATAAGGAGGAAATAGTCCCTGTCTCTGATGGGTTGAGTCTAACCCATAGCTCAATCAGTAACAGAAATAAATGGGTTTTATCAGTTATTTTTAAATTATGGGTGTGAGTTTGTGTTTGGTTAAATCCAGACTAGTCCTAAAGAGAGCCACAGTGACAGTCAAACAAATGAAGACAGCAGAGTACAAGTGTATACCAAGGTTATTTCGTCAATGAGAACTAACGAAGTGACAAAAAAAATATATATATATTTTTTTAAACTGAAACTGCATTGTGTGCATATAAAACTAAAACATGTATTTAAAAAAATATATATGGATAAAGTTCCCTTCATTTTCATCTTTGTCAGTGTAACTAAAGTTGAGAGAAAGAAGCAGAAAGAGTCCTGGACGGGATTTATTTGAACACGACGGCAACGAAGGTAATCAATATGAAAAAACTTAAACTAATATAAAACCTAAGCATTTAGGAGGAAAAAAAGGAAAACTAATAAAAACTAGAAAATCTGTTCTTAAAACTAACTGAATTAGAGGGAAAAAATAATTTCCGGACTATAGAGCGCACCTGATTATTAGCCGCACCCACCTCATTCTAAGAGGAAAACCGATTTTGTACATACACAAGCCGCACATGTATATAAGCCGCATGTGCCCACATTAAAACATGTAACACAAACACAAAATTAACCCAAACCCGACTTCAAGTCCCGCGAATGAAACTAAATGTCCTTCATTAACCCTTGTGCGGTCCTTCGTAAAAGGCACACTGGCTGTGTCCTACAATCGGGTCTTAAAAACCCAGATTCCAAAGTTCAGTTCCATAGACTCATCACCCCACCCCCCAAGGATATATTACTGTTTTCAGTAGTAAGCAATGGCATCCTACAGTACGTATAAAAAGGTACATTTGTGAACCACCGGCTCTCTTTGACCCGAAGGACCGCACAAGGGTTAAAGTCCACAGTCCAAAAATCACAGCCGGTAAAATGAACGGAAAATGACACTTAAGGTTTGATGCAGGCCTGCAGAGTCCGGGTCCCGTTGACAGTAATCCAAGGGAAAAAAAGTGTATATTTCCAAAGGTAAGGGAGGGAAAAATGTCCGCCTGCATCCACAAACAGGTGGCTGGTCGCCGCATCCACAAACAGGTGGCTGGTCGTCAGCGATAACTTTAATCTTTCGCAGAGAGTTCAGGTCAAACTCCTCCGTGCCAACGTGCAAAAATAATCCACATGGTCTGGTCGAGCCTCTGTCTTCTCTCACACACCGCCGCGGGTTTTTCTTTAAGCAACTTTTTACCCCTTGTACACCTGTCCGTCACCTTTACCGCTCCCACTTAAACCCGTCACCCTGCATTTGTTCCGCCCCTCCTTTTTCATTCAGTCTTCCTCGACGCATATATTCCACCGGTCTAAATCTTACCTTTTCTACTCGAGCGCCTCTGGCGGCCGTTAGGAAAATTACATGAATTGGCCGCGTCACTGAAAAAGCCGCAAGGTTGAAAGATTAGGAAAAAAGTAGCGGCTTGTAATCCAGAATTTACGGTATCAAAACTAACTAAAACTAAACTATAATGGAAAGATCCAAAACCATTCTAACTAGGGATGTCCCGATCTGATCGCATGATCAGAAATCGGGGCAGATCACATGATATCAGACTCATGGATGGATGGATAGTAGGGGTGGAAAGAAACCAATTCAAATCTGTTTGTGTCGTATGATATCAGAGTGAATCGGTAAAACTGTCTACGAACGGTTCGTTGTCCCGGATTTGCGGCCGTGAATCAGTTTCTTGAGGTCCAGCCAACAATTTCTAATTCTATTCTTTATATTTGTGGCCAAGTAGCTTAACAGTGTCAGCATAGCATTTATTTTCAGAAATGTATACACGTTAAAACTTCCAACCAGAGGTTTATCTGCAGATTTTTGAGTACGGATGGAGCTAAAGTTAAGAAAATGTGAGTGTCGCGCCACAAATTAATCTATGTATGGGAAACACTGGACCTTGTGAAAGTCCATTAACATTACATAACATAACATTAGTAATGCACTACGGCACAGCTGTAGCCAAATCAGGGGGCGGGACTTGGCAATGCTCAGAGCGGCAAAGTTAGAAGTAGTTTAATATCTTCATTGTTGTATATCGAGTATGTTGGGTAATCCCAGCTCCACAGAGTAAAAGTCCTGACATGTATTTGTTCCAACCATTCACTGAATCAGCAGAGGTGTTCAAAGTACTCACATTCTGTACTTAAGTAGAAGTACAGCTACTTATATGGAAAAAATACTCTGGTAAAAGTAGAAGTACTAATTCAATTCCTATACTTGAGTAAAAGTAAAAAAGTACAACTTCTCAATTGTAATAAAGTACAAAAGTAAAAAGTAAAACTTTTTTTTTGTGGTGAATGCAATAATACTTCAGAAAATAAAATCAGAAAAGTATCTAAAATAAAGCATTTGAAAGTGAGTTACTGTGTAGATAATGTGTTTGATCCAGTTTTGTGAATATGGGCAGGAAATTTAGGAAAATGGGGGAAGAAAAGTCACAATTAAGATAAAAAATAATGAGATTTTTTTTTTAAAATTAAAAAAAAAAGTAGTTATAAATATGAACTAGAAATGCATAATTTTAAGATAAAAAAATCAAACTTATGAGATAAAAAGTCAAAATTATGAGATAATAATCATATAACTATAAGTCACAGAATATAAAGCACAGATATTTATGCAAAAATGTAGGAAGTAAAAGTAAAAAGTTGCCAGAAAAATAAATAATAATAATAATCTACTTAAGTACAGTAAGGAAGTACTTTTACTTAGTTACTTTACACCTCTGTTAATCAGCCCATGTTGATGAGCACAACTCCTCATCCAGGTAGAATCACATGTATGAAGTGAACAGGAAGAACCAATACATGGCAGCTGGAATTACCTAACTGTGGTCCACCACAGTCCTGGAAGACCACCCTCCCAATTTCAGATCATTTGGTGGAGTGGTGAAGGTGTTGGGCATTCCACAGACAAACAGGAACACTACAGACAGAGATTTGGTGAATTATGGATAGATTATAGAAGTATTTGATCACTCAAAATCAAAGCAGTTGTACTTTGAGGCAAAAAAAAAGCCTAATGGGGACGTGATCTGTAATTAGAACCTTGTTTCATATGTGAGTGAGGTGAAAATTTGCTGTGATGAATCTTGACTAAAACACAACTAGAAATAACCCCATTATTATGACTCATAGGACTTCCCTTCACACACACACACACACACACACACACACACACACACACACACACACCAGAGCCCAGGCTGCCAGTATAAACACAGACTCCCAAAGTGAAGTCAAAGCTGTTTCAAACAGAATTGCTAATACTCCTACGTCACTGACAGCCCCCTCCTCACATACGTACTCACACACACATACACACACACACACACACAGTCACAAGTTTGTTGGCGTCATTCTTGGCGTTTGCTCACGCACTCGTCTCCATTTCTTTGTGATGTGATGTTAAAACATTGAATTCCCCTCCATCCTTTTCAACTCTTTGAGAACAGTAGGGCTGCCCTCATTCAGTCTTTTTCCTCTGGAGAGACGACAGACGAGAGGAGGAGGAGGAGGAGGAAGGCTGATAGTGAAGGAAGGCAGGATAGAAGTGGGAAAAAAAGTTGAATTACAAACTATCAAAAGAAAAACAGCTTGTTTGTGTCTTATTTTGTTAATTCTACTCGTGTTAATGCAAAATATGATAGACTGATCTATATCAGCTGAATGATATATTGGGCCCATATTTACTTTTTTTTTTTTCTTCATTGGCCAATATACTCTTTTTTTTCCCCTGCTACGGTTTACTGACAAGTGAAGGAAAAAGAGAGAAAAAAATAAGAGAAAGGGGGAGAAACAAAAAAGGAGAGAAAAATAAAGGGGGAAAAGGAGAAAAGAAAAGGAAGAGGAAGTGACAAAAAATGAGAAAAAAGAAGAGGAAAAAGGAGTGAAAAAGACAAAAAAAAAGAAGAAAGGGGGGAAAACCGAAAAGGAGAAAAAAGTTAACAAGAGAAAACAACAGAAAAAATAAGGGGAAGACAAAAAAGAAGAAAAGGAGATAATATATATATATATATATATATATATATATATATATATATATATATATATATATATATATATATATATATATATATATATATAAGAAGGAGGAAACAGAAAATAAAAAATGATAATAGAATGAAAAAATTAGGAAAAAGAAGTGAAAGGGGGAACAGGAAAGAAGAAAAAGAGCAGGTGTACATTCATATTTATTACTTTAACTGTCATTATTACCTCCACCAAGGAAATATTAAATTTTGAGTCCGTTTGTCTGCCTGTCTGTCTGTCAGCAGGATTACACAAAAAGTTCTGAACGGATTTTGATGAAACTTTCAGGAATGATAGATATTGGGTCAAGGACGAATTTTTAGATTTGAGCAATGAAGGTCAAAGGTCAAGGTCACACTAAAGGTCAACAGCTAAAACACATCAATGGTAATATCTCAGGATTCATACAAGATAGAATCTGTTGTGGGGGGTTTTTTTCATTCACATCATCTCACCTTCAGACATGAGATGAGTCAACACCTAATAATTAGAGGTCCTCTATTGGATGGGAAAATAGCAAGACAAAAAAGAAAACATTCCAAGGCACTCTCTTATAAGTGAAAATTAAAAAGCCTTTATTAAATTGGCTTGGTTACAAAAACCTATAAAATCATATAAAAACCTAAACGCGTTTCGGCATCATAGCCTTCATCAGGGAGTCTGTAATTAAAGAATGTCTTTATTTGGCAGCGAAAGAACATCAGTATCGGCTTAAAAAACATCAGTGGCTGCTATCAGTCATGGAAAAGAATATCTGTGATTATCGGCTTCAAAAAAATTCTATAGCAATGGATGACGAGCAAAATGTGCACGCATCACAATGCAGCTCTTTATCCTGGGGGTACTTCAGATCTTCCACTTTTCCTCAGTGAACACATCATCCAGCAGCACAAAGAAATCAATACTGATGATCTGCCTCCATTTTCAACCAAAGCCTTAGTTTCTATCTTTCCCTCCATTTGCACTCCCTCTCCTGTTTGTGAAGAATCCCAGATGGATTTTTCCCCTCATTCTTTTTCATCTCACCGTGCCCATCACCAGAGGATTATTCAGGTAGCCAAGGACAGGTTGGCAATAGTTATACGTGTGCGGTTGCCATGACAACATACAGCGAACAGTGATCAGTTGTTTCAGCATGTTGGCTCATACTTCGATTCTCAATGAAACCCAGTGAAATGTTGTAATATTAAATTTTTCAGCACCAGGCGCTCCCAACTACTGCATCTGACTATGAATTTGACGGAATTAAAAAAAAAAAAAAGAAAAAGAAAAAGCCCTGTGTGTTATTTTCTTCTGCTAATTAGATGAGTTAACTGTGCTTCAGTTTCTCACCGTCATCTTCAAAGGTTTATCTTAAGGGGTGCATCTTGTACCCCCTTTAAGTCTCATATTACCCTATAATAAATATTTAGAGTCGCAGCACTGAAGGCAGTGTGAAGGATTATCATTTATGCTTTTTTATGCCTTTTTGCATTGCATTTTTGAGACCAGAAAAATGTGTTTTAGCTATGATGAAATGAAACATGTATGGTAAACATGCCACATATGGTACAAATTCAGATAAAGATACTTTATCCTTGGGGGGGGGTACATGACGAGCAAAAAGTCTGTTAGAGGTGTATGCTAAACCCAATAGGAAGGATTTTATCATCATCACCATCATCACTCCCACCCCACAGAGGAAGTAAGGGGTATTGATTTGGGTTAATTGTTGTTTGATTGATTTTTGGGGGCGTTTTTATCAGTTTGTTTGTTTTTCAACACAAAAACTACAGGACCAATCTCCATGCAATTTTCAGGAAAGCCATGAGGTGGTCCAGAATAGATCCTATTAAATGTTGGTGAATGTAGGTCAAAGGTCAAGGTCATCCAAAATGTGTTTTCGCAATGATCGGCGATAGGGTAAATCAGGAACTTCCTTTTCATTCCTGTGTTTTAAAGTATATACATTATATTTGTTCTCACTGTTTGTCTTTTGAAGGAGAAATTTGATTTAGATATAACTACAATGAGCACCAAAATGTTGGTCTTTCTGCATCTTGTGTGTATAGATTTTGACCTATTGTTGACCCAAGAGGCCGGGGGTCACTCGGTCAAAAAATTTAATAGAATAAAAAAATAAATAAAATGGGCTTTAACTGGAAAAAATAGTGGAGATAAGAGAGTTAGTTTCTATTATTGACAGATAGGAAACATGGCAGGGGCTTCAAAATGGTGTCATGACCTTTGACCTTTACTTACCTTAACCTTAAAGGTGAAAATCAAGGTCACACATCACATACTGTAAACACTCAGTTACTATTGTTGACAGATAGGAAACTACATGTAGGCTCCAAAATGGCATCATGACCTTTGAAATTGAATGACCTTGAAAGTTCAAACTCATAGTCTGACATTTTGACACATGTCTGTTAAGAGTTAAAATGTCTGCAAGGGGGCAGGGTTTGTTGTGCCTGACTTTGGAGCCAGGACTCAGGTGTTGGGATGGTTTTGTTCAACTTGATTAAAATCATTCATGTTTTAAAGTGAGAATTTTGTACTTTAGTTTTGTACTTGTTTACTGCTTATTTGTTTATTTATTTTTGTCTTTCCAGTAATCTGGAGGGGATGTGTCCCAGGGGAGGGTGGGTTTTTCCGCTTATTTGTCTTATTTGTTTGATTTTTGGATCAAACAGCAGAATTATATTCTTTGTTTTTGTGTGTAAAAAAAAACAAAAACATAAGCATCCACCTTTATGATTTAACCAAATAAGCAACATCAGGAGTGTTTTAATGTTAGTCAGAGTGGACTTTATTTACTACTGTGTGTGTGTGTGTGTGTGTGTGTGTGTGTGTGTGTGTGTGTGTGTGTGTGTGTGTGTGTGTAAACTCTGATTTCCTTTTTATTTTTCTCAGTTTAATCTAAGCCGACTTGATTTTATTTTCTTGACTCGTATATAGATGTTCTTTTCTTTTTCCTTCAGCATTTTTATTATATTTTCAACTAAACTGAATTTTAAACTGTTTTTTACCCTTGTGTGAAGCATTTTGTAATCTTGTTTTGGAAAAGTCCTCCATAAATATAGTGTTGTATACAAACTTTCTGCCAGATGGTGTGTGTTTACGTGTGTGTGTGCATGTGTGTGTGTGTGTGTATCAAGGTATTGTAATTAATGAAAACTAATGAAATGACAAACTAGTATTGAAGAAATATTTTCATTAACAGAAGTAAATAAAAACTGTAATTAAAAGAAAAAAATATTGTGTGCTTAAAAAACTAAGTAAAAATATTATAGTTCAAATTCCTTTCATTTTATTCTTTGTCAGTGTTGGATTGATATGAAGTCAACGTATTTCGCTCAAGCAATTTTAGCGAGCAGCACCGTGCAACACTTCACATTCCGTCACTTAAAAGTCAGGAGAAAGCAGCAGAGAGTCATGTATGGGAATTATATATGATGGTGAGGAAGGTAAACGATGTGAAAAAACTAATACTAAACCTAAGCATTTAGAAAGACATAAAAAGTAATAAAAACTACCAAACTTGCTGTAAAATACGAATTAAATCTACGTGAATTTGAAAACTACTGAAAACTACTAAGTGAATTAGAGAATAAGACGTCTAAACGAAATGAAAATGAACTATAATGAAAAATCCCAAACTATTATGACCTTGATGTGTGTTTGTGTGTGTGTGTGTGCGTGTGCGTGCGTGCGTGCAAAAACATGGTAGTTGAATGTGTGTAATGGTCGCCCCAGCCGCACTATCCCCATTCATTACATGTATAGGTCTAGTCGTGCTTCATAGTCAGGGGAGGCGGGGCTAAAAGGTTGTCTTTCAAATCCTCTGTATGCAATAGGACGGTACTACAACCAATTAGTGTAATATTTAGGATGATGTAGACAGACACCGGAAAGTTCACTGAGGAGTCTAGAGAGAAAGTTACGAATGACTAAATAAAAATATGGATTATGGAGGTTAACGACTGTTGTCACTTCTGTAAAAAGAATTTAAAGATTACTGACATTTTCTCACATTCTTCATTCATCTTTGATAAAAGGAAATCACCACCCAGTCGGCAGCCATTTGTCATCGTTGTTCTCCGGTTGTTTCTCTTCAAATTGTCGCAGCTCTGTCGTCATTTTTGTTACACCCGCCCTCTGACTCTATACTTCACCGTGATTCGTCGGCCAGTTTCAGGGAAATCTAGTCAAAGTTACATTGAGGATAAGTAGACCGTCCCCTGTAGCAAATTAGATTTGCTCCTGCTAGGGGTGTGGAGCACAGCTAGGCTAGTCTAATGGGGCATTTTAGAGACAATTTGACAGATTAGCAGGGCCGGTTCTTCTTATAAGCAAACTACTTGAATGCATAGGGCCACCAGGGGCCCCCCAAAGCTGCATGTTCAGCTTCATCTGAGGAACATTCAAATGTCTTGTCTTTATCTGTTGTCATTTCGTGTATTTATGTCATTTGTATTGTTAAAAAATTATTGTTGGATTTAAATAAAATCAAGTGTAGTATTTGTTTTTAATCCATTTAATTTGCCTGAATGGCTGAACTTAAGATGTTTCATTTTAACAGTAGCTCGTTTTGTTCATGAAATCTAATCTCAAAGTAGGGGCCCCACAACAGCACTTTGCTGAGGATCCCCACAAATATAGAAATGTCCCAGCAGTGTAGTCTTCTTAAATGACCCACATTTTTACTTTTAAACTAATATTTGCTTCTATTGGATCCTAAGGGATTACCCAAAACAAACAGATACTTGATACTGAAATAAGTGTTTGAATGATAATCAATGGAAGTTTTCTCTGTGACAGGACATTACTGCGTTTTGACCCATATATATATATATATATATATATATATATATATATATATATATATATATATATATAGAGAGAGAGAGAGAGAGAGAGAGAGAGAGAGAGAGAGAGAGAGAGAGAGAGAGAGAGAGAGAGGAGAGAGAGAGAGAGAGAGAGAGAGAGAGAGAGAGAGAGAGAGAGAGAGAGAGAGAGAGAGAGGAGAGAGAGAGAGAGAGAGAGAGAGAGAGAGAGAGAGAGAGAGAGAGAGAGAGAGAGAGAGAGAGAGAGATTTTTTTTTTTTGTCAACAATCACCACACCAAAAACCTGAGTTTTGCCAAAAATGTTTCTAGTTCGTGGACGTGTGTGTGCAGAAATTATGATATGGGTAAAATCAGTAAACTGATAATTGCTGTTGCTTTTGGTGCTTACTCCTCTTCTGAATCTTCCTTGTGGCAGGTATTTCCCGTCTGGATGATCAAATATTCATCAACCGTAACCCCGGCGTTCCATCTGTTGTGAAGTTCCACCCCCTTCAACACCTGTATCGCTGTGGCCGACAAAGACAGCATCTGGTCAGAGACGGAAATTACAGCACAACAAACATGCTTGATTATTTTTACAGTATGAACCCAATCAAAGAATGTAGCCTGAACTGAATGGTGTGTGTGTGTGTGTGTGTGTGTGTGTGTGTGTCCGTGTGTCCGTCCCCTGTAGCTTCTGGGACTGGGAGAAGGGTGAGAGGCTGGACTACTTCTATAATGGAAACCCACGCTACACTCGCATCACAGCCATGGAGTACCTGAATGGTCACGATTGTTCATTACTACTCACTGCAACAGGTAACACACGACACATGGACACAGAGTAGACCATTAATCACACATGTAATAATGGAATCTAATGGCTGACAATTTATTAGTAGTAATAGTTGTCAATACTGAACGAACTAGGGTTTGAACCCAAATTCACAATTTAAAACTTGATGTTCAAAAATTAACCAAAGTTTAACAACAAAATACAACCTAAAACACGCATACAGAGGATTTCTAACAAAAGTATCAACTATAAAAATCACTCTTAAAGAAGAAAAAGCATAATATGACAAAGTATTAATTTAAATTCACTCACATGGAGGAAAAACTGTTACGAGACAAAGTATCAAAGGAAAAACAAAAGACAAAACTAGACAAAATGACAAGGGGTAACTTTTCAATTCGTGTTCTGACAAACGTCCAAATTCATTCTAAGTACAAATTGAGTCATTTTAGAGTTAGCAAATATTTATTTTATGCTCAACTACAGCCAAAGATGCATGTATATCCCAAATATACACTGATTACTTTTCTGTGAATACACTAAATTTTGTCCCAAAAATCACTCCATATGACACCATGTAGTGTAAACGCAGTTTAACTGTATCCTGAACTCATCTTCGGAGCTTCTAATCAACAAACAGGAACACCCTAGCAAATGCACCCACTGTGTCTGTCCTATAAATGGGACCATGTTGACATAAACTGTTAGTTCCCTCTTCTCTTTCCCTTGCAGTGGTCAGCACAGATGAAGGACTACCAAACAAACACCTCTTAAAAACACTGTTCTATAGCTTAGGAACCCATAAAGATCCACTTGTGCAGATGCAGCAGGAGCTAACGGCAGACTTCATCTTGTTTCCTTTTGTTAGGACGTGTACCTTTACTCTACAGCTCCATCCATTTCCTCTGCTCTCTGTCATCACATGTTAAGTTGTAGAATGGTTTAATGGACGCAGGGACAACAGTACTGCAGCACAATGACTATAGAAAAAGGAAAAGCACATACCTGCACAAGTGGATACCAGTAGTGAAAATATACTGTCGCTATAAGAAGTCAGGCAGGTTTAGTGGAAAAGTAGAGTTATTCCAGTTGAGAAACCTGCTATTATTGTTGAGACCAAACTGGTACTTATTATATAGTTTGGTAATGCTGATTCACCTTTTCCCAGCCTTACATCCTCGCCCTGGGATGTAGATGACATTATTTTAATAACACCTATATATACAGTTCCAACATTAATGACATTATTTTAATAACATCTATATATATATATATATTATATATATATATATATATATATATATATATATATATATATATATATATATATATATATATATATATATACAGTTCCAACATTAATGACATTATTTTAATAACATCTATATTTACAGTTACAACATTAATGACATTATTTTAATAACATCTATATTTACAGTTACAACATTAATGACATTATTTTAATAACACCTATATTTACAGTAACAACATTAATGACATTATTTTAATAACGTCTTATTTGGTTCTGGTATTTTTGAATCGTCCCAACAGGGAAACCCAAACCAAGAAAGACAAACGACGACAATAGCTCCAACATTAATGACATTAATGGCATTTGAAAAGTGAAACCTATCGGTCATTTAGGAAGGTGGGGGGGCTGATGTGCTTTGGCGGAGTCTGTGCTCACCCAGTGCATTTCTAGTTTTGCTTAAAAATGAATGGTATTTCATTATGATTAATCAAAATTAATTGATAGGAGCCCTGTGATTAATCTGACTTAAAGCTGGAATTCCATGGTTATTTTATTAATATTGCTCTGTTCTCCATTGTTATTGAATACATTGCCTGTTGGTTCTATTTAAAAAAACACACACATCTGGAGTGCTTTGTTTCCAGCTGTTTCTGGAGGGTAGAAAAAATGATTTGAGGTTGAACAACAGAGTTTACCGTTACTTCCTCATACATGTCCATGACGTGGTAATGAGGCATCTCTGATTGGCTCAGAATGCATGAAGGAACACTCCCCCCCTCCCCCTGGCTCTGTGTGTGTTTATCATACCACAGTAGCATCCAGCTAAGTTTCGTGCCGATGCTTGTTTGATAACGTGCAGGGGAAAAAAAACAGGCTTTATTTACATGTTTTTCAAGTTGGTGCAGCAGCTACTGTGGCGCTATCGTCTCTTGTAGATGCTAATGCTAATGCTACTTGAGATTCGCTGCAATGGGGGGTGGGCTTAACCCCATGTGGGTGACGCCAATGTCCCTGTGACATGTAGTGGACAGGCTTTACTGATCTGAGTCATTCGTTTCTCTGTGTTGTTTTCTATGAATGGTGAATCCAGCCAGTGAAGGGGACACACCAAGCAGTATGTGTTGGTAACTCGGGGTGACCCATCAGATTCCAAATGGAGCGTGGAAAAGTGGTTTTCAGCAGAATGACACCTTTAAAGAATGTTATCATTTGACAACATTAGTTTCTAAGTCTACAGCTTTTTACCTGTTAAATAAGCCTTAAAAGTGAGCAGTACATTCTGTACTTAAGTAGAAGTACAGCTACTGGTGTGAAAAAATACTCTGGTAAAAATAGAAGTACTGATTCAACTCCTTTACTGAAGTAAAAGTAAAAAAGTACAATTTCACAATTGTAATAAAGTAAAAAGTCAAACTGCATTTATTAAATTTTTTTGCCATGAACGCAATAATATTTTATATATATATTATAATATTTAACCAGGAAAAAGTATCTAAAATGTAGCCTTTAAAAGTGAGTTACTGTTTAGATAATGTGTTTGATCACGTCACATTACTCTGTTTTGTGGGTACGGGCAGGAAATATAGGGGGAAAAAGTCGCAATAAAGATAAAAAGTCATCATGAGATTTGCATAATTTTAAGAGAAAAAGTCAAAATTATGAGATAATAGTCATATAACTATGATATATAAAATCAATTTTCTTTCCTCTGGTGACTTATTTTTCATACTGTCACATCTGAGAATGTAAAGAGTATAAAGTACAGATATTTGTACAAAAATGTAGGGAGTAAAAGTAAAAAGTTTCCAGAAAAATAAATACTCAAGTAAAGTACAGATACCTAAAAAAAAAATCTACTTAAGTACAGTAATGAAGTACTTTTACCTGAGTTATTTTACACCTCTGAAAGTGAGTGTTTTAAAAGTACAGGGTGTTACCTTTTCAAAGAGCCCATTGTTTTGTCTGTACTCCAAACAGCTGAAAAACAGCTGGAGTTTTAATTTGGAGAGGAATTGGTAAGGGTTTTTTTTTTTAATTGATCTACACACACATGCAGTACTTCTCAGAGTAAAAACTTTCGTTAGAAATCTTCAGAATTCCTCCTTATACAAGCAGCTCACATGTCCACACCCTTCTGCACAGTTGAAACCTCAATGAGACTCATTTGTAACTGCAACAAATGTTAAACACTTGACTCTTGGCCTCATGAAAACATGTGAATTCATCATTATTTATCACCATAGTATTATCTTCATAACCCAGAAGAGTATTACAACACAACTATACATTAAGGTTGGCACAGAAACACATTTATTTAGTTTTGTCTCTGTACTGTGTCATTAAACTGTGAATGAATGCTGTATTTCACTGCACACCTCCTGAAAAACTGCTCTGATAAAAGCTCGGGGATGAATAAATTTAAGTCATCAAAATGTAATGAGCACTTATTCAGCTTTTCCTCCATCGGTCATGTACTGAAGGATATCAGAGAGGACATTAGTTATAAAAAAAATCTAAAGCTCTACAACAGTAAAACGCAGAATGTAAATCAAATGAAGACATTTATGGCTGGTAATAGCTTTCTCATAAGAGTGCATGGACATGTTTTATGTGTGGCTCGGTGGCTCGGCAGCGTTCCGGCTTCACTGTTCAGAGTTTTAGGGTTAGAGACACTCGCCTGGTGTTGTTTCAACCTGACAGTACAGAGGGGTTTTTTAAATGCTGCTGTAGATACGTCATAGATATTTTGCGTGTTTCTGTGTACGTTCATGCTCAAGACATCTTGGATAGATAGATAGATACATACACACACACACATACACGCACACATACATACATACACACACACACACATACACACATATACATACACGCACACACATACACACACACACACACACACATACACACATATACATACACGCACACACATACACACATATACATACACGCACACACATACACACATATACATACGCGCACACACATACACACACACATACATACATACATACACACAGACACACACACACATACATACACGCACACACATACACACACACATACATACATACATACACACACACACACACATACACACATATACATACACGCACACACATACACACACACATACATACATACATACACACACACACACACACATACACACATATACATACACGCACACACATACACACATATACATACACGCACACACATACACACATATACATACACGCACACACATACACACACACATACATACATACACACACACACACACACACACACACACACACACACATATACATACATACATACACACACACATACCTACACACACATACCTACACACACACACACTGTATTTCCAAACGTATTGTCTCATGTATGAATGTTTCCATTCCAAAATTAATCCATAGGGTTTAATCTGATGTATGTTCACCCTTTGCAGGTCACTTTTTTTTTACCCATCCCCACATGTTTTTGTGTGTTACCTGTCAGGTACCAGACCTGGTACAGAACTCTGGTCAGTACCATTCACTGTGGAATTAGAAAACAGAAACGTTTCTGATTTTCCTGGTTAAATAAATATTGTTTCAATCATGGCAAATAATGCAGTTTTACTTTTTACTTTTTTACTTTTATTTCATTAAAATAGTTGAATCACTTCTTCTACTTGTACTTCTACTTTCTTTCACACAACTAGTTGTACTTCTACTTAAGTACATAATGGGAGCACTTTTGATCAGGACTTAATTGATTCCGAACTAGTCTGAAATCATGTGATCAGATCGGGACCTTCCTATTTCTAACACACTTTTCCTCATAGTGCTACAATAGATGCATTTCACTGATTATTGGTTCTTGTTTCCAGATGACGGAGCATTGCGGATCTGGAAGAACTTCGCTGACCAGAAGAATCCAGAAATGGTGACAGCGTGGCAGGGGCTGTCGGACATGCTGCCCACCACCCGAGGTCAGCCCCCCGGCAGCGCTCACAGTAAAGACCAGTGCTCTCTTTTCTATCAGCCCCCTCCCACTCATCACTCATACCCCCTCAGTACTTCCTCTACTTAGTCATCACTGTCATCCCCCCGCACTCACTGTTTCCTCTCCACTTGTACAAATAGGTGTTTTGCATGTGTCTTGCATTTACACACATCATTACAATAGTATTTCTGTCTCCAGTGCACAGTTTCTGGAACGTTATTCTAAATACGGTCATACATCTTCTTGCTTGGTTTGCTTATTCCGAGTTAACTTTAGTGAGAAGACTCTTTCTATCTTTGAAGTATCTTGTATACATTAGGCCTGTTTACATGGGAGTTTTTATTCCTGTTTTATTAATAAAAAAAATAAAGGTTTGACCACATAAACTAATTCCAGCTGAATATTACTATTCGGAATTAGACTTAATTCCGAATAAAGTCAGTAGTTTATTCCACTCTTTATTCCGAATTCAATAATTCCTCTGACATGGAAGCAGTTAATTCGTCTACAACATTATTCCTGTCGTTCTATACATGCTCCGGGTCTTGTCACGATGTCACACATATTCCATGCTGCCAGTGTTAGTATGTTGATTCAGTTGTGCTTCTGCTTCACTATTATTATAAAACTAAATGTATAAATCACACATAGTGTCTGTTCTTCCATGTTGATAGTTGAAATGAAAGCGTAGCAGGAACTAGACGCGATCGTTTTCTTCCAGTAGACATCCAGATGTTAAGTGGGCATTCTGTCCAATCAGAACCCTCTGTACCTCCAGCTCTTAAAGCCCAAATAACTAAAGTGGATTACACCTGTTTCCATGGAAACATTTATCCAGAATTAACATTTCCATGTAAACACAAAAGAACTAGCTGTAATTCAGAATAATCTTATTCTGAATAAAAAGATTCTAAATTAAAAAATAAAAACATGATGTAAACGTAGACATTAGGAAGCATCTTTTCCTCACTCTGAAATTAAACTTTGGAATAATAATATAATCATGATAATAATCTTTATTTGTATAGCACCTTTCATACAAACATCGTAGCCCAAAGTGCTTCACGTTGATTAAAAATTAAGGTACAATTTTAAGACTAGGTGAAAAATACATTATACAAAATAAACTGATTATAAAGTTAAATAAGTTTACAAGAGTACAGATACAAAATAAACTGATTCACTCTTTCTGTAATCTGAAAATACTCTAATCACAATATATTTAAGTTTAGCCTTGATCTCAAAACTAGAATAAAGGAATGAAAGTACTAGTTACCTCTCCAAGAGAAAGCGATAACAGCACATTTCCATTTACAATTTATGAAAAAAATGAAATGTACTGTTTTTTTTGCCTGTACAAACGTCAGAAAATACCATAGTTTATTTGACTTAATGATAGATGTGTGTGGCTGTGCTATGATGTCCAGAAGGTAGAAAATATTCATAACTAGAAAAGAGACCTCCGCCAAGGTAAACCCCCACCCACCCCACCCCCGGATCACCACCAAAATCAAATCATTCCCAGAACCCCCCCGTTACCAACCTACCCTGAAAAATTCATCAAAATTCGTCCATAAGTTTTTGAGTTATCTTGTAGACAAACCAACCAACGAATGTCGGCAAAACCATAACCTCCTTGGTGGAGGTAAAAAATAAAGTGAAATCAGGATAAAAGAGCACTTACCATCTATCCATAATTGTCCATATATATCAGATACAAAAATCTGAGGGAAATGATTTATAGACTGATATATCAGTTGGCCAATATATCAGGCCGATATTTCTGTTTTCGTCTTGTATCAATATCGGCCGATTTCAGTGGCCGATTTTTCCCTGCCACAGTTTACTGACAGGTGAAGGAAAAAAAGAAGTGAAAAGCGAGAGAAAACAAAAAAGGCGACAAAAACAAAGGGAAAAAGTGAAAAGAAAAATGGTAAAAGTAAACAAAAAAGGAACAATAACAGGGAAAAAAAGAAATTGTGGGAGACTGGAAATAAAATAAGAGGGGAAAAGTAGGAAAAAGAATTAAACAAAAGGAGAGGAAAAACAAAGGGAGGAAAAAAACAGAAGGTCTACGGTGGTTGTTTATTAGTTTAACTGTCACAACTTTTATTTTCTAATTGTAATTAAAGCAGGTTTTCTGATTCCTTCCATTTTTTGAAACCCAGACATAAGTCATAAGTAATGATAGGCCGATATATTGGCTTCATTATATATTGAGCTGATTTATTTTGTTTGTTTGTTGTTTTTTTGTTCGCGGGGCCGATCAATACGCTCTATTTTCTGATTTACTGACAGGTTAAGGAAAAAGGGGCGGTGGCAAAAGAAAACAAAAAAGGGGAAATTAAGTAAAGAAGAAGGAAAAATTGGAAATAGAAGAAAGTAAAGGGGGGAAAAAGGAAAACAAAATTGTAAAATGAAAAAAGAAGAGAAAATGAAGGAAAAAGAAGAAAGGGGGAAAGAACACAAAAAAAGAAGAGAAAAGGGAGGGCAAAAAAACAATCAGTCGATCACTCATCATAAGTCCAGTTTTAATTTCAGGACAGAAAGTGAAAATGAAAGCAGTGAATATCATCAGGTCTAAATCTAATGAGGTGTAAAAGTGTTTGTGGATGGGCGGCCATGTTTATCTTCTGCGTTGACACACTTCCATCATTCAGACGTTATGTGCAAATATTTCAAGCAGCTCTGACACCACACATCCACACTTGTCAAACACATCCACTCACAGGGTTACCTCCTCTCTCTCCCCTCGTCCACACTTTTCCTGCCTCTGGCGTTTCCTCAGCCAGCGTTTCTGGGTCAGGGAAGTTTTGGGGGAAAGTGTGACAGCTGAAGGAATGCTTGTATCTCCTCAGAATACTTTATACATTTGAAAATTAATAACAACTACTCGGTCTATTAGAAAACTTTTAGACACATCAGTGGTCCACAGTGTGGGGCTTAGGTGGGTGGACCACTTAAAGATTTATACAGCTCGTCACATGTGGACTAAGATGCATATTTGACTAATTGGAAGCAACGAGAGCAGAGATGTCAATGTGAGTGAGTGGATGAGTCAGTATCCATACAGAGGTGTGGATAATACCACGTGCACACCCGCGTCTCCATCATTACCATCCACACAGTCTCAGGAGGTCCATGGGGACCTGTGGGGAAGACGACACACTTAACTAGCATCACTGTCTGTCTCACTCTCATGACACTGTCGCCCCGAGACGCTTGTGTGCGGGACTCTCCTGCTGCGAACCAGTCTTGTTTTTCAGGCAGACTTTAACATTTAATGGTGTGCTTGTTATCCTGGATGTATCGTTAGTGACAGTTGCTCTGTAGGTACTGCATTCACAGTACAGTGGAGCCATCAATTTTAATATGAACAGTCTCTCAACTGAGATCTTTTCTGGCGAAGTTTTATCGAAGAGTCCTCCTAAAACTTGTGCTGTGGAGTTTTTGTATCTCCGCACAACGCTTCAAAAAACGGTAGCTAACGCCGCACTCTTCAAACACGCACATGTAGCTTTTCCTCATCTGTTTTCACATCTGCCAACAGTCCGTCCACCTGCCACGTGTTTAATTTAGCATAACAAACGCTGCGTGGAATATCTTTCACACGGAGTACAATCATTATAAGCTTGTGTTTTAGTGAATTTTTCAGGTTTTTAGCTTTGCCTGCGCTTCATTAATAATGTACAACACGATGAAATATTACACAAGTCTGCCTTTGTGCTGCCAAAACCCAGCTGTACCAATGTATGCAATTGCTACAAGGCTAAGAACGTTTCTCAAGGGGGAGTCGGGTGTGTGTGTGTGTGTGTGTGTGTGTGAGTGTGTGTGTGTGTGGGGGGGGTCGTTACACAAACCCCACTCCTGCCCAACCTGTCCTCACTCCTCTCACTGTGTCCTTGTTGAGCCATATTTTGTAATAAACATCCAAAATATAATAACTTTTTAATTTCATTTTGTAATGAAGCTGCTTTATTTGGTAATAAATGTTGCTTTATTACGTATTAAATTATTGCATTTTGAGAAGATTATTACAAAATGTACTTTCTTGAAACGATAATAACATGGTGTGTTATGTAATAACAATTCTAAAGGATAGTTTGGTTGTTAAATTTATTTTAGTTTACTTTCCAGTATTTGTACAAAGCTAATCCTATTATATTGCACTACCATTTTTTTTTAGAAAGTATCTGCTTCAGACATTAAAAGTGTTAAATCTTACATACTTTAATAAGATGAATCAGAAAACAGATGACTTTAGTGCTGGCTAGCTCACGTTTTTAGCTCATCCAGATAAAGTCTGCGATGAGCTATCGTCCTCGCGCTTCGTCCGTCCGTCGTCGTCGTCCACAATTCACTAAAATCACTTCTCCTCCCTCAATTCTCAACGGATTTCAAATCTAATCAATACATTAAATAGATCTAAGCATTAGGTATAAAACGTATCACTTTGTCAAAATTTGCCTAAACAATTTGTTTACAACTTTGTTTATTTTTCCAGTTGTTCACTAAAATCACTACTCTTCTCTCCGTTCTCAACAGATTTAATTCAGTTTCAATCCCGATCAAAGAAAGTAATTACACCAATATTAGTTTCCACCAACAACCTCCTGCCTAGCATGTAACAGCTTTAACCATAATATGTCATTACGTATTACGATGAGCAGATGATGCTGGGGTAGCATCAGACGTTCTTTGGGGGCTTCCTATACCATTCAAACTGTTTTGGCATTTGTTGATAAAAACACACAGCAGGATTGATTTTATGATCTATTGAATGACTCCCTTTTGTTGATAATAAGACATCACAGCTGTGAGGTCTGGGGGTGAGCACAGGGACATTGGCACTATGTTAAATATATATGATGGTGTGTTATTCCACATATATGCTGGTTTATGTACATGTATACAATGGATTAGTAAATATTCCACTAGAAAGAACCTGTAAAGTGAATGGATCATAATGTGCAGACAGTGTTTTGAAGTAGATCTGAGACCATTATTCCTTTGGACTAAAACTAAAATTTCACATTTTGACCCCAGACTTATCTTGGAAACTTGAGCCAACCATTATTTAAGACTTGAGTTTTTCTTTATCACTAACACACATGTGGGAACATTTCATTAGTTTTATTCCAGAAGCATTTTACTTGTAGACCAGTAATATTAGCATTAGGCTAGTAGCATTACTTAGCATTTACTACACTATTCAAAGCATGGGCAGATATGTGGGCAGGCCTGGGTGTGCCAAAACCTGCCCTGATTGACAACTGGACCCACCCAATCACAAGCTCAGAAATCAGAATATATTTTCCATATGCATCATCAAACTCAAATGTTGATCATCATCCTTAAATATATGGTTATTTATTAGCTCCGCCAAAGAGTATTTGTTTGTCCATTTGTCTGTTTGTTTGTCTGTCTGTCTGTCTGTCTGTCTGTCTGTCTGTCTGGCCCAACCCAAAAGCTGTCTTCTTGATCCGCCACTGATTCAAAGGTTGTATTAACAGAGAATATATTGGAAAATCCACATCTTTTGTTTTGGTTGATGGAAATGTTCAATGTTTTGGGACAGTTTATTGCAAAATTAAAAAAATATATATATATTTTTTCTTACATTTCGGACATTTATTACAAAATTCACCGTTATTCTAAAATGCAGCTCAACACTCCTCCAGTAACAGGCTGCTGTTGTTCATCACTGAACCCCTGTGTTGATGCTTTGTGTCTGCTGTCTTTTCACTTGCTGGTTATTTCATATTATTTTGTGTTGTTTCCCTCCTTGAAAGAGGCCGAACAAGGCTGTGAGCAGTTTTCCACATGGCGTTCATCTCCATAACAGCAAATATGGCTTTAATGATTAGACCATTGCATTGATTTTTGAGGATTCTCAAAACAACACATCCTTATTCATGGGGTTGGCTGATATGATCCTTGGAATGGGTTTACCGATTAGAGCTTGGGACGCATACCAATTGTTTGGGTTTAGTACAGTTGCTAAGCAACACGTTTTTAATACCCCATGTGATGATATATTGAACAAAAATTGTATTGCAGTCAATAGCAAGAGACAAGTACTGTTTTGATCCTCTTTTAATTACTCTGTCGTTTACACACATATTTAACAGTGGGAAGCATAGTTTTTGTTGACTTAGATCTGACAGCTGTTTTGAACAAATTTTTGGGTGCAGAATCCAAAACTGATCCGAGTTATTCTCTATCACGTCAAGTTTTTTAACTACAGGATTTCTGTTTTCTTAAAACAAAAAAAAAGTCAGAAAAATTCTCGACGTAACAGACATGAGCTGGTCTTGATGTCTGAGTTTTACTTTAAAATATGCTTGTTTAAAAAATGGACTTATGATTGCCCATTGATTTGGAATACTGACACTGTCATAAATATAACAAAAGGAGTCAGGGTTGTTTAGGCATTTACAACAAGAAAGTAACAGGAGCAGACATGAACTGGAACTAAATCTACGTATACCTATGTAAATACAACACTGAGATGGAATGGTTAGAAGCTTTAAAAACTTAAGAAAAACAAACATAAAATCAAATAGAAGTTACAACAGTATGTCTATGGCTACAAGGTTCAGAGAACAGCCAGAACAAATCATTCCTATAATGCTAGCTTTGTGTTTGCACATATTCATTGTATTGACCTATTAGGAGCTGCACACACTGTCTCCATGGTAACGGCACAAACATAGCTGTAGATGAGTCCAATCGTAATCAGCTGGAACGTCTGACTACAGCTAATGAGTGGAATTTAGTTTAACTGGAGGGTAAAGTGTGGAGAAAAAAACTGGACGTGCTAAAAAAAACAACATTTTAGAATCAACATTAAAGTTTTAGTTGAAATTAGCAGAGAAATAATAACTGAACAGATGTTCAGATTATTCCCTCGTGTACTATTTAATTCCTTCAGTCATTCAATTATTATTTGTTTTGAGCATTAAAATGAACTAAAAAAAAGTTGAGTACTAGAAACCAATGGTCTCAGTAAAGATCATAAAGATGCTACATCAAATGCAACAATATGTTTATGTTTATAAAGAATATTAGATAGATGCTAACATAAATCCAATACATAAAATACACAAACATAAATTCCAAATGTTCTGCAAATCGTCCTGTGTATGACAAAAAAATGCTTTTTTTTTTAATTGTGCTCAAATTCTGCTTCAGATCCATGTGTCACATCACATTTAAAAATATTTGTTGTACTGCGTTTCTGACAGAATCACACACTAAAAAGACATTCATGAAATAAAAGAAAAAGTTTTTTAAATAAATCTTTGAAAAGTAATACATTTTTAAATAATAGTAATAAGAAGAAAAATAACTTAAAATGTATTAATTAGAAGATTTTAAATAAATAACATTTAGGAAATTAATTAATAAATGTTTTTTAATAATAGTAAAAAGAAATAACATATAAAAATTATTTAATTAATTAATAATAATAATAATAAGTTAAAATTATTTTAAAATTAATTAATAAAAGAAATACATTAAATGTAATTAAAAAAATTAATAATATAAAAAAGGAACAAATAAAATATTTTAAAGATTGTTTAATTTGTTTAAATCATAATAAATATAAACAGAAAGTACAAAAAATATATTGAATGGTAATAATTAGTTTAAAAAAATAAAACAACTATATGTAAAAACCAAAAAAAAGTTAAATAAAAAAGTAGAGTAATAAAAGAACTCCACACTAGACTGTGTGTAGTTGAGCATCACTTCTACTCTGCCTGTGTTGTGTCCTGTGGTGAATGGTGCAGGTTTGTAGGTTGTAAACAGTTGTAAACAGACAGAGTTCAGCTGGTGTCTATGGTCCAGTCATATCACTGCTACTGTTGGAGATGCTGCGCTGGAAAACATCACCTTGTTCAACCCTCTGTGGTTGAAGCGTGTGCACATGTGAAGTATCTGGAAATGTAACGTCATGCTGTTAGTGTGTGATGACATGTGGCTCTGCATGACCTGGGGTCTTTGCTAATTTGCTGCTTGCTCTGTTGCATCCCCCCCCCCTCCCCTCCTCCTCCTCCATTTGCTACTCTCCCCTCCCCCACCCTCTATCCCCTGCTTGCAGGTCTGGCCAGAAGGGTCTCCATCTATCTTGACAGGAGTAAACAAGGAGGTGAGTGTCACCGTTCTCTTCTGCCTCTGTCACTGAACACCAGCACCAGGCCTCTTTTTTTCCCCTTTTTCCTCCCACCACCATCATCATCATCATCATCATCATCATCGTCATCATCATCATCATCATCATCATCTATCACAGGGGTGTCAAGCTCATTTTAGTTCAGGGACCACATTCAGTTAAATTTGATCTGAAATGGGCAGAACCAGTGAAATAACATAATAATACATAAATAATGTCAACTCCAAACTATATTTTAGAACGAAAAAAGTCAAATTAAATATTGAAAATGTTTACATTGACAAACGATCCTTTCAAACAATGTCAATAACATGAAACAAACGGAAGAATCAGCAGGACTTTAACAATGTTATGCTTCTGTTTATCATTTCTACATGTTCATTTTAACTTGTAGATCATAGTGGATCAAATACAAACATGTAAAAACATTTAATATCAGGCAGATTATGCTTAAAATCACACTGACTTCTCTTGAAACACTTCATATTCATTCAAGATTGTTCAAATATTTTGTGAAATTATACTTTGTTTTATTGTAAATATGTGAAAATATTTATATTTACAAAGGGAAACAATTGGAGTTGTGAGTATTTACCGATTATTATGACATAATTTTACTGGTTCTGACCCACTTCAGATTGAATTGGTCTCAATGTGCAACCTGAACTCAGTATCATTATTAATATCTTAATATCTATTTTTGCATTTCACAAATTCATCCCAAGGGCCAGATTGGACCCTTTTGTGGGCCAGATTTGGCCCCCGGGCCTTATGTTTGACACCTGTGGTCTATCACTTCAGTCCCTTCATTTGTCCAATCGTCTTCCATCACTTCATTCTTCATCAACCCTCTATCTCTATAGATGACTTTCATATGTAATTAAACCAAAACTTACACATACAACATTTTTCTTCATCAAAACAACTGAGTATTATTATTATTAGTAGTAGTAGTAGTAGTAGTATTAGTATTATTATTATTATTATTATTATTATTATTATTATTATTATTATTATTATTATTATTATTATTATTATTATTATTATTATTATTATTATTATTATTATTATTATCATTAGTAGTAGTAGTATTATTATTATTATTATTATTATTATTATTATTATTATTATTATTATTATTATTATTATTATTATTATTATTATCGGTGTCTAAGAACTAAGGAGCATGTCACTGTGCACATGTAATATTCATAATAATTATATTTTTCTCATTTTATAATCACATTAAAATGACAATTGTTGTTCATTCACAGAATAAATCATTTACATCTACAGAACAGTGTTCCAATGGATCAGGGAATTTGTGGAATATCAGAAAATTTCAATATAAAAGCTGTTCCAGACAGGGAAAGTCTGGGGATTTCAGCATTTAGTTTGTAAAGTCAGGGAATATCACTACAGCTCTAAACCAAATGTGTTGTTTCTCTGTAAAAACTCCCTTTGCTCTAAAAATCCTTAACATTCTAGAATACAAACTTTACTTTAGAACAGTGGTTTTCAAATAGTGAGGCGGGGGGGGGGGGGTTAGGGTTAGGGGGTACCAGAGGATGAGATAAGAAAAAATAAACTTTAATTTAAAAAAAAAAAAAAAAAGTTAAAAACCTGTAGTTAGTTAAGGGGCAAGTGTGACGGGCAAAATCACACCAGAAGTGAAAATGAGAGAAAATGTGAAGATGTGTTACAAAAAAAAAGACATTAAAAAACATACACAGGTGTTACAGTTTGTTTTTTAAAAAAGCTGATGTATTCTGAACCACTTTCTTTGTCATTTGTATTCGTACTGAAGTCATTGTACTCGTAACTTTTCGATTCATATTCTGACAAAGATCAAAGACACAACACATTCTAAGTACAAATGGATTCATTTTAGAGTTTGCAAATATTTATTTTATGCTCAACTACAACCAAACATACATTGTCGAGCCACATTTTGTAATAAATGTTGCTGCATTATGTAATAATAAGATTATAAAATGCACTTGCACGTTTTTTTATTCTCTAGAAAATGTAATACCATGGTACATTACGTAATAATAATTCTAAATAATAGTTTATCTGCCTGTTAACTATATTTTACTTTAATTTGAGCATGCATTTTAGCTGGAATTTGGGCTTAAGAGGTTAAATAACGTAAGTGTATTCTGCTTGTTTATAGAGCTGCTATGACTAGATAAGTTATCCACTAAGACTAATTTTAAACAAATATGAAATTGCCTCAAAGTCTAAACAAACAACAAAATTTCTACCTCCAAAATATATCCGCAATTTCAAATTGTCCATGTTTAATAAGTCTAATTACCAGCTAAGGTATAAACCATTTGGAACAACCACACCACCAAAGCACCCTGCTGCTGCACAATGTAATAAATTATTACATAATGTGGCCAAATTTATTACAAAACGAAATGAAAAAGTTATTACATTTTGGACGTTTATTACAAAATACAGCTCATCACACATTCATATCCTGAATATGCACTGATTACTTTCCTGTGAATACGCTTAATTTTGTCCCAAAAATGGCTCCATAGTTGCAGCCCTACTTTTAGGATGTTTTTTCAAAGCGTCTGCCACCGTTCCTCACCTTCACTTTAAAGTAGCTGGTGTTCAGTGTAAAAAAAAAAAATACACTCATTTAATCTGGTCCCAAAGGTATCTGTGTGTAATTGGGAGTATGTCGGTAGTGTGTGATTGCAGTAGCGTTCATCCGCCGCTCCGTTCTGGCTGAAGGGATCAGTTGTGTCCAAGTGTGTGAGCTGGACAGATGACGTCCGCTTTAGCTGCGTTAGTATGCAGAGCAGAACCCTGGAGGCAGAGGGCAGCACAAAAACACCAAGATAGTGTTTCTTTTTCAACAAGGTAAAGAGTTAAAAAAAAAAAAAAAAAAGAGTTGAATATACGGGAAAACAAGAACACGGATGGAAAAACGAGATTGTTGTGATCGAGGGAGGAATTTTAAGAGGCAAAACAATAAAAGCTAAAGGGTAAAAAGTTGCGAAAAAGAAGGTCACGGCAACACAACACAAACACAGATACTCATTACCCACAGTGGAGCCTTGATCTGCGTTTGTTCAGGAGTCAGAGGGAGTGAAGCACAAAGACTCTGCAGATTAGATTGAGAGCCAATCTAATTAAGTTCTGATCCACATACTGTTAATAATGTTCAGCTCGTTTCTCTCTCCCGTGTTCATTTACCTCCAGCCCCTCCCCTCTCATTCACACTCATTCCTTTGCTCGAGATTAGGAACGCAATTTCTCTCTCGTCTCGTCGTCCTTTTTTTTTTTTTTTTTTTTTCCCTCCCACTTAACTGCAGAAGTAAAAGTAGGCCAGTCCTCAGACGTTTAGCTTCAGGGAGGCAGATGCTGTGTCCTGCTCTACATTTAGCTGCTCTACCTGGTGGCTTGTTAACAGGCTCCAGGATCCTGCAAAATCCAAGACTTAAGGACCACTCTGTGAGGACTGATAGAGACGCATACCGTTCCAACATTTTCAGGAAAATGAGACCCCGAAGACAGACTTAGTGCTTTCGTCTGACACCTGTGACGAGTCAAAAAAGGACACCAAGAGGAAATGGAAGAAAAGGGACAAAACTGAGAGAAACTTGACTTAAAACAAGTGGTTCCAAGCACAGCAAAGCCCACCCCCTCCCAAACATTTTAGCCCTTAATGAACCTCTCAAAATATGAGATTATGGGTTTCACCTTTCAAAGTGGCTCAAGGTCAAAGGTCATGATCCCGTTTTGGATCATACATGTACTTTCCTACCTCTTTTGGAGTTATGACCATTTAAAATCATGTGACCTTGATTTTGACCTTTTATGGGCACTGAAGGTTAAAGGTCATGATGTTGTTTTGAAGCCCATGTCAGGTTTCTTATATGTAAATAATAGTCTCTATCTCCACTGTTTTTTTCTGTTCAAGTCCATTTTATTTCTTGAGGTATTGACCCAGTGACCCCTGACCTCTTGGGTCAAAATCTACTGTATACACACAAGGTGCAGAAGTGAAAGACCAGCATGTTGGTGCTTATTGGAAGTCTGTAAGATGAATAGTTTAAAGCCCGGTCCTCACAGCAACACAAAGAGGTTTCATTTTAAAACACTAGTAACAGGTCAGTAATGTAACATATAAACAGGGCAATGAATTGTGTGTTGAAAACGATGCAATACACATGCCACACCTCTAGGGGTGCTCTAAGACAGTCCCACCAGATACAACAGAACAATAGAAGAAGTAAAGCACAGGCGTATACCAGCTTATACCGACGCCAAACACACCCCGAAAATAAACACTAGACACCACTGGACAGTGTGTGTGTGTGTGTGTGTGTGTGTGTGTGTGTGTGTGTGTGTGTGTGTGTGTGTGTAGGCGTCTCTGCTGCTCGTCTGGTTGGTTCAACATTAATACATTTTCCTTCAATAACACCAGTAAACTGAGCAATGAACGCTCTGCTACTACCACTACTGTGGTGTTCACCATGGTGGACGCTCTGCTACTACCACTACTGTGGTGTTCACTATGATGGCAGCTCTGCTACAACTAATACTACTATATATATATATATATATATATATATATATATACATACATACATAAACACACACACACACACACACACACACACACACAGAAATCGATCAGGCGGTTTTCAAAGTGTGGGACACTGAGAATCTCCCAAAAAAACTTAAAAGCAGAAGTGCCCCCCCCCTCCAACTTTATCTTAAATTTTATTATTATTTATTAAACATATATATTTTTAAACATCGCTCTATGTGCTTAAATATGTTTTTTAAACCCATCTTAACATTTCTATATGGTTTAATCATCTTTTTTTTTTTTTAAATAGATTTTTACAGTTGTGTACGTTTTTGATGTTTTCCACCATATTTTAAACATCTGTGTGTTTTTTAAACAAATTTATCATCTGCATTTTTTTATGTCTTTTTTAACATATCTTAACATTTTCACTTCAGGTGTTATTTTGCTATTCAAATGGTCTGTATCTTATATAAGATAGACTTTATTGATCCCACATTGGGGACATTCACACCCTCACAATAGTTAATAGTTAATTAACCACATGCTTACACATTTTTTTTCTTTTTTATTCAGGTTTCTTTTTTCTTTTTTCTCTTTTCGTGCCCCCAGGGAAGGACCACCTCACTATTTGAAAACCACTGATATAAATATACCACCACTTCCATCCGTCTTTTTGAGTTTTCTGTCCATCTCATTTCTCTGACACTGTTCAGTAAAAATCAGTTGAATTTACATTTTTGGATTTCTTACACTTTTTCTTTTAGTTTTTAAAAAGATTGAATGTTAAGACTCAACATAAATCCCTGTGTAGACGGTAGCATCGGTGAGCAGGAGGGAAAAGTGTTGTGCAACCAGGCAGGGATATTATTCATCTCTGCTCACTTCTTTTTAAATTACACCATCATTTTAAGAGTGATTTTTTCAATATTTTTACTTTTAATCTTCTTATAAGACAAGTGGTGACGCATATTTAACTAATAAATCTTTGCACTCTTTTTTTTCTAGTGGTGCTGTTTTTCTAGAAATGCCAGTAGTTTGGGTTATTTTAGCATCTTTTCTCTTACTAGTATTATTATAACCATTATTTAAGCAGGAAAAAGTTCACTGAGATTAAACATGTGTTTTTCTAGAATGTTCTGGCCCAGACAACAGCAGCAGGTGTTACACAAAATGGCAATCGCAGCCATATGTCTACAGAAATATATAGAAATAAGGCTCTCAAATGATTAAAAATGGAATCAGATTAATCACAGGGTAGTTTTGGATTAATCAGGATTAAAACATTGTCTGTTCTATCTCAGGTACTTTTCTTTTTTTTTTACTCACATTCCCCACAAATACACTAAGAAACCCAAAAGATGTGGAGAAAAAAATGTGCAAAACAGAAAAATAAACAAACACAAAAAGCAATGAAAAATCCAAAACATTCAAAACCCCTTCTAAAACAAAGAAAAAACCCACCCCAAAAATATGATAAAATATCCAAAATATATGCAAAATGTGAATATATATGCAATTAACATGTTTATTCAACACCTTCAACAGTTTTAACAAAACAAGTGTAAACAATTGTTCCATTGAATTGTGTTAAAAATTTTGAATCAGATTAATCATGATGATGCATTAATCTGTGTTCACTTTAACCCTTTGATGCATTAATTATTAGAACCTTAGTCAAGATTTTTTCCGGAGTGTTTAATTCCTTTTTTGGCATGAAACAAGCAATGCGATTGAAATATTCTTAATGAACCTATTTTTATGAAGTTACAAATATGTCCACTCAGCTGGACAACATGTGTTTAACACAATATCAGAACACTATGAAATAAAACATTTTTAATTTACTGCTGCTTTCTTCTGCTGTAGTAATCAAGTAATTTCCTATAAGAGATCAATATAGTTATCTATCTATCTATCTATCTATCTATCTATCTATCTATCTATCTATCTATCTATCTATCTATCTATCTATCTATCTATCTATCTATCTATCTATCTATCTATCTATCTATCTATCTATCTATCTATCTATCTATCTATCTATCCATCCATCCATCCATCCATCCATCCATCCATCCATCCATCCATCCATCCATCCATCCATCCATCCATCCATCCATCCATCCATCCATCCATCCATCCATCCATCCATCCATCCATCCATCCATCCATCCATCCATCCATCCATCCATCCATCCATCCATCCATCCATCCATCCATCCATCCATCTATCCATCTATCCATCTATCCATCTATCCATCTATCTATCTATCTATCTATCTATCTATCTATCTATCTATCTATCTATCTATCCATCCATCCATCCATTCATTTAAGACAACAAGCATTTGATTTACACATAAACATGTTAGTACAGATCAGGTATTAAGAACAGACCACTTACAGTAATTGTATGAACTGAAGTAAAACAACAAAACCTATGAATATACAAGCGAACAACTGTAGAACAACAGTCCACTGTAGTGACCAGTATGCATCGAAAGGTTAAAAGTCCTAAATACAAGTTAATACTAAAAACAAAGTGATGTAAACATATATATAAAAACATCACCATTATTTTAAAAGCTACTAAAAGTAAAAGCATCTCAAAACTGAACCCAATTCAATCCATCGAGGGAAAAAAAAAAACATCTACATCCATATTTATCACCTTCCCATTGATTTAAAAAGACTTTGAATGTATGAAAACAGAGCAGTTCCTTCAGTTTAACGTCTGTTCAGAGCGCTGCTTAAATCTCAGTGGAGTTTTTCCTCTTCATCAGGATAAGGTGTTGTGCATTAGTCTAATAATAATAGTGAAAACCCTGCTTGCTATGAATTACGAAGACATCAGTGTTGGCCTCCTGGCTACTGTAATTAGACCAGTGGGCAGGTCATGCCTCATTTCACAGTGTCTGTGCTCGCTGGGCGGGTCAAAGCTTTTTACTTCCTGAATGCCAGGTGCTGGCGTCCAGGGGTTAGATAAAGGGAGGACCACAGATTAGGGCGGCGTGAACAGCAGACAAGTCCCTCATAATCCTGGTGAAAGCTTTCTCCTGGAGTCCTAGAGGACCTTTTCAAAGCAAACAGGATGAAGGGAAGAGAAGAGAAAAATGCTGAGGGAGAGAAGATCCAGCAAGGCCGCCCCACTAGTTTAATGAGCTGCGATGTGTGGGAGAGCGAGTCCATCACTGGAGATAATGGTGCAGAATAAGAATGCGCAGGAAGTTTCCTTCTCCAGAGAGAAAAGAGAGAAAACCAGGGTGTGTGTGGGGGGGGGGGGGGTATTTATGCAAAGAATAGATAAATATATCACAAATTAGGGATTGTTTTGGCACACTGGCACAGGAGAGAAATGATCTAGCTCATCTGTCAGCAGCCTGGTTGTTAGCTAGTATTAAAAGTAGATTGTTTTTCCTCCTCCTGTCCAAGACTCGTCAAGGGAAAAGCTCGTCCGCTAACAACATCATTGAAGTTTCGATGTGATTATTGGGAGAGAACATTTGATTTGGTGCGCAGAGGAGAAGAAGCAGGCCCATAAAAAGAATATGTAGAGAATGTGGAAGCTGTCTATAGCTCCGCCTCTGTACAATGTTGACATTGACAGGATCCAGTGCCCACACTCCTGTAGCTGCTGCTCTTCCCTCTCACACCCCTACGCTTTATGTACACATTGATTCTTATGTAGGTAAAGAGGATCTGCTCACACCCAGCAGAAATTTCCTCTGAGACTTAAATCCATCCTGAACATTAACAGGAGTCATTTTTCTAATGGAAAAAAAGCATTTTGATGAAACCCTTGTTTTTTTTTATAAAAAATTTCTGTGCTGTTTTTTTTTCAGCCATAGCACAAATGGTATATTACACAAAACTGCAATAGAAAGACCTTTTTTTGCAAACTACAGTCAGGTAAATTAAAAAAAAAATGTATGTTGACTGATGTCACGACAAGGGAAGAGTTTTAACAGGAACATGGGAAAGCTTTTTCTTTTTTTTTTACTTAGTAGGGGGTAGATGGGTAATATGTAATAATAATACATATGTGTAAATATATATGTATAATTATATTTACCATCACCTCCATGTTTGTGGAAAGCCTTCTCATGTCATCTCACAATCATAAACAAACAAACCATCACATTTTAAAAACAAGTGGTGCCAGGTACAACAAACCCCGCCCTCTTGCACACATTTTACTTGATTTACCCTATCTCTTAACATTGTGAAAACACATTTTTGGTGACTGTGACCTTGACCTTTGACCTACATTTACCAACTTTTACTGGGATCTATTCTGAACCACCCAGCAACTTTTCTGAACATTTCATGGAAATTGGTCCAGTAGGTTTTGCGTAAACCTGCTTAAAACCAGACAAAACAAACAGACTTTTTGGGGGGGGGGCTGCAGACTCCTCCAAGGCAGATCAGCCCCCACCCCCCCCTAAATGAGCCATATGTTTCACTTTCACTTCTGTGAGCAGAGGTCTACCCCAACCAACCTAATGACCCCCCCCACACACACACATACCTCCACCGATCATCACTAAAATGTAATAAGTTCTTCCTTTTGTCAGTACCAACATTTCGTGAACATTTCAGCCAAATCATCCATAACATTTGTTGTTATCTCGCTAACAGACAAACAAATACGCTGACAATTAGTTTAATTTCATCAAGCAAATTCTTCATCGATAGTTGATTAATAGTTTTCATCCCTAATATCTAAAGTGTTAAATGCAATGCGTTCCTTTGTGCATGTACTGTAGGGGATTCTCCGTTTTCTGCCTGCCTTATTGTAGCCCATATTTTACTTATGGCTGATCTGCTGCCTTCAAAGGGAATGCCTCTTCTCTGCTCACAGCCTCAGATATGAGCCAACATCAAGTGCTTCCCCACATGCGTCTGTAAACACGTCACTGGCTCAGCGCTGCCGTGTGAAGTGTTTCTCCATGCGTCTTCATGTGCGTTGAACAGGCTGGGTGAAGTCATAGCCAAGGATCTGAAGTTGCCACATGGGACTCTGTATTTCCTGGCAAAGAGTTGAATGCCCTGATACAGATGGATCAGCACAAGTTGTAACTTATAAACGAAGGCCCTAAAGCAGGGGTCTCAAACTCATTTTATTTCAGGGGCCACGTTCAGCCCAATTTGATCTCCAATGAGCCAGGCTATAAAATAATAACATAACCTATTTTGACGACTCCAAATATTTGTCTTTGTTTTAGTGCAAAAGACCCCATTAGATTATGCAAATACTTAGCATTTTGACCAGAATATATGTTTTCAAAATAATATGAAAAAGGGTCGTGGTCTTATAATGGGGGTCTAACCGTTGACACATACTGATAGTTGTCTGGGGTCACTACATGACTGCAACAGCAGAGGGCGCCAGTGACCTCACTGTGGGCGGGGTTTATCTGTCAATCACAGCAGAGAAGCAGTGACGGGAGATAAAATGGAGGTGGTGATTGTCCACAGAAAATATACGCTTGTTAATAGTATCGTGATAAACTATATTTCCAGAAGTATTTGTCTCGCTTTCACTCTCATATGAAAAATATTTAAAAGCTAACGGAGCACATGTAAGCTAACAGTTTATGTTTCTCCACTTTTAGTTTGTGATGACAGTCTGTTAATGGTAAAAATGAAGTAAATGCATAACACTAAGGTGACAATGAATGTGGGTGCAGTTGGTTATTGATTGTGGGGAAAAAATAAAAATGTGAGGAGGAAGTGAGTAAGAGACAGAGGCGGGGATGGCAAGAAATTGAGTGTGTTCAAGAGGCGAGAAGAGCTGCAGCTAAAACTTCAGTGGTTGAGCCTCATTGTGAAAGGAAAGGTCCGAGTTTTCTTCTGTGTATTTGTGTCTGTTTCTCCATCTTTGTATAATTTTGTCCAAATAATCCTAGTAATGTAGGTTTTAATGGATTAGAATGAATAGGGTTTATCTGAAGGCTCTTTTAGAAGAATAAGTCTGCTGTGTGTTCATTATGAGTCTTTTTTTCAAGGCTGTGTTCACAATAGTTTCCATCTGATTTTTAAAAACGGTACCTTTATAGTTTCACTAACTTCTAGGTTTGTCAACTCCCTGAAAAAAAAAATAAGGCACACCTTCATGGGGTCATGGACTATTCTGACAGGGGTCTGGGGGCCAGCCCCCAGAAAATGTTGTATTTCTTAGGTGCAATTTCCTGCATTCTAACGAATTTTATGGAAAATCCCATGTGATTTACAGCCCTCTGAATTTTTTATGTAAATAATGACAAGATTGAGATTTTTTTTATTCTACGGATGTAGAATATTGCAATGTTGCAACAGCGTTCTGCGGGCGGATTTTTTTAATATATATAACCACCCGCTGTCACCCGCTGTCACCCACTGTCAATGGCACCAAGTTTTGTCACTTCAGATTCATGGGACCATATCATTCCACAGGTAGTTCGGCCACTTTGAAAGTAAATATTCGCTACATTGTAACACCTTATTTATCCAGCCTGTTAGAGTAGTCGCAGTAATAAGCTGTAATAACCCATAGAATAAGCGGGATAATATATTGCCCATGCATGACTACTGAAAAATAGTCACACGCGAGCAGAATAGCACCCCAACGCTGAAGGTGTAGCGGTGCTGTTCAGCCCCGTTGGGAAATATTTTTCTGATAGTAACGCGTAGGCAATACATTATCCCTTACTTATGCAAGTCACTCAAGTTTGTGTTGAATTCAACACTATCACAGGCCCATGCAGACATTTATACAGTAAAAGGTGTTAGCACCTCAGCCTATTGGCCTTGACATCATCAAAGTGGACTCGTCTGCTGACAGATCTATCTGAAATATATGCAATTCTCTCCATGAAAATAAATCTGGGAAAAATAAGCAATTAATTTTGAAAATGGCACAATTAGCAGAACAACATAACTTGACTTTTCTTGACTTAACACTCAAAAATTGCTAGAAGGCCATAGAAAGTCCAAACATGAACAAAACGTGTAACCTTGTACAAAACACTTGTTGACGTGTCAGCAGAACACTTGAACATTCTATATATTTTCAGATCTTCTATTTGTAGTTCTTCTGACCCCTTACTGAAGCTTCATAGTCTCTTGTCTTTCAGGGCTACAGAGTAAAACTGAGCAAGACATCCCATAATTGAGAATGACAATACGTAATTGCGTGTTGTTCGGCGCTGCAGTGATTTGTTAAAGCTTCCCACGCATGTGTGTGTGTACAGTAGGTACAATATTATGTACAGTATACTGTACATGATCATTACATTAGGTGTTTGCGCTGCAGTGATTTGTTCATGTTTCCCGTGGTTGTGCGTTTGCTGTCTGCTCATTGGTCACTGAGTAGGAAATGGAGTCTGATGTAAGTTTACCATAAAACTCCTTACATAGCAGCAAATAATCATTCATCCCATTGACATTTTAACAACTGGTGTTGATTGTCATGGCAACACAGGACAAATTGCGTCCTGTTTCAGCTCAATACAGAACCCCTGCTTTTGTTTCTAAATACAGGACGATTCCATCTTTTAAGGGATGGTTAGCAACCCTGCTAACTTCACTCGCACTTTTTACTTTTGTCACTTTTCATCCTAACTCCATTTTAACTCTATTCTAGCTCTATTCTAATTCCATTTTAACTCCTTCCTAACTCTATTTTAACTCCATTCTAACACCATCCTACCTCCTGGTTCTAGCCACAGTAGTGTCGTTCTCCATCTGTGTGCAGAGGTGTGTTGCCGTGGCGCTGCTTTTATCAGGAAACACCAAACCACTCTGAAATGGGAACAGCTCAGTGGTTTCCTGCTGTGACTGACAAACCTACGCACAGCCTCGCTGCTCTTTCTCTCCTTGTTTTCTCATTCCAGTGCCATTTGACTTTTCTAAGGCCAGAATCTGCTGACAGGCTCAGTTCCAGGGTCAGCGTTTTCATCTCCCACTGGTCATCTTGACAAGAAGGCTCCAAAAATTCACTTTGAATATTCATGATGCTGTGTTTGTATCCAGACACATTTCTTATTCGTTAGTGATGCATGATGTGCAACGTATTATTGAAGGTCTCTTCAGGCACAGTTGTGGTTCCTCTCAGGTTTGTTTATTTATTATTGTTAACCTTTCTTTAAACTTGGTAATATATTGAGGAAGTAACCTCATTTACAAATAATAGCCAAGACAAAGCAAAACTTACAATGCACATCCTTGTTGCTGAAAAAGTTTTTAAAAATTCATGGAAAGGAATGCATCTAGGACCAAAAAAAGAGTTTGTTTCAGGTGCTCTTTGGAAAAAGGGATACGTACTGGTGAATAAGAAAAAGAAAAACTTCAAGGCGTTCTGTTTAAACATTAAAATTCCTTTATTAACATGGCACGGTCAAGGTGGAGGCTTGAAGCCGAGACGCATGGAAGTGTCATCTGTGGTCTACATATTGACCGTGCTGTCATAATAAAGCTATTTTAATGTTTAAAGCCTCAGAGTTTTTTTTCCAGTCTGTTGCACATATTCAGAAATACCAATAAGCAAAAGCAGCAAAGATCAATGAAAAACACAGAAGTCGACTTAAAAACAGGAGCATCTGAAGATGAAAATAAGTTAGAAGTATGGATTTAAAACATAATATATTTTAGATTTCATACCAGAATGGCTAAAAAACAAAAGTGATTAAGATAAACTAAAAAAAAAACAAAAAACAGACATGTTTTTAAAAACAGGAGCAGCTGGAGGTAAAATAAAAAGTGATTAAACAGACTCAGACTTAAACAGGCTTTGTCATTCAAATATACACATGGTGAATATTGAATGAAATCCCATTGCAGTTGGCTCAGCACAGTTCTAAAATGTATAAAATAAATAATAATATACAGAATAAATAATAGCCAGGAGAGTTTTCTGTTCAATAATAGTCTGGGCAAGTGTCGGGTTAAAACTCCACAGCACAGATGAAATACTCTAGAGTGCAAATGTCATCTTAAAAACTACAGTTTGTGTTTCTTCCCCACCCACATTTGACATTTTACATATAAAGTCCCTTTGGCTCATTGTATTTTTGCTATTGAATAAGATTGTGTTTTTATTATTTTATGGATTAGAAAATATGTTTAGTTCATTCTTGTAATATTGCTTTTTACGTCACTGGCTTATGTTTGTGTTTTCACTATCTTATGGAAGGTGTTGTTATATAAATTTTTAAATTATCAAATATTTAATTATCATATTATTATTTAACTTATCACTGTCATCATTATTTGTCAGTTATTTATGTTGTCAGGGGCAGATCCTCGAAATTCCATTATTACCATTATCTTTGTTTTTTTTGTTTTTTTTTTATTTTCTCTGATTATATGCGAATAAACTAACAAATACAGTGCAACTGTCAGATTAAAAACTCTACAGTGTAAGAGTCAAGTTAAAACGGATTTAAATTGTCCTTATGCTAAAACTATCGTACATTTCAGATGGTTTTAGTTCCAGGTTTTAGCTGCACAGGAAGAAAAACTGTACTTTCTTAATAATCAGTCTGAACTGAAGGAACCTGCAGAGTGAGCCAGTGTGATATTGACTTACATTAAAAGATACTAAAGAATGAATATTAGATGGTAAAAGACCAGTGAGGGCTTTAAAAAATGAATGAAACCCCATGTGTCTGGTCTGTTGGACAAAGGAATATTCAACTGTAGAATAAAGATCACAGTGGTGAGTGTTGTAGCTGCCGTTTATAATAAACCTCAGGGCTGAAGGATAAACAATATCCAGTGGTTGTAGGGTTGTAAGATAACAAAATATTCCTTTATTAGTCCCACTAGAGGAAATTCACGTATATAGCAGCAAGATTATATAACACAACACACAAGTGTAATCACTTCTATAAATAATTCTATATACAATATGCAGTTGTTGGTTTTTTCATTAGAAATATATACACAATATACGCATTGATATGAATTATTGCACTGTTTTGGGTGGACGTTATTACACAGTTTATTTGCAGCAGTTTCTGTTGGGTATTGTCACAGCTGTAGGAAGGAAGGGCCTGTGATACCTCTGTTTTACACACTTCATTCTGTTATTGAAGGAACTCTTTAGTGCAGTCAGTGTGTGTTTCAGAGTTTCACACTATGATGGAGGACAGCTGTGTAAAAATGTCTCCCTAATCTAAAAGTGACATAAAAATTGCCTCAATAAGTTTCTTCCTGCAATGCAGAGGAAAGGACAAATGGTTTCTATAAAAAATAAAATAATCCACCTTTTGTCTATGTCAAATATATTTGTGGTGCAGTGTTTTAGCGACGCAGTGGTGCAGTCAGCGTTTGCACTACTAATCTTTCATGCAACTCGCTACATGAAGGTAGTAATAGTCCTCTGAAAGCTTCAGCAGATTGTGTGTGTTGTGCATTAGAGCTTCAGCACATGCTCAGTGTGTTTAAAAGGATTTTCCACCCGCAGGTCAAACTGAGTGTGTCCCAACAGTCACCAGAGCTGAATACGTGTGTAGAACCGTTTTCCTGGCGACTCAGCCGTTGTCCGAATATTTGCACAGTGACTGCAACTTAGTCACTGTGCAGGTGAAGTCTGCCGGAGAAACCCAAAGTGAATTAATCTGCCCAAAGACCAAAGACATTTATTATTAATTACTTTCCGTGTGCAGTACATTCACATCGAGTGCAAATGACGGTGGAACTCAAAGCACTGGTCTTGACTTGGTCAAAATTTTGGGAACTATTTCCCAGAGTGGAAGGACACAGCCATCTTGGGAAAGACCCTCCTGTGGGCAACCCCCCCCCCCCTGGTGTGTGCGTCTGGTGTGTTCTTCTAAATGCTTTATTTGCACTAATTACTCTGTTTTTGCACTATTCATTCTGTTTTACTCTGTTCCTTAGCTGTTTTTTTACTTATTTATTTAGTATTTGTGCTCCGGAAGCCAAGCAACGACATCTCGTTGCCAAAAATCCCACCGTTGTGTGTATTCTTGTGCAATGACAATAAAGGAAGTCTAAGTCTCTAAGTCTAAGTCTGTAACGGAAACTAGTTCCCAAACTGATTAGACCAAGTCAAGCCCAGCGCTTTGAGTTCCACCGTCATCTTCACTCGATGTGAATGTTCTGCACATGGAAAGTAATTGGAAAATTTTTTTTGAGTAAATGTATTCACTTTGCCCAATATCTTTGGGCGGTTCTATACACTTATTCAACTCACTCAATTTGACCTGGGGGTGGAATATCCCTTTAACAGCTGTGAATGTGTATGTGAAAGTCTAATGAATAAACCTGGCTCCATTTAAAAAGAGTTCATTATTCTCTCGTCTCATCATCTGAACCCACTTTATCCTCACTATACTCATCTTCTTTATCAATCAAATTATACCAATTACCTGTAGGGTGAGGTCAAAGGTCACGAATTGACCACCCACTTCTTTGTGAGTCACAATTTTTGAACCAGACAAGTTTCAGACAAATATTCAACATAATTGTAAAGGTCTAAAAGTCCATTTAAACACACTCAAAGGACAATATTTGGTTTGAAATATTTTTAATACATCTGTTGAATGGTTACATGTTTTAATCGAATTAATCACAGGGTTGTTTTGGATTAATTTTGACTTAATCATGATCAAAATACTTTGTCATTTGACTCTTCTCGTCTCCCTCGTCTCATCATCTGAACCCACTTTATCTTCACTAGGGTCATGGGGGCCTAATCCAGCTACAATGGGTGAAGGCGGGGTACACCCTCTTTGAGTCTCCAGTTCATCTCAGGGCTGAACATATATAGACAAACAATCAAACCTACCAATTTCGATTAACCAATTAACCTATCAGTGCATGTGTTGGGATGGTGGGAGGAAAGCGGAGTACCCGGAGAAAACCCACGCAGACACGGGGAGAACATGCAAACTCCACACAGAAAGGTCTGGAGTGGGATTCGAACCAGGGTCCTTCTTGCTGTGAGGCACGAGTTTTAACCACTGCACCACCCGACTTCATTATTCTCAGTAATGTTTTAGAAGTACTCTCCATGTTGGATAACTACCTTTGCAGTTTTGGTGAAATAGTTCAAAATAAGCCCCTTCTGTTGTTTATGTGTGTAACAGTGACACAGTGTGCCTGTAAATAGCATGTGTGGTATGTGGTGTGCATACATGTAAGCGCTGTGTTGTTTTGTCTTGAAGGTGCAGGCATGGTGGTGGACTGGGAGCAGGAGACGGGTCTCCTCATGACGTCAGGTGATGTCCGAGTAATCAGGATCTGGGACACTGACCGAGAGATGAAGGTCCAGGTATTGTACCAGTACCTCAGTATGTTTCAATATTCGTTGCTTCCGGACCCCATTTTAACATCACACATTTAGGGCGACCCCAGATATTCAAGATAAGAGACATTCATTTGTTTTTGATCATGTAATAGTTTGCTCTACTATGTTGCAAATAAAGGTTAATTTTAGACCTCATTTAGTCCATATAATGAACATTATTATGGACAGAGGCAAGAAATCCAGGTGTAGATTATTACTGCACAAAAGGAGAATTTTATTTTGCTTGGTTAAGATACGAACAGTGTTTAGCACATGTGTATTTGTACAGCACAATTCATACACAGGGCAGTTCACAGTACGTTAAAAACACATAATTATAGTTAAAACACAATCAATAAAACCTAAATATTAAACAATTAAAATAAAGAGAAGAGTGTGGGCTGACAATTAATATTGAACAAACTATGAATTATGAAAAAGCTGCAGCTTCTGAAACCCACCACAGGGAACACTTGACAGATGAATAGGACCACAGTATTTCAGTGTCAGACTCAATTTATAATTTATTTTATGGATTAGGATTGTCTCTCTATTTTCATTTGTAAGTTTTATCTTCATCAATTACTCGAAATTTCAGGCGACCCCATGTGGGGTCCCAACCCTAATGTTGAGAAACACTGATCTACATGATCACTAATTTAAATAATGGAAAATATCTTATTTTCACTGAAAAAAATGCAAAATACAGAAGATAATATTGCGATGGATCACTTAGGAAGGGTTAAATAGAGAAAAAAAAAAAAAATAAGAATTTGGGAGGTGCCACAAAATGATCACAAGACCAGACCCTTATTTGAATTCCAGGTGACTCCATGTGGGGTCCTGACCCCAAGGTTGAAACCCACTCCATCATTTCTTCATATAAGGAAAGTGTTTTGTGGAGGAGCGATGAGCTGAAGGCTAAACTCTAGTTCTGCTTCCAGTTCATTGCACAGTTGACATATAGAGACAACTATTCACTGTCACATTCTCACCTGAGGGCAGTTTACAGTCACCACTTAACCTATTAAGATGACCATTAAATGTCAAACAAACTTTACATGACCTTTTGAAAAGTTGCAAAACAAAATGTGCTCAGTCAGTGTATTTGTGTGACTGTGTCTGAAGTGAATAAACTAGACTGCACTGAGTTACCAGAAGGTTCCACTGTGGGTGATGTTCCACATAACTGGAATAAACCAAGCGAATGTAGAGCATTGTTTGTGTTAGTGAACACTGACAAGAATCCCTGTATTACAACTGGAAGGAAGGAATTGAACCAGAGTCCTTCTGTCTGTGAGGTACAAGTGCTAACCACTGCACCACCACACCGCCCAGATGACTATTCTCTCTGGGGTGTTTTTGTACTTAAATTTTTCATAAAGTACACAAAAATAAACTAAGAAACAAAAAAAATGTGGAGAAAAAAAAAGTATAAAATGTGTCCACAAAAATGCAATGAAACGTCTAAAATGCAGGGAAAAAAACACCAAAAAAATATGATAAAATATCCAAAATGTGCAAAAATATGAATGTATATGCAATTTATACATGCAATTAATAATTCTACACATTCAAAAGTTTCAACAAAACAACTGTTCCATTTAATTGTGTTAAAATTTGTAATCAGGTTAATCTTGAGTTAATGCATTAATTTTGACAATAATATTTAAATGAAAAATATCAAAAACTCCTGCATCATAGGCTTGTGTTTATTGCAGTAATTCTAAAGTACTCAAAGTGAAGTTTCTCTGACATTTTCATCCTCAAATGTATTCAGTGTTTATCTAAAACCCTGTTTTACAACCTAATGTAATAACTGCTTAGAGAAAGAAAAAAAAACTAAGAGTTTTGAAAAATTACTTACAAAAGTAAATATATTAAACATTTTCTATTTCACTTATTAATATAACATACATTTATTTACAATATTTATGAAATGCAAATAATATTAACAGTATATTCAAATATATTTTGCATAAATATATGTATTTATTTATTTTTAAATATTTAGAATATGGTATTTAATATGTTCAAATCTATACAGATAAGATGCAGAGTTGAAAGACCAACATTTTGGTGCTCATTGGAAGTCTGTAAGATTAATAGTGAAAAAGTTACATCCAAATCTTTATTGTGACCTTTGACCTAGAGTCTTTAAATGTGTCCTTCAAGGTTCTGATGTCAAAGCACATCAACATGAAGAAGCTATATGTTAAACGGAGCATAGAGACATGAAAAGGAAATTCCTGATATGTCCTGATCATTGTTAAAACATATTTTTGCTGACCTTGACCTTTGACCTACATTCACCAAAATGTAATGTAATCTATTCTGGACCACCTCACACCTTTACTGAAAATTAATGTGAATCAGTCCAGTAGTTTTTGCTTAAAGTTGGTGAGAGAGAGAGAGAGAGAGACGCACAAAAAAACAGGACGCCTTTCCTTCCCCTTCAGGGGGCGGAGTTAAAATAAGTGTTATTCTGATAGTCAAGGGCCAGTTGACGTGTTTATACTGCGTATGTTAAACTGCTGTTTGTAAATGTAAGTCTGTACCAGTAGCTTTAGTGTTCTTTGTTGTTTCTCATTGACTTGTTTTTGCTTCTCAAAAGTGCTAATCACTGTTTTGATGGATGAACGTTAACACAAGGACGAGCACCTGCAGGTGAATGAGTCAACAGAGCTCATGATTGATTATTTTTAAGATGTTTTCAGGTGAAATGAGCCTCGTAAGACAGACCTGACTTGGTTTAGAAGCAGATTTTTAAATTTATTTTATTAAGTTATTTATTTCGAACATGTAAAGAAACAAAATGCGTCAAAAATAAGATAAAAACAGGAGATTTAAATGAACAGAATCTATCTTCAAGTTCCTGCAAGACTGAATGTTGCACAGTCAAAAAGAAGCAAGAAGTAGAATAAACTTATTTAATCCTACGCCTCAAGTGCTTCTACACATTTTTTTTTTATTATTATAGCATTCAACCACAACTAAAACATAATACAGTGACTGAATGATATAAAACAAAATGGTTATAGTCATACAAACACTCAATAATTCACCAGTATTCTTCAGTCTTTTCAGCATATATACAAACTAAGGCTGTGAAAATTAACACATTATCACAGATGAATCCATTGTGATTAAACCAATTAAACATTTTAAATTAAAACTTATATATATATATATATATATATATATATATATATATATATATATATATATATATATATATATATATATATATATATATATGTATATGTGTATATGTATGTGGGCATTATTAGGAATGAATGTATGTGTTTTTTTTGTGTGTTGTTGCTCTAGGACATCCCCACTGGTGCTGACAGTTGTGTGACCAGCCTGTCCTGTGACTCCCAGCGCTCCCTCATCGTTGCTGGTCTCGGTGATGGTTCTGTTCGTGTCTTTGACAGAAGGATGGGTCCAAACGAATGGTAAAACACACACTGTCCACAGTTACATCCATTTTTACAGTAAAACACAAACTTGTGCTACATTTACTTCTACACTCCACACATCTGTCACCGTTTCACCTCCTGAAAACAGACACAGATATATTATATATATCATATAATATATTATATGATATATATAATATATATTATGTTAATATTAAATCACAGTTGATTCCGGTTGTCTCTTGTTAGCAGCGACATGTCAACGAAAATACAAAAGTCAAGGTAGTGAGTCAACTTCTCTTTTCAAGAAAATCAATGGAATCAGAAGCTCTGAAATACACCAGTAGAGTTATATACAAGTCAAACCTGTTCCTTTATTGTTTCTATATAACCTGCTGAACTTCAACACATCATCCATGTCAGTGTTAGTTCTCCTTGTCTCATTAAATCTCATCTCTTTATAGTACGTTGCCGTTTCCTGTTCCATCTTTTCTGTTAGTGTCAGAGGTGGAGTACAGTCCTCTGTAGCCCAAAGACTTCCTCTTCTCTGACTGTTATTTTTCTTTGTAGATCGAAATCAGTCATAATGTTCAAAGGTACACAATGAGTATGTTTACATGCACTTGAAGTAAATCAAATTATTGCCTTAGTCTGACTAAAATCAAACTTTTCAAAGTCATGGAAACACTTTAGTCAGACTGTAATTGAATTGAACTGGAGTTTTAGCAGTGGGATTAACTAAGTCACATAATGTGGTTCTAATAGACACCGCCAACCTTAGCTCCACTACTGAATGGCCTGAACATGCTAAACGAGTAACATTTTTAATTAAATTACCGTATTTTCTGGACTATAAACCACATCCGCTGTATTTTTAAAAATAATTTAAAAAATAATATACAAGTGGTACCGGGTCATAAGCCATAGATATTTATGTTGAAAAATCTGATATTTACTGCATGTACAGAAGGATTTTAAACTGTAAATGTAGCTACATGTTTTTACCTGAACAGATTTTTTTCCTACCAGTGCCTTTGAACACAGCAGCAAATTTGCAGAGTAAAACAGAACAGAACCAAGAGAAAAATAATCAGTATTTACAGGGTTTATCTTCATTTCTCCCGTGTTTTAAATCACAAATCACTTTAAATATCTTCGCTGAAACACATGAAGTCGTCTTCTTCTGTGTCAGAGTTGAACAACCTCAGAAGCGTCACATCTGTCTCCATGATGAAGGGGTGAGGATTTGAAAAATAATTAACAGTTGCTAATTTGTCGTCCGTGTTCTATCTGTGAAAGAAAAAGTAGGTATTCTTCTTTGCATTGATTGTTCTTAGTAGTTTTGATTGTAATTCCGGTTAGAGCGCCCCTAGTGGTGGCAGAAAAATCCTCAGAATAGCCGCAAACAAAACGTATGAAAAAAGTAGCGGCTTGTAGTCCAGAAAATACGGTAATCACAAGGTTACTTTGGATTATTTTTGATTAATCATGATTAAATGTGAATGTTAAATCTATTTTAATTGTGTTTAATTTTCAAAGAGCAAACAGACTCAAGAAAGAAGTGAATATATCTGTGCTTGATGTGTTTGTCGGAAGCTAGGTCAATGTATTAGCCTAGTGTTAGCAGAATCCCTGATTAATGTGTGCTTTGCGTTAATGTGGTATTTTAATCTGGAAGTGCTTCAGTGAGAAGAAAATATTTAATGGCTGTTGGCTGTTCCGTCTTGGAGATTTTTTTTGTACTCAAAATTCCCACAAAGTACACAAAAATATAGTAAGAAACACAAAAAAGAAAAAGGATATAGCAAACATGCTAAAATCCACACAAAAAAAAAACTAATGTAAAAAGTGATGAAAAATCAAAAAAAAAAAAAAAAATACATAAAATAAATACAGCTGAAAAATGAACAAATAAAATTTCCAAAATATATGCATTGGCTTTTTGTCCTCAAATTTCCCCCCAAAATGCACAAAACATGATAAGAAACACAAAAACTGTATTGGACAAAAATCTACACAACATGCTAAACTCCATCAAAAAAAAAAAAAAAACTAATGCAAAAACTGCTGAATATATATGCAATTAACAACACCTTCAATAAAACAACTGTAAACATTTAATTGCGTTAACATTTTTAATCAGATTAATTATAATAATGAAATCATTAATACATTCATTTTAACAAACCTTATTTTTTATACTATTAAAACATATGTGCTGTCATGATTTTTGACTGCTGATTAACATTCATAGGAGGCAGGATTTAAATATTTTTTTATATATATATAATTTCCAGCAGTAGTTGTGGCTAACAGTATTACCACCCCTGTTCCTCGTGTTTCTATCTGTGTTTAAAATGATCTGAACTTATTCTTAAGGCATTAAAGCACAGTTTCAGTGATTGTCCGACAGCCCTCTCTTAAAATAAATAGTGTTAATGTAGATGTTGCTGAACTCCTCCAACCTTTGGACCACATTAGCACATCATGCTAGGATTCTGTTACTTCTTGACCTCCTGCTTAATTTCCACTGTTTTTAAACCATCATTTAAATGAATTGAAGAACACACACAGCACTTTCTGTAGGCATTAACTCTTACAGTTTTTCATTATTCACTCCTCTAATCTGTGTTTATTATATATGACGTGCTGTAAATCTCCTCTCCTGGGGGGCACCTCTTTTAATATACCCTGGTGGCATTACCCCCCCTCCCCCCTCCCCAATTGGTTAAACATTATTTTAATTTCAGTCCCAAAGGGGAAAAACAAAGCAGTTAAACCATAAAGTACCACATTAATCGTTCAGCTTTGCAAATTTAATGTTTCCCTCCGGCAGAGAACTACATCTTTGAGGTGGGTGCAGGACCAGTAGACGACCATGTACAGGGCACAGCCAAATATTCTACAACTGCCTTAGTTTACACAGTATAATAGGTGTTAATTGTTACTGGTTTGCTTTTTCAACTCAGTTTTTCCCAGAAATAAATACCATTTTGAACGTTCTGTCTGTCCTCTCTTCAATAATGGATAGAATGTGATAGTTAAAAATGTGTTATGGATTAAGGAAAATGCAAAAACATTTCTAAAAAGGAATGTTTGAAAGGTTTTAGTTTTCTCGTTGCCACCTCAGCCACTTCCAGAAGTACTTGTTGCTTTCAGTCATAATGTCACAGTGCCCCCCAGTGTTCACTGTGGCGCATTACATGTTAATGCAGAACGAGGCCAAGAGGGATGTAAATGTTTAATGTACACAAAATGTTATTACCCATTTACAAAAACCCATTTACAAACATGTTTGGATGTTTTCACTTGAGCCTTTATGTAGAGAAGAACTAAAACGTAACAGCAGAGTTGGCATGATCTAAAGCATGTCACTGAGTTTGTCAAGACAAAGTCTATCCATGGTCGGACAAAAGGAAAGAGGAGGAAAAAAAACAGAAATCATAATTCTTATAGTCCAATCAAAGACAGGAGTGAAAATGAGTAAAAATAGCAGAATATGGTTACAATTTTACAGACATTAAAAGTGAGCTGCCATCATTGGTTTGTGTGTGTGTGCGTGTGTGTGTGTGTGTGTGTGTGTGTGTGTGTGTGTGTGTGCGTGGTACCTCATGTATCAAGGGGTTACATTCTAAAAATAACCTGTAATATGTGAAATCTGCAGTATTGTAGTGTTTCCATTACAGGATGCTACTGACTTTATAGAACCTGGTCGTCATAGCGATAGAACTAACTTTATAGAACCTGGTCGTCATAGCGATAGAACTAACTTTATAGAACCTGGTCGTCATAGCGATAGAACTAACTTTATAGAACCTGGTCGTCATAGCGATAGAACTAACTTTATAGAACCTGGTCGTCATAGCGATAGAACTAACTTTATAGAACCTGGTCGTCATAGCGATAGAACTAACTTTATAGAACCTGGTTGTCATAGCGATAGTGTTGTCTTTGCTCAGGGAGTTGTTGCTAAATTCACTCGTTTCATGTTGTGTCATCTGAATTTTTACATCAATCACCAAAGACTGAATCTCCTGGACCGACCATGGTGTCGTATTATGGGCTGTCATCATGTGGATTAATTTACCGATATATTTACTGTCAACTTCCACATCTGTGTTTTGTAAATTATATCATATTTTTGTTTCATATCCAAAACTAAAAATGAAATGTATCCCACATTAGAAGAAAAACATGAGGAAATATTATTAAAAGCACTAGAAAATGATGTTCATAACCTGTGTGTGTGTGTGTGTGTGTGTGTGTGTGTGTGTGTGTGTGTGTGTGTGTGTGTGTGTAGTCGGGTGATGACGTACAGAGAACACGGGGCCTGGGTGGTCAAAGCTCACCTGCAGAAGGAAACAGACGGACACATCATCAGTGTCAGGTATCTGTCTCATCACATCGACTCTTCTGTTTGTTTCTTTTTCTGAACTGACTTTGCTTCATCGTCCACACAGCGTCAACGGCGACGTTCGGTTCTTTGAACCCCGGACACCGGACTCCATCAATGTCCTGCAGACGGTCAAGGGGTTAACGGCGCTGGACATCCACCCTCAGGCCAACCTGTTCGCATGGTGAGTGTCACACTGACGCCAAAACAGCAACAAGTAACAGGACTGGTAGAAAATATACAATGAACTGGATCAATATTAATGAGGACGATGTATCGGTCGACCGACACGTCAGTCTGATGTTTGTGTGGTTTTTTTCTTGGCCTTTTGCATTGACTGATGGGAAGAAAAAAGAAGAAGAAAAAGAGTAAACAGGAAAAATGGAGTAAGAAAGAGGAGAAAAAAGAAAATAGGGTTAGAAGACAAAAAGGAAAAAAGAAGGAAAAAGAAAAGATAAATACATTGGTATACATTTGTGTGTGTGTGTGTGTGTGTGTGTGTGTGTGCGCGTGCGTGCGTGCGTGTGTGTGTGTACTTGTATTCCTATCTTTCGGGGGACATTATGTTTACACAGTCATTCTATGGGGACCAAAATTCAGGTCCCCACGAGGGTTAAATACAAATGTAAGTAGTAACTAATAAAATATAAATCTGTGTGAAGTATGCAAATGTATGCAAATGATGCCCCCTATAAACACTAACTTTTTTTTTTTCTGGAAGTCACCATAAAGCATGACGTTTTTAAGATTTAAAAATAAGCATATTTTATTTTATCATTGTTTGGTCTTTTTTTAATATTTTTTTTCCTTTTTACATTGTTTTTGTTACTTTTTAGGAGAAAAAAACAAAGAAGATTGTTACTATTTTTATGTATTTATTTTTACTTACTATTTACTTTTTAAATTTTATTTAATTGTACTGTATTTATTTTGTTATTAAAAAACATTTTTCGGGGGGGTGGGGGGGCTACTTTACCTACAAATTATGAATACAAACTTGGTTTACATAATACATAAAGACCTGTGTGTGTTTGTATTCATATCTTTACGGGGACATTAATGTGTTTAAAATAGTCACACCATTGGGACCTCTGACATTATGGGGACCAAAATTCAGGTCCCCACAAGGGTTGAATATAAATGAAGGTCCCCAATAGTAAAATAAAAATGATTTACTTTGTCCCCATACAGCATGAGGGAAACAGGCGCAAAGCAAAATATGTATTTATCAAAGATCTTTTTACATATAAAATACAGTTTTTATTTTTCTGTATTTTCTTTATTTTTTTTTTATCTTTATTTCTTTTTATTATTATTATTTTATTTTATTTTATTAAAAAATAATAAACTTGGTCCTCATGAGACATGGAAACGTGTGTGTGTGTGTGTGTTTGTGTAGGGGAACAAATAGAAGGGTTCTCCTGCTGGCTTTCATGGCGGTGGTTCACTTTAGGTTGATGTGTTCTACAGAAGGAAGAGAAAATAAAGAAGTGAGAGGAGAAATAAAAGCAACCAGCAGCTGTTGCTTTTAAAGTGTGGAATAATTCACTTTCCTCATCACTAGATACCACTAATATACAAATACATAAAATGCACAAACTAAATCTCTCTGTATAGGGTAAAAAAAAATAACTGCATTTTTGAAATTCTCACCAATTCCTGGTTCAGATACATGTCATATGATATGTAAAATAAAAATATTTGGTAAAAGGTGGACAGAACACTTGACCTCTACTGTACGCTTTGATGCACCAGACAGAAGGTCATCCTAAAAGACACGTCCTAAAAGTCCCTCCTCTGTCTTCTGTCTGTCCTCCAGTGGATCCATGAACCAGTTCATAGCGGTCTACAACGCTAATGGCGACGTCATCAGCAACATTAAATACTACGACGGCTTCATGGGACAAAGAATTGGGGCCATCAGCTGTTTAGCCTTTCATCCATACTGGGTAAACAACACCACAGCTGATCACATTCATTTACATAAAGTAACTGATATTCACACAAAGGAGTCAGTGTCGTTTTAGACAGAAGGAATATATACATGTAGCAGAAATATACATGAAAATGTGGACTTTTTTTACACATACATTTCTCCCATATTTCATAGTTATTATTGCATCAATGTGATACTATTTCCTTGTGAATATCTGATTGAACATTTAATTACTATGTCATTGTTATGTCCCAGTCTCAGGATTCACCAGGTCATACTATAAAAGTTACTCACTCTGAACTCGTAATTCCAAAAAAAATAAAAAATTAAACAATGGGACAATTCAAATTATTTATTTTAGAAATTAAAGAGTAGGGAGGCATGGTGGTGCAGTGGTTAGCACCAGACCTTTCTGTGTGGAGTTTGCATGTTCTCCCCGTGTCTCCGTGAGGTGACCCCTGTGACCCTAGTGAGGAAAAAGCAGGTTCAGATAAAGAGATAAAAGACAAATTAAAGAGGATATGGGAGTGCTCAAAACATTTGATACAAAACCAGCATATATATGTAACAACACACCATCATATATATTAAAAACATGAACTAACTGGCACGAAAGTCATTTGTTTTCTGATTCGTATATATAGATTTAGATTAAGATTTAGCACATTTAATGTGTGAAGCAGATACTTTCTAAAAGAGAAACTGTAAACCAGTGTTATCTGAGCAGAACTAAAAACAAAAACTACCAAACTGAAAAAAAGAAAAATTGCAGAGCAGTGTGACCTGTGACCTGTGACCTGTGACCTTCTGTAACATACATGACTGTCTAACATGTGTCCTGTCTTCTGTTTTTCCCCCAGCCCCATTTGGCCGTAGGCAGCAATGACTACTACATGTCCATCTATTCAGCAGAGAAGAGGCTCAGATAACACACCAGCATTCACCCCTCCCCCACCACCAAAATCACACATATGACTTCTGACCCTGGGCTCAGAGCCCTGGGATGTAAATTATATTTTTTTTGTACATATGCAATTACCACCCTGAATGTTCTAGTGATGGCTGCTGAAAAAAACTCCTGCTAGGAACAACCCTCTATAGATTTATTCATGCACATCAATTTTATATATATATATATATATATATATATATATATATACACACAGTGGTGGAAAACGTTTTTGGACGCCCCATGCATTTGTATTATATAACGTTAAAGGGGATGGAGATTCAAAATCATGGTTTTAATTTTTTTGGTGTTAGTTCAGAGTCTCCCTGCTGTTGGTAATACACACTAAGGACCAGGCAGTGTCATCATTGCTACCAGAAAAATGACAAATGTGAGTTTGACTGAAGTGTGACATCACATTACAATGAGCACCCCCCCCCACACACACACACACACCTCTTAACCCCATTCACACACACTCTCTTCAGAATGTTTTCCTTCCCTGTTTCCACTTGAAGAGGTCTAATGTTGAACCCCAGGGGTGCAAGTGTTTCATCTTCTTCCTCCAGAAAACAATACACACAATCAATGGCTAGTTTTCATTTTTAATCACATCACCAGTACATTCAACCATCCACTGTTTCTTTGCTCACATCCCCCTGAGCTGGCTTCAGGTTAGGGTTAGGGGGGATTTATTTCCCTAATTCCTCGCACCTCTCCCTCTAACCCCAGGCTCTCACATCATCACCGTCGGGAAGGGTCGGTCAGTCACCCCAGTCTCCGTGACCAGGGCCTGGCCCCACTGGCGAAGGACATGTTGGGGCCGCCATTGGGGTGGGATCTTCCCAGTGTCCAGTGTGTGGGTTTTGGATTGTTTCCCCTGGGGTTCCCTCCGCCATGTGTTCCAGCAGGTTTCCATTCCTCTGACAGTCAGGGCTGCCTGGTTGGTCCTGCCAGTAGAATAAGCTTGTCTCAAAGATGAAGCCATGCCAGTGTAAGGACACATGGCCGGTACAGTCAAACTGACAGTGGCTCATTTAATCAGTTCCATCTGGAGCTGAGGTTTCCAGATAAACAATGGTAAATGATGACATCTACATGCAGGTGCATTTCATAATCAGGTTGCCAGATAAGCTCAGAAACGACGGCCAGACGACGTGTTCTGCACCACTATACATACATAGGCTTTAAGAAGGTTCTGGACCATCACAGACTAAACCCATTTTTTGGGCTACATATCAGATCACAGAACAAGGATTAAGACCCCACTCAACCTTTAAGAATATCACCTTTAACAATCCTTCAGTCATTGAAGTCAAAACTGGATGTTTCAGTGGATAATCAAATGCATCCAGGACATGAAAGTCAAGTATTTAATTCTGTTATTTTAACACTTAACAAAAAACATTTGTTTGTGTCTCTCTGATGCAGCCACAGATTTTGAAATAAAGATTTTTCCATAAATATTTCATATTTCAGATTATGTAAAATTTTAAGGGTGTCCAAAAACTTTTTTTCCACTACTGTACATATATATATATATATATATATATATATATATATATATAAATTGATTGTCATTGTTTATTCATATTGTTATTATGAAGCTAATGATTGTAGACTTGGCTATGCTGAGGAGTGTGTATATTTAAATAGAAGAGGTTCTATTTTAAAGTTAAAGGGGACCCGGCTATCACCTGGGCTCTTCCTCAACGTGCAGTGAGTGTCACTACCTGAATGAACTGTTGTTATGACAAACCATAAGTGGAGAAGGAGGAAAACACCCACTGTTCAAACATATCCAGAGACCCACTGGACCCACTGGACCCACTGGACCCACTGGACCCACTGGACCCACTGGACCCACTGGACCCACTGGACCCGCACCAGAGCCTGCTGTGTTTTCATTTCAGCGTCTAACTCACAGGCCTGATGACAGACCATTGCCACTTGGCTGCACCGCTGGTGATGCGTCACAACAGAGCGCTGGTGAGGCTTTGGAATAGACCAGACATAGACTGGATCCTTTCTGCCTGATGCCTGCACCAGCCTCATGTCATGAGTGTTTGTTTGTATGTATGTGTGTTAAATGGATTATAGCACAGATGTGCCACACAGTGGGACTTCACAGCCTCTGACACCCCCAAAAAAATGCCTGCGTCCATGCTAGGACGTCTTCCTCCCTTCCCCTCGGCGTGCCAAAACTTATTTTCCTTGCAAGCCCCAATGATTTTTTTTTTTTTTTTTTCCCAGCCTGTTATAAGGGAACCCCCCCCAAGGAGAAGATGTACTCTCTGAGGGAGCAAACTAAGACCAGAAATGGAAAAACAGTAGCTTGCCTACCTGTCGTGCTAAGCAATAAACTTCCCCCATCATCCATCGTCCCGCTCTGCTTCACACTTCTGTGGTAACAACAGCATCACATGACATTAACTCTTGTTGCCAGGCACTAAAAACCCTGCCCCTCACAAAGATTTTAGCTTTTAATGGACCGCTCCTTCTCAAGACATGGGTTTGACCTTTCAACATCACTGAAGGTCAAAGGTCATGATGCCATTTTGAAGCCCATGTTAGGTTTCCTATCTGTCAATAATCGTAACTAAGTCTCTATCTCCACTGGTTATTCTGTTATAGTCCCCTTTAGTTTTTCAGGTATTGACCCAGTGACCCCTGACCTCTTGGATCAACAATAGGTCAAAATCTATACAAACTAGCCTGGCATTTTGGTGCTCAATGAACGTCTGTAAAATTAATCATTCAAAAGTTAGAACCAAAACCTTGACCTCTGAAGTCAATGCACATCAACAGTGAGAGCAAAAAGAAGCTACAGTGGTACCTCTACTTGCAAAATTAATTCATTCCAGAAGTGCTTTTGTACCGTGAATATTTCGGAAATAGTCGCATTTTACAGGTAAAAGGCCTGATTCATTCCAAGGCCCCAAATACTCAATACTCAAACCCTTTGAAAATTATAGAAAATTTACCAATTTTGTATGAAATATGTTAAAAGTAAAAGGAAATGTAGATTTACATTTATTTTATTGGTCTCAGTGTGTCTTCACTGACTGAACATTAAACATTAACCCATTAAAATGAACCAGACATGCAGGTCATTTTCATACCATTGTGGTCGTTTTGTCACTTTCACCTTCAACAATGTTTGTTGACGGACGTTTGGTGAAATTACGATCCAAAGACGATTGCCTTTGACCACTTTTCATAATATTCCTAAAAATGTGCAAGGCATACATCATCAAAGTGGGCGATAGCTTGACTTGTGAACATTTTTTCGGGATGTTTCTTCCACGAATTCGGAAAGTTCATGAAATTTCACCAGTATGTCATATATTAGTGCTGATGGAATGATAGCTGCCTCCTCCACGTTCTGTTCATTTAATTCCTCATACGTGGTTGACTGTTACGGCTCCTTCAGCTCCTCCATTGAGAGTCGTTCTCGGTGCTCCTCAACTGATTCGTTAATGTCCTCCTCATTGATGATCTCTTTTTCAGTGTCACAGAGATGCCTTTGGAAGGGGTCACTGCTTTTAATGCATCCTTCTGCTTCAATATCGTACCGATGGTAGACGGGTTTCTGCGATATTCGTTTGCGATATCACTCAACCGCGTGCCACTTTCATATATTATTATCATCTCCTGTTTCACTTTAATTGATAACGCAGCTGCTTCTTCTATTCATTTGCATCAGGAATCACAAGTTTCAATGGGCACACTCGAAAAAACAGTAACTTTGTGAGGAGTGAGTCAAAGGGTAATGAAAAGCATCATGGGTATCTCCGTCATAGCAAATGGGATGCTACGTACAGTACATAGAGTATGTAGCGTATTTAACTACAATAATGTACATTCATTACTGTATTTATGTCTCGGGGGTTTCAGTTTCCTTTCGTAAGTAGAATTTTCTTTCGTATTCTGAGATTAAAAATTAAGGCAAAGGTTTTTCGTTACTTGGATTATTCGTTGGCTGGGTCTTTCGTAAGTAGAGGTACCACTGTATTTGTAAAACTGAGTATACAGGAATGAAAAGGAAATTCCTGTTATGTCCTATCTCTAATCATTGTGACCTACATTCACCAAAGTTTAATGAGGTCTATTCTGGACCACCTCACACCTTTCCTGAAAACTTCATGAAATCGGCCCAATATTTTTCTTTGTAAACTTGCTAACAAACAAAAAAAAAAACAAGTGACTTAAAATCATTCTCCTTCAGGGGGCAGGGTATCACCTCCAGTCCATATAAATATACCCTAGCATTAGCTTTTCCACACAACTCAGCCCTGAGTTCTTCAACACCAACATCTCAACAACAAACAGGTTCTCATACTCACAGCCCTGAATTTATTCCAGTTTTAATGTGTCATGTCAGTGACAGGAACATCACCTCTACACACTTTTTATACACCCGAGGCCAAATATAGTGCAGGATTCTGTTGAAAGTTTCTGCCCTATAATTTAGATTAGATTGTCTTTGTGTAAAAATACATACATATTAATAATAGGGCTGTCAAAATTAATGAGTTAATGAAGATTAATCCATCATCATGATTAATCAGGTTAAAAATGTTAATGCATTTGTCCAAGTAGCGTTAGCATGTGCTAATGGTCAGGTGGTCCAGTAGTGACCGGCAGCAGAACCAACCCATAGAGATGGAAGACGTGAAACCGCATGTTGGCTCTGGATGGAAATATAAGGACAAACAAAACCAAGATGAAACAGTCGACCCACAGGAAGTATTTTACCGTGTTTCCACTAGTACTGACTCAGCTCGCTTTGGTGCTTTTCCTTTACAAAAAAGGACCTGGAACTATAGTACCCTGTCCCACTCCCCCAAGGTTTCCAAAGATACTACTAGATGATGTATAAACCTGACAAGCACTGATTGGTCAGACAGTTGTCTCTGTGACCCCACCCCTTTACAAAATCCAGATGCGGAAGTTGATAGTAAATATATTGGTACATCAACCATATGATGACATCCCATAATACTACACCATGGTCAGTCCATGAGACTCTTTGGTGGACAACGTAAAAATTCAGACGAGACAACATGAAACAAGTGAGTTTATGAGTAACTGAGCAGATGACACAGAAGTAACACACCACATCGCTATGACAACCAGGTACTGTAAAGTCAATACTATCACTATGACAACCAGGTACTGTAAAGTCAATACTATCACTATGACAACCAGGTACTGTAAAGTCAGTTCTATCCTGGAATGGAAACACTACTGAGCTGAGCCAGTACTAATGGAAACGCAACCTAAGACACAATCTGCAGGAAGTAGTATAGTATAGTATACATTAGTCGGGGAGTCAGTTAGCACTAGGCTAATACGTCACCTATAGTTTGCTGCAGTTCACTGCAGATGAATTCACTTCTTTCTTGAGACCGTTTGCTCGTGCAAAATGAAACCCAATGAATATGCAAGGGATAATGTATTCCCCATGAGTTATCAGATAAATATTCCCCCACAGGGTTGAACACCCCGAAGGCGGAGGGGTGTTGTTCTGCTCCAAAGGGGAATATTTTTCGATAGTAACTCATGGGGAATACATATCCCACTTATTCTACGGATTATTACAGTTTATTAGTGCTACTACTCTAACAGACTGGATAAAATAACCGTTACATCGTAGTGAATATTTACTTTTAAAGTGGCCGAACTACCTGCGGAGTGATATGGTAACGTGAATCTGAAGTAACAAAACCTGTTGCAGCGGGCGTTAACGGCGCAGCGGGCGGTTATCGAAAAAATTGCAATTCAAAGTGAACGGGAGCTGTCACAACGTTCTAGAGAGCCGTAGAATAACATTTAAAAATCTATATTTAATAATGATTAATCGAAATTAATCCAAAACAACCCTGTGAGGAATCTGATTATAAAAGGTTAATCATTTAACAGCCTTAATTTATATTTGAAAAACTAGGTCAAAGTCACGTACTACCACAAAGATGCATCCACAGTAGAAATATGTCGCAGATATTTCAAAGTATTCTTCACAAAATATGATTATTTCATTGAATGGACACAGATGAAAAAACATTTACAGTACCCGTTGGGCCAAGGGGTAAAAACTCTTCCGCTCAATTGAATTTCCTGTGACTAATTTATCTACTAATCATTAGTCGCTTTTCCATTGACCCTCAGATCCCCATAAAAATGTACCCAATGGAAACATGACAATTTCAACAAAACCCTTGTTTTTCAATTGCAATTTTTGTAGTAGTTTTTCAGGTGTGTACAGACCCTTTTTCACAACTACAGTCAGGTGAATTTAAAAAAAGGATGTTACAACAAGAGAAGAAGAAACACGGTGCAGTATGTGTGGACACCAATGTTAGAATAGTTTTGGATTTGGCTCTTTTTTCTCAAATTTTCAAATCAGATTAATAAATAAATGAAATCAGATTTGCTAGTTTTTATTAGGTTTCTTTGTTTTCTAAATGCTTAGTTTTAGTTAAATTTTCATTGAAGTTTATGTTTTTTTTCTTCATCATATTCAAATAAATCCAATACAGGACTTTTTCTGCTGCTTTTTCTCTCACCTTTAGTTACATCGATAAAGACGAAAATAAAGGGAATTTTGCTCATAATATTTATACATTTTAGTTAGTTTTGCAAGCACACAGTACAGTTTCAGTTAGTTGTCATTGTTTCGTTTTAATTCTAGTTTTCATTTCAGTTAATGAAAGTTTTTCAGTTGAAGTTTTTGTCATTTCGTTAATTTCCGTTAATGATGATAACCTTGGTGAACAAACCGGGAAACTACATCATTTTTAATTTAGTAGGAGATAGAGAGGTAACATAATAATAATAAAAATAAATAAATGTGTAAAACAACAGGATATTTACATTCATCTCCATGTTTATGGAGTGACTTCTCATATCATCTCAGAATAATAAGTCATCACACACGTGATTTACTGGAAAATCCAACATTATGCTCTTGTGTTTTTTCCATATTTAGTAAATATTGGTAAAGTTTTGGCATAAATCCAATGGAAAAGCGACTAAAAAGTGTGTTTATTTGGGACCTCTTTGAGCCCAAACCCTCCATCCCACTGTTTGGACACTATTCATTTTCTGATAAAAAAAACCTACTGTAAAGGTTTTATTGTTTTTATCTTTGACTTTTATTTTGCTTTTATTGCCAGAGTTGTTTTGTTTGAGCTTTTTTCTAGCGGAGGCAGGAGCGAGTGCAGGATCTGACCTACCTGTACCTGACCTCACTTTACACTCCTCCCATACACCGCATCTGTACCACATGTTAGTCTGTGTCCTAAATCTCGCTCAGGTACGACATGAACCACCTGACGCCGCTGTCACATGACCGCCAGAGAGAGTAGAGGTCTGGTCACATGACCCGGCAGAAGGAAACTGCAATATCACTGTGCTGCTTCTCTGCGTTTTCTTTCTCATGCATTATCACCATCAGTGTGCCTCCCCTCTACAGCTGCACCTTTGCTTCTTAAGTTTTTTTTTTTTTTATGTTTGATCATTTTTGTTTGTTTGTCAGATAACGCTGGTCTACAATATTATAGAAAGTATCTGCTTCAGAGATTAAACATGTTAAATATTACATACTTTAATAAGATGAACCAGAAAACAAATGACTTTAGTGCTGGTTAGTTGATGTTTTTAATATATATGATGGTGTGTTATTCCACATATATGGTGGTTTATGCATTTGTAAATATTCCACTAGAAAGAACCTGTAAAGTGAATGGATCATAATGTGCAGACAGTGTTTTGAAGTAGATTTGAGAACAATATTCCTTTCCTTCTCTGAATTTCATATTTTGACCCCAGACTTGATCCAACCAGCATTTAAGACTTTAGTTTTCTTTATCACTAACACACATGTAGGAACATTTCATTAGTTTTATTCCAAAAGCATTTTACTTGTCGACCAGTGTTATCTGGTGGACATATACGACCTCACACTTTTGACCCTCTACCCTTTCTCTTTTCCATCCACACTCAGGGTACAACGGTACACATCCTACCATTGGCTCCGCCCCTTATGATTCGGTACGAGCGTGTTCAGTTCACTTGTCATTTTCGACTGACATTCCCAGACCACTCGTGTTTATATTACAACATTGCAAAATATGGATTTCTTTAATTCTACTGTCATTAGTTGGACCTGTTGGTCCCTGGTAGGGTTGGGTATCGAAAGGATTTCATTCAATACTGATACCAAATCAATACTTTAAAAACAGTACCAATTCCTAAACAGTATTTAAACCGGTAAATGTGTGCATATATCCAATGGAAAGTGACTACTGACAGACTGGACTGAAAAAGGCACTTTTTCTTCAGTTTTCTCTTGTTTTATAAAATAACCTTCAACCTTTGCATGTAAATGTTTTTAGACACCTGTTGCATATGGAAGAATCTGGATTTTCCTGTGAACAGCTGTAACCGCATGTTTTCACCTTTTCACCTTTCATATGTCAGTGTCTGCTCTGCTGCGTGCGCTGACATTAACAGTAAACTAAGGCCTTAATTAAACAACAGCTGCATCTATATATGGTACGTTAATGTTTGTCCCAGTTCCACATCTATACTGAGTATCAGTACCCAACCCTACTCTTCTTCATGGTATTTGTTAAGTATGATAATGAAACACGGCGCCCTCTGGTGAATTGACTGAGAAATACTTAGACCAACATACATGACCATGTGACCTGCAGTGACACATGACCATGTGACCTGCAGTGACACATGACCATGTGACCTGCAGTGACACATGACCATGTGACCTGCAGTGACACATGACCATGTGACCTGCAGTGACACATGACCATGTGACCTGCAGTGACACATGACCATGTGACCTAAAAATGGATAAACCTTCAGGTTTTCCATCAGTTTCTTCAGTTCTGAACAAACCCAACCCTGACTGTAGAACAGCAGTACACACCAAACCATGGGTCCCCTGTACCGTTGCATCCCTCCTCCACACCCACTTCACCCCTCTGCACCTGATCATCCACCAGCTTTGCTTTCTCCCACTGACCTTAAACATCTCACCAGTAAACTGGAGGATCCAGCGCTGGTCTCAGCTGAACCACCGTGTTCTCAAAGGTCCGATCCATGTCTTCTGTTACTGGTACCGAGCTGCTGCTGAAGCTGCTGCGCTCAAACAGCAGGTCATCGTCTACTTCCCCAAACTCGGACACAGGAGACTTTGTTCCGGAAAGTTCCCCCAGTGAGAAAAAATCCCATTCAGCTCTAATTATCTTTTGTGTTTTCAGATTTTAGACGTGGACATAAAGAAAAGACTTGAACAGTTTAGTAGAAACATGAACAACAGTGGGGTCGGTCGCTGTGACTGACTGCTTTGCTGACTGGTTTATAAATACAGGAGATGGAAGCAGCCAAATAAACCAAATACAACACCAGATTGTGTCTGTCTGTAGAACATGTACAAAAAAAACAACAGCATGGCTGACAACATACATATAACATGTAGCTTCTGTTCTATTCTTTCATGTTTAGTGGTTAAACAATCTTATAGTTTTAACATCACATGCAAAATCCTTGGAACGACAGCATTCCTTTATGTTAACACAAACAAACAGGTGTATGTGGGGGGTCCCCTCTGCAGTACCCCTCCTTAACAGAAGGGGGCATCATTTAGTCTAGCTCAGATCCAGTGGCGTTGCTAGGTTCTTTTGGGAAGAATTTTTTACTTTTTTTTTTTTTTCAGATGACTTTTTTGTCTCATGATGGTGAAGTTTAAATCTAAATTGTGCCTCTCTTTTTTTTTTTATTTTTTTATTTTTTTCATTTTTTTTTTTTTTCATTTTTCTTCCATTTTCTGCCCACACACACTAAACTGACCATGACCTGCTCAAACACATTTTCTACACAGTAACAAACTTTTAAAGGCTTTATTTTTGTATACTTTTAAAACTTTTCATATTTTTTTTCTGGTTGAGTAAGTATTATGTCATTCACCACTAAAAGAAATGCAGTTTTACTTCAGTAAAGAGGTTGAAACAGTACTTGTACTTTTACCAGAGTAGTTTACTTTACACAAGTAGATGTACTTCTACACCTACTTGTGTACTATTGTACATAATGTGAGTACTTTTACCACCTCTGGTGACTCATGATGTTTCAAAACGTCCACTTCAGGATCAGGTATTGTGTCTGATTCCACTTTTAATCACATAAATGGAAGAGTTTAAAGACACCTGATGGAGGTGGAGAACTTCAACTAAGGAACCGTGACTGAAGAGAAGGTTTGAAAATGTGTAATGATCCAAGAACAAAACTACAGGATATAAACTAATGATTGAACGACTCTAGTTTTGTTCAGTCACTGATTAATAAGTGTCATTTTAGCAGTTATAATAAATTCTAACTTTTTACTATAGGACGTAAAAATATTAATGACTTGAATGAAAGGGAAAAGAGAGAGACCTGTTTTATCCTCACTAGGGTCACAGGGGTCACTGGGGGCCTAATCCAGCTACAATGGGTGAAGGCGGGGTACACCCTGAATGAGTCTCCAGTTCATCTCAGGACTGAACATATATAGACAAACAATCAGTCACACATTTACACCTATGGACAATTTAGATTACCTAATGAACCTACAGGTGCATGTGTTTGGACGGTGGGAGGAAACCATGCAGACAACATGCAAAGGAAAGGTCTGGTGTGGGATTCAAACCAGGGTCCTTCTAGTGCTAACCACTACACCTAGCTTGTAAACGTAGACAACAAATATCCAGACAGTTCAGTGGATCAGACCATATATGAACCCACTCAGACCAGACAAATTATAGCAGGAGAAAGAAACAAAACTAGAGTAAGATATTCAAGAGAAATGAAAGCTATGAGAAAAAAACTTCAAGAGGTCACGAAGGATAGGAACAAGCAAGGGATAATGTATGGCCCATGAGTTACTATCAGAAAAATATTCCTATTCCCCGATGGGGGTGAACGGTACCCTGAAGGCGGAGGTGCAGGGGTGCTGTTCCGATGATAGTAACTCATGGTCCATGTATTATCCCGCTTATTGTACAGGTTATTACAGTTTATTACTGTCACTACTCTTAACAGACTAGTGTTGTGAAATAGGCAGGGCAGACAGAAGGGGGGTGCAGAGAGTTTTAGGCGGAGAAAAGAGAAAGACGGATGTACACAGTCAGGTCGGCGACCGGAGCAGGTGTTGTCCCGTTCTTGCAAATAAATATTGAAACCACTCCTTGTTTTCTAAAAACCAGCATAGAGTAGTTAACCCCGGAGTAAAATACTTACTTCGTCCCTGGAGATTCTGTACGTGATGAGGACGGCAATGTCCCCTGATTTCCTGACTACGGTCATGATAACATCAGGATATGTTAACATTGGATAAGCTAGCAGTTACAACGAAGGGAATGTTTACTTTAAAAGTGGCCGAACTACCTGCGGAGTGATATGGTACCGTGAATCTGAAGTGACAAAACCCGTTGCCATGGGCAGCGGGTGTTAACGAAATAATCCGCTGACGTCAATTCAAAGTGAAGGGGAGCTGCCACAACGTTCTAGAAGGCCGTAGAATAAAATGAAAAAACAGTAGGTACAAGAACAAGCTAGGAGTAAAACATTCATTGTGGAGATTCACCTGCAGTCATTTATGACCAGAACTGGTGGTTATCAAAGGCTCCCACTGTGGAAGTTTATCCCCAAGATGTTGAAGTAGAGTTGCCCCCTCATGGGTGTACCTCATGATTCTACCCAAAAGAAAGTGGAAAGCATCAGTGCTTCCAACCATTGGAAGCACTAATGAAACATGAAGAAAACAAACACACAATAACATTATAGACAGACTGTTCTTTCCCTTCCTTTTTAAATATCTATTTATTTTTTATTTAATACACAGCTCCTTGTAAGAGTAGAGTTCATTGAAACAACTTTGTGTTATTATTTGCAGATGACACTAACTTACTTTGCTGTGGGGTTAACTCTTGGACACAGTGGCAGATGAATTAAATAAACTTAAGAGCTGGTTTGACTCAAATAAACTCATATTACATTTAAGCAAAACCAAATTCACAATATTTGGAAATCTGACAAATAAATCACAAAAGAAATTAATGATAAATAACATAGAAATAAAAAGAACAAATGAAATAAAGTTTCTTGGAGTTATTATTGACAATAAATTATCCTGGAAGTCACACATACAATACATTACATCCAAAAATAGCAAAATCAATTGCATTATTAAATAAAGTCAGTTATCACTATACACACATTGTACTGTTCCTTCATTCTCTCATACATGACCTACTGTGTGGAAGTGTGGGGGAACACATCGAAAACAAACACAGAAATAATATTCAAACTTCAAAAAAGAACAATAAGGATTGTAACTAAAAGCACCTGTAGAGAACCATCAAACCCACTGTTTATTAAATGAAAGGCATTAAAATGGAAGGACTTGGTTGACCTCAAAACAATTCAAATAATGCACAAAGGGAATTAAAACCAGTTACACAAAGTATCCAAGGGTTGTTTCAAGTGAAGGAAAACAAACACAATCTGAGGAGAATTTATATTTTTAAAAAAAAAAAAAACGCCTGTACGTACTAATTTAAAAATGCATTGTATATCAGTTAAAGGAGTTAATCTCTGGAATAACTGTAGTGAAGAACTGAAAAGCTGTAAATCAGTACAAAAGTTTAAACAGGTTTTTATAAAACACATTCTAAGTGGATACAGAAAAGAAGTGTAAATAGGAATTTCTAGCAAGGAACAGGTTTCCCTTTTTCTGATGTGCTTTCTTTTCTTTTTGGTTGTATATATATATATATATATATATATATATATATATATATATATATATATATATATATATATATATATATATATATATATATATATATATATATATATATATATATATATATATATATATATATATATATATGCTCTGACTGAGTAATACAAAGGGTTAGGACTCGAACAAGGTATAATTATCTAGGATACTAAAGAGGTTAAATACTTTGTATGTTTTACTTATTTTATTTTACCTGTTTGAATAAACAAATAATTAAAAATAAATAAATATTTGCCATCTTCTTTCTGAAGCTGTACTTCTTGAATAAGGCGTTGGCGGTAATGGGTTTGAGTGGATGTAAATGATTTTCCAGTTGAAGTTATATGGAGGAAGAAAACTCTAGTGAGAAGATCATTTATTCCTTATTCATTGGGGGTTTAATGGAGAATTTTTAAGCTACATTTTGTCTCACCTCTAATTTACTGAGTAATTGTTTTGTGTCTTTATCTTCTGGTCAAACTTGTGGAAGTGTCATCACCAGGTCATACAAGCAGGACGAGGGTACGACGCCCATGCGTTCATTCAATATTTTGGAGCCAAAACAACTGCAGCTGCACTTCATCTGTCCACAGCAGTTGTTTTTCTAAAGGTTTGTCTCATTTAAACACATGAACATCTGGTCTTCTGACCATCATCCCCAACAATCTGTTACTTTCTTCTATACTTCATGGTTACATGGTTCCTGTAGGATCCTAAAGCTGCTTGACACCACAGTTACTAATTTCTCGTCCGCCATGATTGTCAAGTGAGGAACATGTAAATGAAATGTTGTGGACCCTATGTCGGCAGATTATGGTACGGCCACACCGAACGCAAATTTTCACATCCATGCATTGAGATTACATACAAAGTCAATGGAGAGATGGGTTTTAACGCAGATTCACCCGGGACGGTGCGTTGGAAGCGTGCCTGCGGTGCGTTGGAGCAGCTGGTTTTGCCGCAAATCCTCTTAAACGCTGGAGTTGAAAATAAAAAAGTGTAAAAAATAAATAAATAAGTGTAGCCCAGGGCCTCAGATGGTGTTAAAGTGCCCCTTTGGAGGAGACAAGTGAACATATCCAAACCAGGGTTATAACAGTTTTGGATTTTTCATTATAATTTAGTTTAAACATAGTGTTCACAATCAGAGGTGTGTGTGTGTGTGTGTGTGTGTGGGGGGGGGGGGCTTTAAAGTATAATTATGAGATAAAAAGTTAAAAAATATGAGATAATAAATGCATAATTATGGGATAAAAAGTTATTATTTAGAGCTTAAAATCATAATTATGAATGAATAAAACACAATTATGAGATAGAGTTGAAATTATGAGATAAAACTCATAATAATAATAATAATAATATGTAAAGACACAGGTTCTCTCCTTATTTTTCCCACTGAAGTGACTTATTTTTCGTACTGTCACATCTGTTTAGTTTGGAAAAAGTCATGAGTCTGTTGTTAGAATGTAATGAGTATAAAGTACAGATACTTAGATGTAGAGAAGAAAAGTTAAAATTTATCATAAAAATAAATACTCAGATTAAGTACAAACACCGAAAAAATCTACTTAAATACTCCAGTAAAGGAGTTGAAACAGTACTTCTACTTTTACAATTTTCAATTAAGTAGTTTTATTTCTACTTGCATAAGTAGTTCAATCAATCAATCAATCAAATTTTAGTTATATAGCACCTTACAACACCAAAAGATGCACAAGTTGCTTTCCAAAATAAGATAAAAACAATAAAAAAACAAGTAACAATTATAAAACCAAGATAAAAACAAAGATAAAACAAGTTATAAAACCAAGTCAGTAGTATTTATCCATGTACATATTTATATATTTATATATTTATATTACCTCCAGGCTATATTTTTATTCATATTTTTCTCTATATTCTTCTTTATATTTTACTTACTTTATATTTAATTTATTCTTATTCTATTCTGTATATTTTTGTATATTGTTATATTTGCATCTTTGTCGCTTCCATTTCACTGTGGATGTTCGTCCACATGTGACACATTCAGAAGCGA